>CAJNDS010002583.1:60000-290000 GCA_905221605.1 Symbiodinium natans | reverse complement strand
TTAACCCTTTCAACTTCCAACACTAACTCTTTTTACAATACCAGTTGCAGCTCCGCACTCCCCCTGTCCTAGGATTTCCTAGGACACATTGGAGATGCAGATCTTTTGGCCAAAAACTGCCATTAGGGCAGTAGCCTGCTGCTTGACATGCACAATATGGTTTAACGTCTACCAGGACGAAATTATAGCTCATTGGCTAATCCACTAACCATAGAGAATCTTTTCACCATGATCCTCTCATCACTGAAGACTCCTTGGCCTTCTTCACCACAAACCGTGGTCTTCGCTACGCGAAAAGCTACTGACTTCTACTATCAGGGATTTCCATACCCTTAATAGTAACCACCACATTTGTCAGCACATTGGCTGTTCCAGCGCACCTGTCTCCAGAAAGAGAAAAACCATCCCTTCATCCATACCATCCAATCACTTCTTTTTCCGATTGTTGGCAATCTTGAGGTGAAGTTGCAGCAGAATATACTCCAGGTCTGAAACTGTAAGAACAGGATCCTGTACGCCCCTTTGAATTGAGGATACCAGTCCTTCTCTTTTCGCGTCCTCAATCGCTTGGCAAGGTTGACCCAGCTCTGCACTCACAGCTGCCGACGCTTGCTCATCCACATCAGGAGGACGATCCTTTTCTTCAGGACCTTTCACCACCACCACTTCTCCCTTTTTGGGACTCTGACTTTTCTCCTTCTTCTTCGCCTTTCCACCGACGATTGACTTTGCGCGCATTCTCGAGGCTTTTTCCCCTGCAGAAACCGCCGCATTGGTTGATGATCCACTCTTCTCAATGGTCGCCGGCATCTTCTTCGGCTTTGGAACCAGGAGAGTATAAGGATCTTCGATAACCACAGGTTTCCTCTTCTTTTTAACCTTTTTTGCCTCCTCCTCAACGATAACTTCCGTCTCAGAAGTCTCAACCACCTCCTTCTCGGCAGGAATATCTTTGCTGGACTCCCTTTCCAGGGACCTCTTCTTGCCCCTTTTGGGATCTTTTTCTTCTTCCAAGTTGGCTCGCTCGAACCATATCCTCAGGTCATTGACCCATTCTTCCACCTCCTCGAGCGAAACGTCATACGACTTCACTACTTCGTGAAGTTCCAGCACGGACAACATATCGTCGGTCCACGAAACCCATTCTCTATCCATCTGGTCAGCGTCTCCCTTGAACTTCAGGAGTTTGAACAGTGGGTCCGCCTCTGCTCGAGCCAAGTCTGGTTTGCCATTCGAAAGAATTGAAATCGCTTCCATCAACAGTTCCGACATTTTGGTGTCATCGTCATAGGTCATGGAATACTCCTCACCATCATCGAACTGTTCAGGAGAGATCTCCTTTTCTCCACCATTTGCACCAGAACTTCTCCTTGGACCATCCCTTGGGGGCGTCCTTGGAGACCTTGGCCTCTGTTCATCCAGCGGAACACCATGCTCGAAGACACACCTGTCACCATAACGACACTTCCCAGACCGAGCAAACTGGATGCACCTCACACCAGTTGCATCATGCGAGAACGCACAATCCTTTCCAGCGAAACAGTCTCTCCCTGCCACATAGTATTTGCACCAATACGAATGTAGCACCACATCATCTTCTGAATGGATGAATTTGCAGTCTTCACCAAATTTGCAGCGATCTTTCCCCTTGCTGAACCAATAGCAGAAGCCTTTCTTCCTCTTCTCCAAGCGCTCCGCCTCAAACCGGTCCATAGGGCGATTCTGCTCTACATGAACATTGCCATGTGCTTGAGAACTGCTCCCTTCACCCCAGGTGCTATCAGTATTTGATGCTTGGAGTACAGCTGGAAAACCTGGCCTTGGTCCTACCACCTTCATGATTGGTTTTCCGCCAGCTCCTGAGCCACGCTGAGGCGATCCAAAAACATTGAACTTCTTCATGAGGGCTTTCCTAGTGCCGATCTTCTGCACCCTTTTGATTGGACGCTTCATTGTTCCAACCTTGCATCCAGATACGTTCAAACGACACAACCTCCTATACCCAGCTCTATATCCCTTTTTCCAAAGAGCCATAAGAATTTTAGAGGCAGTAACATTCTCCACCTCTACCTTTTCCAACGATCCCTCACTTCCCGGAACAGACCCCTCCAGCCCATCCATATCTGAAGACCTTTCCATCTTTTTTGACACCACTTCGTCGAGGTAGTCTTCAGAGATCCAGGGTAAGTTCCTCTTAGAGGAAGGATTGTCACCATTGTTTGGTCCTTCACCAGGATACCCTTTTGTGCTGTCAAAGATCTTCCCAGTAGTGCGGTCCTGCGTAGAGAAGTTGGAAGCAACACGAGAGTACACTGACCACAAGAAAATCCTTGTGCCCGCCAGTCTTGACGACCCACTGGATGTCTCCTCTTCCGGAGAGACTTCTGGCGCTTTGCCATCCCTTCCAGTGTCACCAAGTGTTTCACCTCCAGCATTTTCAATGGGAATAAGGGATTCATTGTTCCCTTGATCTAGTACCGCACCTTGTTGATCGGGGATCTCCAGCACCATCCCTGTAGGATCCACTTCCTCATCAGCATCGTCGTCCATTCTGTTCCAGAGAACTTCCAATTGATCAGCGCAAGTCGCTGCCTGGAGGAACTCCATCATTTGGTCCCTCCCGTGCTGCCAGAGAAACTCGGAATTCACCACTGTTCCTTGGCCACCAAGTCTAAGGAATGGAGCGACCAGATTGGCTACCCTTGCCATAAGTTCCACATGAACTTCCATGCCTGGACTGCGACTCCAATCATAGGCTATTGCCTCCATAGCAGTTCCAAACTTTCCAGTATCCCTGAATTCCTTTTCCAGGCCAGGAGAAAGCAGTGCACCCATCACCGAAAGAGGATAATTTCCCACCACCGGCAAGCACGGATTGTCATGGAACGAATGATGCAAATCACAATAATATCCTTGATCTCTCCTTTCAAAAAGGAGTCTCCCAGTATTCAACTGGGCGTTCAGTTCATCCACTTGAACCATTTCAGCACATATTCTCTGTGCTGTGTACGCCATTGCTGGCCAGATGGAACGATCGGTCAGACCACGACGCATAACCCAATCAGTTGTTGGCGACTGAATCAGCGTCCTTGGATCATACACCAGAACTACCATCGCACCGTCACCCATTGACTGATCAGCATCGTCCTCCAGTGCCAGGTTCTCATCCTGTTCGCTTGCACCCTCGGATGACATGCTAATAACCAAATTTCGATCCATCTTATTGGGCCCTTTTTGGCAGTCTCTTTGCCCCACCGGCAACTTGCCAACTGCAACCTTCCAATAAATCCGATTCAGAAGGCCTTTAACCAGCAATTGCTGAAGGTCACTCCTCACCAAACCACCGTCCAAATTCTTCGCATCATCACCACGGAGATCATTGCTCCCACCTTCTCCTTCATTTTGGTCAGTCTCCTCGCCGGGAATTTGCACTGCTCCTTCCAGCGCCGTCTCCTGTCCAGCCACTTCATGCCCAGGAAGAACTTGAGCGCTTTCAGATCCATTCACCTGTCCAGCAACACCTTGCCCAGGTAAAACCTCATCCGTGGAGCCCACCGCCAGCGAACCAACCATAACTGAGCCATCCCTTGCTCTTTTTTGAGACTGTTCAGTTCGACGAGAAGGTTGTGGTAGCGAAAAAACTTGAGAAGTCACTTCTTGGCGGGTCTCCCCCCGCGACGCTTTGTCGCGTTCTTTGCCAAGGTGAACCGATTTTTTCTGCCCGGCATTGGGGCCGGAAGAACCACCCATCGGAACATTGCCACGAATCGCAGTTCTCTGTGAATCCCTTTCTTGCAAAAGGATTTCCCGCATGCGGTGCACAGCATTGGTCTCTTCCTCGCTTGAATCGCTTGAGGAAGCGGCATAAGAAACCAAAGCCTCCGCCTGATCATCATCGTCCACCACATCTGCCCACGCTCTGCTGAACCGATACGACAACCCACCACGAGGCTTCAGTTCCAGTGGTTTTGGTTTCTCCACCACTTCCGCCGGTTGCGCTCGTCGCTGTGAGCGAGAGCGTGGCACCTGTCGCACCTGTTTTTTGTCCAGCAAGGGCCTTCCCCTTTTCACAGGGTTTGATCTTGACCGATACTTTTTTGTTGGTGGATTCACCGGTGGCATTCCAACTCCCACCAACTTCAGCTTCTGTACACACAGCGGAGACCTCTGCACAAGCGTCCAAGCGTCACGGTACTTGACCTTATCAAAAAGCTCCCGATAGGAGCCTCTCGGCATCGTTTTTGCACCGGAGTCTTCAGCTTCACGCACCTGAGTGAGGGTTCGCACCGCCGCTCTTCCAGTCCCTTTGTTCCCAGAAGATTGTTGTACTCGTACAGATGCATCAGAAGGAACTGCCTTTTCCGGTCCTCCCGGTCGATAGCGGACCTCACCCACCAATTGCAGAATTTTGCACGCGGTCACCTTGTTGATCCCTTTGTCAACCAAATCTTCCACAAAGATGAACTCTTGCAAGTCCGACACATTGGTCACACCAAGGGTAATCATCACCTCACTTACATGAGGGGTATACACCCACAGGTGTTGGTTGCGAGCCATCCAATTTTCAATTGGCTCCTCTGGATTGTGAAGCTGAGTGCTAGTAGACGCAGCCACCGAATTCTTTTGTTCATCCGCCTCTTCTTCATCCAGAATACCCTTTTCACCATCTTTTTGTGACACATTGGTCATCTGCAGCGCTTGTGGTGCTGAGGAGGACGAAGATTCTGCTCCCCCACTTACTGGTGGTTGAAAAGCGTTCCTGTCAGGAATCTCCAATCCCTTTGCCCTTTGAAAGGACACATGGTTTGCCACATTCACCAAATGCTTCAACTGGGCCAGCCGGTCCTCAGACATCTCTTCGTGAGAATACTTGCAGCCAAATCGCACACTACATCTCCCTTTGAGATAGTAGTCGAAACAGCACTGGTGGAACCCCGCGTCCCTTAGTGCCCTTCTGGAAGCATTGTCCCAAGATTTGCCAGGCTCCCAAGTCCCTTCCAATGCCACGTCATCGTCGTGGAGATACCTGCACGCAGTCCCATATTTACAACCACTTTGGTTGTAATACAGACACAGCCGTTTCTTCGTTTCACCCAGCGTAGGCTCACCTTTTGATGTCCCTTTGCCATAGTTGTACTGGGCTCGGAAGGCCGAATCCTCCCGCTCCTGCTGCACCTCATCCACTGTACCTTCATCAGTTGGAGGGCCACCGATGTCCCCATCCTCGTCACCAGTTTTTTGGCTGTTCTTTGGCTCAGTTGGCTCTCCTTCAGGCCACCCTTCACCGTAGCGACGATGTTCATAGGAACACCCATCTCCATTTCGACACCTCCCTTGATTGAAGAACCTGCACAGCTTACTGTATCCAAGTGACACAGTTTTCGGAGTCGTGTGAGCCTTTTTGTACTGATCGGGATCCATATAGGTCTCTATCGGCCTGTTTTCCCTCTTGCTCATCTCCTCGACTGCACCGTCAAGCTCTTGCAGAAATCGCTTGGTGTCCAACCACAGCTCGTTCCAAAGCTCATCTTTTCCCTTGCTCAGCAACATTGCCACCGCTTCACCCGCAACTGGTCCACTAAATCTTCTTTTCTTGCGTGCCAGTTCGTAGAGCGCGTCGTGGTACTGCTTCCGGGAAAAAGTGGTTGTTTCTTCCACACCGACACGTTCTTTCTCCTCAGGCTTCCAACCATCACTTAGCAAGATGTTGTATGCGCTCCGAGCCTCATTATTCAGGACTGCATGATCTGCAATACACTCCAGAATCACATCCATTGAACGACCCAGCAACATCCCAGTGATTTTGCCCACGTAGTCATTATCAATTGTTTCATCTTCCAGGAGATTTCGACAGATCTTCTCTCCATAGAGCTGTTTCTGCTCCGCCTCCTCTTGTTCCCTCGAGGATGCTTTTGACTCGGCGAACCACTCACGAGACTGCGGTTCCTCTGACTTCCAGTCCCATTGACCATCAGAACCTTTGTACCATTGACCAGTCTGCCATGAGCCTGTCCACCATGTACCCCAGCCGCTGTCCTTCCATTTGCGCAGCTTTGGCGAGGAATCCTCCTCGTTCTCTTCCAAAACCAGAAAGGTGTCCAAGATTATGGTACCATCATCTTCCACTCGTTTCACTGTTCCATTGACAGTATCACCAAATTGGAACTGATGTACATTGTTCCCTTCTGCAGGAATCAATACATTTAGATCACCATAGTCCAAAAAAGCTCCATACCCATTGATGCAGCGCACTAGACCAGTGATCTTATCTCCCTCTTCATAGCAATGTGTCCCAGGTGATTCCAAGGCTCCCGCTCGGGGCACTTTCTTTGCATGCTCTTCAGAAACCATCTCTGTATCATCGGCTCCTGGCGCATCCTTTGTCTTCACCTTTGGGTCACACTGCTCGTCCTGTTCCACGAGTCCCACAAGCTCATCTTTTTTGTGCTCTTGGATTTCAGGACTTCCCTTTTTCTCTGCCAAAGGCTTTGCCTCATCTGCTTCAGTTCGCTCGGTGTCGACTTCCGGTGAACTTCCAGACGGCAACGCTTCTCCCTTCATGGGAGTGGACCCTTCATTGGTGTCCTTTGTCACACCTTCTGCAGCAGGCAAATTTTCTTCCGCTGCAGGGCGATTGAGTTGATCATCCACGGCAGGCACACTTTCTTCCACCGCAGGCTCCTTTGGTTCCATGGTTTCCAAAGGAGAATTGCCACCATCATTGACCACAGCTGCCTCATTGGCTCCGGTGTAGTCCTTGTCATTTCGTTCCTCGCGGCTAATTTCAGGTTGCACCAGTGCGTCCACCTGTGAACCTCCATCATCAGCTGCTGCGGAGACCTGCGCCCCATTGTTGCAGTCGCCCGTGGAACGTACCACCATATGCACCTCAACCCGTGCCTCATTCGCACTCCAGGTACTATCTGGCGCATCGACCCGCGCTTCATTGGCGCTCCAGGCCTCATCTTTCTTATCAACCGTGTCTCCAGCAGTTTCAGAAGTTTCCTTTTCCCTTTGAATGGCAGAATTCTCGGCACCAAACGAAGAGACCTCCTCAGTCGTAATGCACAACTTTTTCTCTTCGTCATCCAAATCTCCAGGGCCATCTTCCTGAACGACAGGCGCCACATCCACCACTCGCTCTTCTGTAGCCGACACAATTCCGATCTCCACATTGGGCATTTTTTCTTCTGGACCCACCGATTCCACCGCTGCCACACCCTCAGAAAGCATCCCCATTTCTTCCCGATCCAGATGTTGAGCTTCAGCGATGTCTGCTCGGTTTCCAGAAATCCCCTCTTCATCAGGAGAACCCGAGGTCGGGGCGTCACCACCACCCCTAGGACCGCTATCCCCGATAGTAGAGGAAAAATCCTTTTCACTTACACTATTTACACCGCTGTTCACACTTTCCATGCTACCCTGCTGTGCCCTAGAAGACTCAGTAGATGATGGAGACGAGGTAGCACCCAGCGTTGGCTCATCTTCCACAGGGACAATGCCCATTCCAAGACCTGGCCCCTCGCTATTTCCAGCCATTCCAGTCTTCTTAGGCAACACCCATTGGGTATCACCAGTGTCCAAGCAGTAAAAATATTCTCTCCCATCCTCGTGAAAATGGCGTTCCCATGTCTTCCCATCGCAGTCGACGATTGGAAGGTCAGCAGCCTGAGACGCTTTGCCTCCACCACCAGCGTATAAGTCCTCGTCTGACTCTTGCTGTATTCTTGCTGCCTCCAATTCCAGGATTTCTCCTTCGCTCATCACCATAGCAACAGGAACGACTCCTTCTGCGTCCCCAACAACGAGGATACTGCTTTTTGTCGCAGCAACAGGCGCAGTTTCTTCCACTTCACCTGTCAACAGATCACCACTTTCAGCCGCGAAACTCACCTTGTTGCGAGCTCGCTTGGAAACAGGGATAACATCCCCAACCAGTTCTGTCTGGCACCCTTGCTCCACCATCTTTGACGTAGAGGAGCTTGTTGTTGGCGCTCCCGTTGATTCAGCAGATTCCGCAGCTCGAAGAAGATGCCCATGTTTGCTCAGAAGGCGCAGCAAAACTGCTTCCATCTGGTCTTCCAGTCCTTCCACCACCGGCTTCTCTTCGCCACGCATACCACCAACATCAACCAGAGCTTCCTCATTGGGAACGACTTTTTCACCCGTTGCAGACCTTTTGACACCACCATCACCTTGGTCGCCCGCATTGGAGCTTGATGATGCCACCCCAGTCCGTAACCAGTTGGTCGCCATGGCTTCAAGCTTCCACCCTAAAGCCGAAACACAAACCGCAGGGAACCTAATTTGGGCTCATAACCTACGGGGGGAACCCGAAGGGGGACGAGAAACCGAAAAGTCAACCCCAACAGAATCCCTTGATTTCCCTGGATCAACCACACAACAAACCCAAACCACAGGGCACTCACCTTTTACTACCAGGCACATGGCCCAGTCTTGAGCCATAAAAATGATTTCCGGGTTTATTAACCCTTTCAACTTCCAACACTAACTCTTTTTACAATACCAGTTGCAGCTCCGCATAGGGTTTACAGTTAGGGTTTAGGGTTTAGGGTTAGGGTTTAGGGTTGAGGGTTTAGGGTTTAGGGTTTGGGGTCTAGGGTCTAGGGTCTAGGCTTTAGGGTACCGGAACCTGAAGTCAGGCTGCAAGGGTTTAGGAGGGTGTAGGGTTTAGGAATTATCGGGTTTATAGGGTTTATAGGGTGAATAGGGTTTATAGGGTTTCTTGGGGCCAGATACCCTTGTATTTCCGGTGAAGGGCTTGTAGGGTTTAGGGCTTGCATGTGGGGATTTTTTTAAAGTTAACCCCGGCCCCCTTTTGGAGGACCTTTTCAAAGGACTTCCGCCCGAAAAGTATCTGTGAAAGTAAAGGCCACAAGAACCCTAAGTCCCGGAACTTCGCAGATCTCAACGGGAAATTGGCGAGTTACTGGTAGGTATCTTGTGTCCAGATTCTTGATCGAACCCTAAACCCTAAACCCTAAACCTTAAAACCCTAAACCCTAAGCCCTAAACCCTAAAAACCTAAACCCTATAATGTTGACTTCGCATTAATAAATCCCCCCCCCCCCTCCCCCCCTTGATTGATCAATCTCTCCGGCCAGGGCCTCCTCAATTAAATTCGCCTAAATCCTGGTAGGACGTACTATTAGTTTTAGTATTAGGTCAATTATATTCGCCCGTAAAAAAAAATATTCCGGGCGGGATTTTATAATTGTGGCGGGCTACATTATTGTGTTCTGGCAGCTGGATTTTATAATTGCGGCGGGAATTCCTAATGTGAAGTCAACATTAGGGTATCCAGCTGATTTGCTAGTTTCTTGTACGAATCTTACACACTTCGGGCACCTCAAAGGAAAAAATGTAGAGAATCCACCATTTGCTAAAGCCGACACTACGGTCTTAGGCAGGCACATGGGAAGATCCTACCCTGAAACCCGGCCCGAGCATCCGAAGCCCTATCTGAACCCTCGGGTTTAGGGTTCCGGGTTTAGGGTTTGGGGTTGTAAGAAATAAGCCCTGCGCGCTAAGAGGGTTTACGGTTTAGGGTTGCCGGGAAGGCCACTGTGCAAACGATGCGCGCCTTCGGCCGCAGCGGGCAGGGAGGCAGGAATCTCAGGACATTCGGGTTTTGGGTTCAGGCTTCAGGCTTCATGCTTCAGGCTTCAGGCTTCAGGGTTTAGGGTTTAGGGTTTAGGGTTCAGGGTTTAGGGTTTAGGGTTTCGTTTTAGGGTTTAAGGGAATCCTTGGGGTCGTGCTGGGGTGAAGGCATGCCACGTGCTTCGCTGCCATGCGCCACACTTGCCGCGCAGTTCTCCATGCACCGATTTAGGGCTTAGAGATTGGGATGTTCCCCCTGAAACTAACAGTCCTTAACAGGGATTATGCTAGGGGGTACGAGAATCCCTACTAAGGACTGCTAGTATAAAAGGGGAACATCCCAATTTACAGGGTTCATAGGGTTTAGGGTTGAGGGTTGAGGGATCGCCGATGCATTCCTGAATATGTGCTGGGCTGGCCCTACGTCCTAAGCCCTGGAAGACTCTAAGCCCTGAACCCTAAACCCTAAACCCTGAACCCTAAACCCCCGAAGTACGTTTAAGCAAGACTTGCTCGAAGCCATGAACCCAAGCCTTTTTTGGCGCGGGCGATAAAGACGAGAGGAGGCTCGCGCCGAGCAAAGATCGCGCACTTCCGCACGCTTTGCCAGGTCCCTACACACTCCGGCAAGTCTACGAAGAGGTCGAGGCGGACTATTTGGGTTCGGCGCTGCAGCACCAGGGTTCTAGCGAATCTCGTTCTTCAATAGGCCGGTTCCATTTCCGTTTATGTCCACCCCACGTCACTTCTTCTCACCCCAAACCGGGACCGTGGCTCTTCAGGCAGACGTCCACCATCGGCCGCCTGCAGATGCTCATGGCCCAGGGGGCAGAGTTTCGGGTTCAGGGCGTAGGTGCTTTCATTGAGGTATCGGGGGTTTAGAGAGGATGTATAGGAGCAACAGGCCAGTTCTCGACTAATCATGCTGATCTATTCAGGCCTCCGTAGAGTAGCAGAAGTATTGTCGCAGTATCAACTCTCTGTCGTACCGATGAAGATACGGGCCCTTATGCTTAGTGTACCCACAAAGGAAAGATGGAGGCCCGAAGCCCTGCCCTAACCCTGTTCCTTTTGGTACCTCTTCAAAAAAAACGGTAGTTCAGAGACTTTTGCCAAATATATGGAGGCTGACCCTTTCCCAGGAAGTGTATAAGGCAGTATGCTTCCCCCCACAACTCTAATTTGCTTAGGCTGCAAGCCATGTCCTGAAATCCTCTTAGGGTCTTGGGAAGAAGTTTTATATTTTTCTGGTACTGTAACTTCCTAAGAAACAGCTCAAAATTCTAACTTTTGCTGTGGGTCCAAGTTCAGTATACCTGAGCCGCGCGTAAAGGGACCTAAACCCTCAACCCTAAACCCTCAACCCTAAACCCTAAACCCTAAACCCTAAACCTCTCGGGAGCCGAGGTGCGCGCATCTACGGGGCGCCTGGGCCCAGAACTTCTCGGGCCGGGCTCCGAGGTTTTGGAGGGGGAAGAATCTCTAAGTGGCCCTAACCAATTAGGGTTTAGGGTTTAGGGCTTAGGGCTTAGGGCTTAGGGTTTAGGGTTTAGGGTTTAGGGTTTAGGGTTTAGGGTTTAGGGTTTAGGGTTTAGGGCAAGTACCCATCATATGGGTGTTTACGAGAATAAGGGACCCCGAATATAGACCCCCCCAATAGCTGATCATAAGGACCCCAATAAAGTGCCCCTAACGTCGGAAACCCCCCCTCTTTTGCCAAACAGGAGTGTGTGGGTGCCATTATGCTGTGTGGCTTGGGGTTGGAAGGTATCCCTATGAATCCCTTCCGAGTGCATTGCCTGGGAACCAACTTGCCATTACATGAAGATGACTTACTTTCCCCTATTGAGTACTTATAGAGCTTCTTCCAAAGTAAATGTTGGAACGGTTGAGGAATGCCTGGTGAACTATGTGTGCTGACAACTCTTACGGTTACTATTGTTCTTACTCTTGTGTTCGGCTATTGCTATTGCGGGTGTTTTTGCTATTCGTATATTTCTGCTACTCGCATTGCTAGTGCTCGTGTTATTACTATTGCTACTGCTATTACTGTTGCTCTTGCTATTCGTATGACCAGTACTATCCTTGCATGAGCTCGGCTCCCCCAGCACCCAAGTGAGGCCTGGGACGACCCGGATGAGGAGGAAGCTCCCGTTTGCGCACCCGCAGATGCTGCCGCAAGCTGAGCTACCCCCTTATGGGTTTAGGGTTCAGGGTTCATAGGGTTTATAGGGTTTATAGGGTTTATAGGGTTTATAGGGTTCATAGGGTTTATAGGGTTTATCGGGTTTATAGGGTTTAGGGCTCAGGGCTTATAGGGTTGTTGAGGACGGGATTTTGCATCCTCTTGGTTTTTGTGAGCTTCCAGGACCCAAAGTAGGCCCTTGTTTTTTCCCGACGTCCAGGGCCCTACAGACAAAAACAGTATTCAGTAGCAGAGAAGGATGCCGAAGACCTTCGAGAGCTCACCTGAACCCGCTCCTGTATGCTCAGTTCCCTACATCAAGGTTGCTTTGAGGCTCCTGTCTACCAACCCCCCTTACACCTGCGCAAAACTGACCCTAATCAGGGCTGCAGGTTGCTTCAGGAGAACCAGGAGTCAGTTTAGGGTTCACAGGGTTTCAGAGCCTTCCAGGGTCTTAAACCCTAAGCCCTAAGCCCTAAACCCCTGAACCCCTGAACCCCTGAACCCCTGAACGCCTGAACGCCTGAACCCCTGAACCCCTAAACCCCTAAACCCTAAACCCGGGGTTGCCTTCCAGTGGCCAAGGATGGACAGCAATCGATCCAAGAGCGCCGGGACTGATTGCACAGGGTGCCAAACCAGTTTTCCTACTACTTGCTTAAGAACCCCCCCACAACATAAATAATATTCTTCCTTAAAAGGGAAATGTAGGTTTTTTTGTTTTTAATTCTTTTGGGGTTCTTAAGCTAAAAGCATATAAATAGTACCCTCGCAAATATCGTGGGACTCGAATTCCGGGATGTCGAAACCCTCGCAAATATCGTGGGACTCGAATTCTGGCGTCTCGAAAACCTCGCAAATATCGTGGGACTCGAATTCCGGTGTCTCGAAAACCTCGCAAATATCGTGGGACTCGAATTCCGGGATGTCCACCGACGTGGAGTTGGACATGCCAACGTTGTTCACCATGGCCGTTGTGGGTTACGAGTTCAGTGTCGACAAAGTCGGGGAAGACGTTGCGACCAAGCTTTGTGTGCATGCATAGGCATGGTTGTGATACCTCGGTTCTTACCGGTAGAGGCGGTGTAGTATTGCTATAGTTTTGCTGCTCACGGTGCGGTTCGGTTCGATACCCCCCCCCCCCACCCCCCCCCCCCCCCCCCCCCCCGCCCCACGCCCCTCCCCCCCACCCAGGCCCCCCCCATCCAGCCCATCCGATCAAAGGGGGTGGGGGGAATGGGGAGGGGGGCTGGATGGGGGGTGTTTGGAGGGGGGCTATGGAGGGCGACGATGTTGCGATGCGGTGTCGATCGGTTCAATGTTTGTTTTAGCAATAGAATACGGTTCGGTGACGATACCGATGCGATGTTCGATATTAGTATTGTTGAAACGGCTATGATAGGTGACTTTGCCTCAAGAGGAGCTACCCAGCTTCAAATTTTCTGATGTTGCAACTTCATCCAGCGAACGTGGCCGCAAAGGAAAGGCCGGCGGACATGGTTGCAGAAAGTGCCAAATATTAAGGGAAAAAACTGCGCGAAGTGATGCGTGCAAGAATTGGCTCCTTTAGCGCGAGTGATCTTCGTAGAAATGATACGGCGCGATTGCATGAGTTGATCATGCATGCCAGGATCAGTTTTCACGATTGTTACTCGCCCTCTTGATGCCCAAGACTAACCTGTTCTTCCTAAACAACTATCTCAACCAAGTCGGCAACATAACTTCCCCTTGCGAATGATGGATTGCTGTTCGGCACCGGCCAAAGCTTGATGCGTGCACTCCGCTGTCGGAATAGACGTGCTCCAAACCCGAACCCAACCCGAGCCCCCAAAACCCGAACCCCTCTTGAAATGATGTCTCTGCTTGCGAGGAGCCTCCCGCGAGGGCCATTCGCAGCGCTGTCGAAGATTGACGGGGTCCAGGGTTCCGGTGGACGCATGGGGTTTGAGGGCTCAGGGGTGTCGGGTTTCAGGTAGGTTGGGTGTTCTTTGGTGGTTCTGGGCTTGAACGTGTTTGGGATGTTTTGGCTGCTAAGGGTTTGGGTCTACAGGGTCTGGGGTTGGGGGTTTCAGGCTGCTTGAGGCTCTCTACCATAAAGTCTGGTCAGCGAGATCAGGGCTGAGCTAACTTATTTTGGAACCATAGCTTATCACGAAATCAAGGTTTGCCGCAGCAGATGCACATTCGGGCCAATCCCTTTGCAAGTACTTTCTAAATCGGCTTTCCTATTTCAAAGGGCCCCTAGAGTGGCCCTTATGCAACAGAGAACCTTTGTGGTCTAAATGTCATGAGAAGAATACTTGGTAGCCCAGTGGTACCCTGTACCTTTTTTTGGTTCTGGGTTTCCTTATAAAGTAACCAACCAAACAAAGGGTGCCCTTATAATATGGTTTTTGGGCTACTCAGAATGAGCGTAGCTTCGGGAACCTACCGCAGCCTCTTTGCTTTGGGACCTTCTGGCACTTACTTGGCCCAGAAGATGTGTGTTTCTTCAACAGACACCTTTCGCTGGAAGCCCTTACCCTTAGCCTTGAAGCCTGTTTAGGGTTTAGGGCTGAGGGCTGAGGGCTTGGGCTTAGGGCTTGGGGCTTAGGGCTTAGGGCTTAGGGCTTAGGGTTTAGGGTTTAGGGTTTAGGGTTGAGCCAGTGACGTCCTCGCTGCCTTCTCAAGCACGCCATGTCGAAAGCGGGCAACCTTGACGAAAGAGTCCTGTTGCCAGCAATCCCCCCAAATTTGTGCAAGCCTCCGAAACGCATGTGTTATCTTGAGCTGTGTTCTCGAAGATGTTCGGCAAGCTGAGCCCTGAAGCCCCCCCAACACCCGAACCAGCAAGTCCCCCCAAAACCCAGAACCCCAAAATTATCCGCGACCCTAAGCCCCAAAATCCTACCCCTAACCGCCTAGACTCTCAACCCTGTTATCAACCTTAGCCCGGAAGACACGAAGACCAAGTCCGCTGCGCACCGCGAAACAAAGTCATGGCGGTAGCAGATCTGGACTTCGAAGTGGCTTGGACATGCATGAGGGCTTTTGTCGGGTTCAGGGTTTGGGGTTCAGGGTTCAGGGTTTTAAGGGCCCAAAAATGTCAAATGGCATGGGTTAAGTGATTGAAATGGTTTGGCTTAGTACAGGGCTTGCCCATAGTCCGAGCCGCGAAGCATCTTCGAGGAAATTCCGAAACTCGGGTCCTAGGGTCTAGGTCCCTTTCTAGTACCGAAAATTAGAGCCGTCCCCTGAAAAGGGCTAAAGTCTTAGTCCTACAACCTTCACCACTTCAAGCCCTTTCAATACGCCCTTAACATTCCGCAACCCTAAACCCTAAACCCCCTTTGTCTCCCAGGGCCTGGGCCCTCCGCCTGAGTTGGCGGCGCTGTTCGCTGCACTGGGCGCAGACTCGCGTCCTCCGGAGGGCGCTTGGGCCGAAGGACTCTTCGGAGAAGTGATATCCCTAAGGTTTAGGGTTTAGGGTTTCCCGGTAAGGGTTTAGGGAGTTAAAGAACCCAAAGCTTATTTTTGGCTCCAGGTATACAAAGGATGCCTACTTATGGCTGAAAGTGTGGATACCTATAGGTGCAGAGTAGGTGGTCTCTAGGTCTAACCTTTCTGGGTACTGCAAACCCTCTGAAAAGTCCGAAGGTTGAACTTTTGACTGCTTTCCCTGAAAAAAACTCAGAGCCAGTAAGGCTTGCATTGCTCGTGCCACCATTGTGCTTGCGGTTTAGGGTTTAGGGTTTAGGGTTTAGGGTTTAGGGTTTAGGGTTTAGGGTTTAGGGTTTAGGGTTTAGGGTTTAGGGTTCCTGCAGCTTAACCCACGATCCCAAAAGCCCTGAGCCCTAGGCCTGCCGCCAAACGTGCCTCCCACACTTTGGGCGGCAATGTGCCGAAAACGCGCGGGGCTTACTATGGGGGTCAATACTCATCGTATTCCCTTAGGGTCCCTTTGTAAATATACTATGAGAAGTCATTACTAATCGTATTCCCTTAGGGTCCCTTTGTAAATATACTATAAGAAATTCCCCAGATTCTGTTCGAATTATATATTGCGTTCGCGGGTGTGCGCTCAGAGCTGTATGTGGTCCTCTTGCTCGGTAAGCTTGCTGACCTGCTTTTGGTGTGGACATTTCTTAAGCCTCCGCCCTCCGTGTCAGGGTCCAGCGCCTGAAGATTTGTCCATGCCCAGCCAGAAGTTGAATGTTAAGTTACACCTGTGAGGTTGACAAGAGCCATTCAACCTTTCGTTCTCTGGGTGTTGATAAAGACATTTCCAAAAGAGCACTCGCAGTACCCATTCAACCCTCCATCATGGAGCCCACAAGCCTGACGCTCTTCAACTTGGACCCTAAGACCATCGACGTCGCGCTCCAGCTTCCAAGCATGTAAAGCATCGGGAGAAACATGAGGTTCCACGGGTGTTTGACAGCATGAGGGTCTTCGAAATTAGGGGGGAACATCCTTGGGTCCGTATTTCGGTTTAGGGTTGAGGGTTTAGGGTTACCATCCTCGGGTCCTTATTACAAGGGAGTCCCTGTATTTTGGGGGGCTGTATTGGGGGGTCCCTTATTTTCGTTAACCCCCACATCTTTGATCCCTCAACACTGGGATGTTCCCCCTTATACTAACAGTCCTCAATAGGGATTATACTACCCCCTATTCTGATCCCTATTAAGGGCAGTTAGCATTAGGAAGAACATCCCAAGCTCAACACTATAAACCATCGCAAACCTCAAGAAGTTCAGGGAGTGCCCTTTACGCTCTAAGCATGCAGGTGACAGTGGCAATCATGATCATTCATGAAGACATGATCAGCTGCCTTGCGCAGTCCTGATTTTCTTCGTCGCATCGCTTCACCCGACCGCATCAGCCCCCCGCGCACGTTTACTGCTGTGTCGGTGATATTCCTGCTGCGTGGCTATGGGTTTTAGGCCAAACTAGACGCGGTTCTGTGAGATGGTCGGAAAAGACTGATGAAGCAACGCGTTCATATTGCTGGTGTTGCTGCAGGCGGGGTAGAACACATCAGAGGCGAGGGATGATTTCTGGCGTTTTTCGTGGGGCATAGTTGTTTCGACCAGTTTGGGACCTGCATGAGCACCCCCTTGGCCTGCTTGCACATGGTTGTTGTCCCGGACAGACACGCCCACGTCCTGATCCAGACCAGGTAGCAGGACGTAAATACACCAGAAAGTCGTGGACCTTCCTCTCCTCGACACGGCACTCGTATGCACTCGAGCTGCACGCTGCCCAGGTGCAACGTGCAACATGTTTCAACCAACTTGTTCAGAGACAGTGTCATGGTTCCTATCGCATGTCCCTAGACAACGATTAAGTTGGGAACTTAGGGTTAGTAACTAAATTTGGGTTGGTCCCGGACAGGCCTAAATTTTGGTCGCCCGCGAATGTGTAGTCTCAATTGGTTCCGCATCACATTGGAATCCGCGACGTTGAAGAAAGCTCGGCGTTTGCACGCGTAATCTGGCGTGGTTCTTGAAGGTTCGGTTCGGAGTTGTCTCGGTGGCTCTGGGGGCTATCATGCTGTGTATGACTCCAAAGTTGAAAACGAGTTGTCGATTTCATATGAGCAGGCGGCATGAGACGAGTCTCCCTATTTTCGTGGGCACGCTCTTGACTTTCCACGTTATGCCAGATAGCTGTCACACGAGGCATGGAAGACATTTGGGAAAACAGCTCGGCTTCCTTCCACGACCGCGAGACGCATCTTCGAAAGAGGCCGCGTCGCGGATTGACGCATGACGTATCATGTTGCTCATCTCGAGAGCCATGGCCAAGGATGGGAACTTTCCGCGGGTCATCGTAGCTTGCACTGCAAAAAGTTTCCGCAGCAAGAACTTATTACAATATTAGCACATTACAATTTTTGTAGTATAATTCAACTATGTTGCTTGTTCCTTTGAAGATCTCATGGGATGCTCCCGGCAGGCACTTTCCGATTCCCGGGCCGCCGAAAGATAGGTCGCTGACTCTGCTGGAAGACCCAACAGGCAGTGGGCTCGCCGAAAAAACTAAATCTTGAGAGCTGAAGATCACTGTTGTTTGAGAGTCGGGCATATTCAAGTGCTCTTGCAAGTGCAGTGGCGCCACAGCAGCAGTCATGAACGCAGGAAGGGCAGGTGGGTTCGCCAAATCTGCCCAGTGTGATGAACAGGGCTCCTCTTGACTGCGCGGTTAGTGGGGTTTGCATCAGAGTTGCTAAGCAGTTGCTGTGCAGTTGCTGTTGCAGGCCGCTTCGCTGTGGGAACAACTGGAGCCGTGCTGTGGCCGGCTGCAACAGCCCTAATCGAGCACTTGGACGCGCAGGCCTGGCCCCGAAACCGTGACTGCACAACCTGATGGGTTGTCCCCAGAACAAGGATTGCAGCAACCATTGCCAGCCAGTGCAGGGTAAGTTGTCATGATTGTCTCTGATGGTACGACGACAGTCGACCTTATCTGAAAACATGAACTGCTATCGTACGTGAATTCGACACCGAGACGTTCGACAATAATAGCCCCTTGCGCATGTTGTCGCATGATCCTGCCTCTGTCGTCGTACCACCTCAGCTCTGTAAGCTTGGTGCCGTCCCGAGTAGATGTAAACTGCATGCTTTAATGACCTACAGCTCGGAGAAGCATTCCAGAAATCCCAGAGTTCTCTTCAGCAGCCTCAAGCAAGTGATATTCTTGTTGGCTCAGCACGAGCAGCCGCTTGCCCTGTAGCGCCCCGCAACCTGCATCATGCTTTCTACTGCCCCTACCCCAAAACTCTAAGTAAACCCTTAACCCTATACCTTGCAAACCCTAGCGAAGTGCCAAGTAAAGCCTCAACCCTCAACTTGAGAAGCCCGAAGTAGTTCGTAGTTCTCTCAAGACCCTAATCCTGGACCCTATAGGTGACAAAGTCCTGCCTCAACTTCCGCTGCGTGGAGTTGGGTGCCGGGGTGGGTGCTGTGGGCGCCCTGGTGTGCTTTCGGAAGTTTTGTTCAGGTCTTAGGGTTACGGGTTCAAGATTTCCGGTCTCGGGTTTATCGGACTAAAGGCCACCCCAGGCCCCGTGACCTCCCTAAACAATAAACTCTGAACCCTAAACCCTAAACTGCCTAATTTCCCTGAACCGAAAACCCTGAATTCCCTAAAAGCGCACCACTCGAAAAACGAACCCTGAACCCTAAACCCTAAACCCTAAACATCCTTAAATTCACTCCAGCCCAGGACTGTTCATGGCCCTGCACAAGGGTTGCGAGGTCACCCTCACCGAGGCACTGCGGGGTTTAGGGTTTTGGGTTTAGGGTTTAGGGTTTAGGGTTTAGGGTCAGAAGTCAACAGCGTTTCTAAGCCCTTTGCCCATACTCCTCGCCATCCACCTGCCTACCAGATTGCTTGGGTTCTGTGTGGGGGGGCTCGCATAGTTCCCCCCAAAGAGGTGGTTTGGGGCTGAAGCTGTGGGACCCTAAACAGAGTTTTTAACGCTCCCTAGGTTTCGAGTTCAGAGTTTATGTTTGAAGGGATTAAACCTCTCAAAGCCCTCAATCTCCCAAGCCCCTAAAGCCACGAAACCTAGACCCCGACTGTGGGGGTTCCCGACTTTTGCTTGATACGGTTTGGGGTTTGGGGCTCATTTGGTTCATGGGTTTAGGATGTGGGTGTCTGGGGCAAAATGCCAAACCCTAAATCAAGCCCCAAACCCCCAAAACCCGACCCAAGCCCCGTAAAGCCTTGCATCCGAAGCCCTTCAGACACTCATCCAAACCCTTTCGCCACAGGTACAAATCTCGATAAGAAGCCATCTAGATGGCTCCATGAATCATGCAGCAACCCCTCAAAACCAGCATTAAGAGTTTTCTACCATCCTCTTAGACCCCTTAAACCCTAAACCCTAAACCCTAAACCCTAAACCCTAAACCCTAAACCCTAAACCCTAAACCCTAAACCCCAATCAGCAGGTGCCCGAGCAGCTCCAGCTCCTGGGACGGAACGTTGCCGAGAACTCCCCCACCGGCCTGGACCTGCAGGCGACTTTGGGGCTCTAGGGTTTTTTGGTGGGTTTAGGGTTTAGGGTTTAGGGTTTAGGGTTTAGGGTTTAGGGTTTAGGGTTCAGGGTTCAGGGTTTAGGGTTTAGGGTTTAGGGTTTTTGGGGGTTCAGGGTTTGGGGAGGGCTAAGAGTTTAGGCCTTTAGGGGTTTACGGTTGTTTTTGTTGTTTTCTGACCTCAGGCTTCCAGAGCTCCGGGCTTGAGGGCTTCGTGTTTGGGGATTTTTAAGGGTTCAGGGTTTAGGGTTTAGGGTTTAGGGTTTAGGGTTTAGGGTTTAGGGTTTGGGTTTAGAGTTCAGGTACATCGGGGTTGTTTTTTTTGTTTTATTTTTTTTTCTGGGGGGGAGCTTTGGATGAATGTGTGTGTGTATCCGGGAGAGTCATTCACTTCCTGGCTTATAGCAGAAGGGAATGGAAATGTATGACCGAGACCCCTAAGCCCTAGACCCCTCAACCTTATAAGCTTTAAACCCCAGACCCGAAACCCCAAACTGAACCCCAAACCCTAGACCCCAAACCCTACACCCAAACAGAATCCACACTCCTGCACGCCAAGCCTTCTCAACCTTAGACTCTAGCCCCAAACCCTTAATTCAAAAACCGAAATCCTGCAACCACTCTCAACCCCAAACCCCAAGCACTAAGCATGTTTCCCCAATTCCCTACAGGTCGAAGCCTCAGGGCTTTAGGGTTTAGGGCTTAGGGTGTAGGGTTTAGGGCTTAGGGGATACGACCTGGCAGGTCGCACCCCTGACTTGGGGAGACAAAGAGCAGATGGAGGTTCTGGGCCCCTCGGGCGGCACCATCGTGGCCTTGGGGTCTCGGGCCTGGGGTTTGGGAACTTAGGGTTTAGGGTTTGGGGTTTAGGGTCTAGGTTTAGGGTTTAGGGGGAATTTAGGGTTTGTAAGGTATATGTCGGGTCTGTGGGGTTTGTTGGGTGTCTAGGTTCTAGGTTTTCGGGCTGAGTCGACAGAGCTCAGAGGGGTCTGAGTTCGCAGGGTTGGGGGTTGAGGGCTTATCGGCTTGAGGGCTGAGGGCTGTCGGTGACAGCTTCTATACCCCGAAACAAAGCACAACTATCGGGACCTCGCCATACCCCCCCCCCCCCCACTACAAACAACATCCAGACAAGCCCTGGAAGCCTGAATCCCAAAAATCACAAAGCCCTGAGTCCCAGAACCCGCCGAAACCCCTTTTTTAAACCCCTTACAAACCAAAACAAAGCGCCCCTCCCCCCCCCCGCCCCCACAAGGAAAAACACTAACTAAAGCTCCTAAACCCTGAACGCCTAAAGAGCCCTAAGCCCCGAAACAAAACCCAAGCCCGAAAGCCACTAAGCTGCCAGGCACATTCGAGATGGTCTTGGGTAGTGATGTCACCTACCGCCCGCAGTGTATGGGCCTGGCACCCAGTCGGGCTTTGCTTTTGGGTACGGTTCCAGTTCTAAACACTTTAGGTTCCACGAAGAAGCCTACTGGGTTTAGGGTTTAGGGGTTTAGGGTTTAGGGTTTAGCCAGCGTAGTTTCAACTTGGGCCAGGATACCACCATGGCCCGATGGTTACGGGGATATGACTTGGCAAGCCCACTGCGACCGCAGGCATATCACAGCCGTAGGAGAACGATCCTTTGTTGCGTGTGGCGCTCGTATTGCCCAGGAAGTTCGTCAACCCCACGGCGCTTGATAAACTGCAGCAGGTTGCAGCTTGCTGATGTAGGAGAAGACGTGTGTGTGTGTGTGTGATGTGGAAAGGTGGTCGTGGGAAGGGGAGGGAGCCATGCCGTTTTTGGGCATCAGGTTCTTGTATGCGAGGAGACAGCTGCTGGTACTCTCACGAGAGCACGGATGCTACGGCTCCGGCATTCGCCGGCAAGGGAAAGAGCGGCAAGGGAAGCACGCATAGAGAGCAAGGCTACAAAGGCGCGCAGACGTTCGCCAAAGGCAAAGGAAATGCCAAAGGCAAGAAGGGCAAGAAAGGCAAGCGCGGAGGTCCGGCCTTTGAGCCGATGATTTTCATGAACTCCGTACGCGACCACCCCGATGAGCTCTATTCGGCAGCAAGGGCTGCAAAGCATAGTGGGGACACTCCCCTTGCAATCGAACTCCTCTTCATGGCCATTCAGATCGATGCTACGATGGGCCCTGAGTTTTCCAGCCGCAGCACAAGCAGGCGCGCCAGCAGGGATCTTGAGAAGTGGGCTCTCACAAGCGAGAAAGAAGTAGAGAAGAGCCTTGTCATCTTCGAGCGTGTCAACCGACGACTCGGCTTATCGCTGGAGAGTGGGAGCGAGGCTGGCTTCAGTGATGACCTTGATGACCTTGATGACCTCTTTGGACCTAACTACGACGAAGATGAAGATGAGGAGGTTGTTTTCCTAAGGCCTGACGGCACCACTGAGTCAAAGACTGTATCATGGTGCTTGGGTAACGACTTCTTCGAAGTTCGGCCAGGAGTCTGGTCAGGACCCTGGTACGACGCTAGTCATCAAGGGGCACCCTGTGGTGCAAATCGAGAACACGACGATGAGAGCGAGCCAGATGCATGCGATGAGTCAGACTTGTACGTCCGAGCAGAGCTGATGGAAGCCCGACACAAGACACAGCAGATGCAACTAGGACTGACGCCCGCACACACAGAAGCCATTTTCAACGACAGCTACGTGGAGCTCGAATCCCAACTGCAATTGATGCAGGCGCGCGAGTATGCCGAGAAGCGGCGATCGCACAGCCAGAAGAAGTTGCGGTTGCTTCGGGATGTGGTGGCTAAAGGCGTCAAGGGCTTGGACGAAGGAGACCTCCATGTCCATGAAGAGGTACTGAAAGTCTTGCTTGCTGATTTCAAGGAAGATGCCGATGCCCTCCTGGTTGCCAATGCATCCTGCAACTCGGGTTCGGTAGAGCGAGGCAGTGCCATAGACTATGTGCATCGCATGCTCAGCCTGCACGCGCGTCTGCACCAGCGCCTTCTCACTGACGTCCTGGACCTGGTCGGGTACTGGTGCGATGTGCCATTCTGCCGTACGCTTTTGGTGCGGCAAGGTCTTTTGCAACTGCTTGGTGGAGTTCTGGACAGATGGCCCGTTTGCGATGAGAATTCTGCCGGAATCCGGTTGAAAGCGCTGGAGGCCCTGCCACAGGTGATTGTCGATCGAGATTCCCACACTCAAGCAGTGTCCGCAGAAGGTGTGGCACTGTTGCGAGGACTTGCGGACTCTGCATGCCACGCAGAGCAGCCACTGCATCAGTTCTATGCACTTTCAATTGCAGCCAATGGCCTCGGAAATCCAGGAACAGGCCTTGCACGTGCACTCCTCAAGCAAGGATTGCTGGGCCCTGCCATCCTCTTAGAGCACGCAGGTGGTCGCTGCACAGTACATGGCTCCAAGCGCAGCATTCGGGATGCCGCCCATCACTTCATTAGCTCTATGAGCATGCGTCTTGGCACAGAGACGATCCCCATCGTCAGGAAGTCCTTGCAAGGCCTCCTCACCAAGGGCAAGCCGTGGAACGCGGCAGATGAGGAACGATGGCGCAGATCATCCTCTGGAAACCAAGCAGCTGATTGCAGCCTGCAGTAGGTGGTACAGTGTTGCACAAGTTCAGCACTCCTTTAAGATTGGCGGTGGACTTGATAGTGCTGCCACCTGTCGGTGTGGCAGAGCCATTGGTTTGCATAAAGAAGGCTGGGAAATGGAGCACCTTGATGGTGCTTTTTGAATTGGGTGGTTTGCATGCGGATTAGGGGGCAAAGTGGAGGTGCTCAGCAGACGGGCTGTGAGATATGTAATGATGTGAAGCAGGCGTCTCTTGAGAGGGAGAGAAGGAGCTTGCGAACCCAGAGGAAACTATCGGGGCACTTGCGGTTCTCCAAAGTCTTGCAAATGAGCTTGGAACTTACTTTCAGCCCTTTAAGACCTAAACCCAGCAGAGGGTTTTGAGGGTTTGCAGCCGGTGTTTCAGGCGACCTTCTCTCGACAGCTGAGCGCCTCCTTGCGCCGGGTGGAAGGCCTTCGGGTTTAGGTCTTAGGCTTTCGGGTTTGGGTGGGGTAGGCCTGTAGTAGTTGGGGTTTTTGGGATTGTGTTTTGAAGTTTCGGAAGCCCATGGAAGTCTTAGGAAGAGCAAGGGCGGGCTCGACTGTAGGACATCGCTTGGGGACAGTGCTGTGCTTGTGGGCACTATGGGAGACCATTCCCAGCACATGGTTGTTCGAAGTTCGGGCGCATGCAAAGAGTGCCCTCATATTCACTTCTGCCATCTCGGAAATATGACACTACCTTGAAGCTGCTGCGGATTGCCATCGCGATCCCCAGAGATCCTGGAACCCCAAATCCCGTAAACGCTGGTGGCCCGAGTTACCTAAACTCCAGCTACCCCTAAGCCCTAAACCCTGAACCCTCAACCCTAAACCCTAAACCGCAAACCACAATCCCTAAACCCTATAAACCCTAAACCCTAAACCCTAAACCCTAAACCCTAAACCCCAAACCCACCCCTTGGACATCCTGCCTGGAAGGGTGGTCTTGAGCCTCCAGGATCGACCAGGCCCGGAGAGACGAGAACCCGAGGGTTTAGGGTTTAGGGTTTGGGGTTTAGGGTTTGGGGTTTAGGGTTTGGGGTTTAGGGTTTGGGGTTTGGAGTTTCGGGTTTCGGGCTTAGGGTTTGGGATTTAGGGTTTGGGGTTTAGGATTTAGGGTTTAGGGTTTGGGGTTTTAGGGTTTCGGGCTTAATTAGGGGTCGCAAACCCATTCTACACCTTGTTTGTGGATTTGCCGCGTTCAAGGGACAATCAGCAGTTCAAAAGAATCTTGAAATAGTGAACGCTGAACTGGACATGAACAGGCGAAACTATCAAGAATTGGCAAGATCTGGGTGGGGTGGGGTCTTTTAGAGCACGGCCCATCCCTCTAGACAGAAGCTACCTACGAGGGGGCCCTAGCCAAGAGCAACTTCTCATATTCATCTTACAGGTGGGAAGCTGCCAGGTGTGCACACTGCCCCTCCCCCGCCACTCCCCCCCCTCCCCCACCCCCCCAAAAAAAAACAAAAGAGGGGAAAAGTAAACCTTGAAACCCAAAACCTCAAGTCCTGAACCCCAGACCCGACCCCCAAGCTGAACTCGTAAATCCACCACCCTGAAACCGAAAGCCCCAAACCCTAAATCCCTGAAGGCCTAAAGCCCTAAACAAAGCCCAAAGCCTGACATGAAAAGGTGAGGCAGACCTTTTGGAGTCTTCGTTGAAGAGCTTGGCCGTGGCGCAGCGGTGCAGCGTGATGGCGAAGAGCCTCGAAGGCTTTGGGCGCAATGAGGTTTTAGAGTTTAGGGTCTCAGGTTTCGTGTATTTTGGGGTTTGGGTTTTAGCTTTTTGGACAGTTTCTACAGCTTCGGGCTCAGGATCGGATTATTGGTTCCGTGGCGTTTGAAACTCTTTTGTGAGCGTTTGATTGGTTAGGGATGTTTTTGGCCTCCCCTCGCCATCGAGTGCCAGAACGGGATGTATGGCATAGGCTAGGGACAAGACAAGCCCTTCACCCCCAGTCCCCAAACCACGCAAGGGTTTAGGATTTAATTAGGGTTTGGGGTTCAGGGTAGGGGTTGAGGGTTTAGGGGTTTAGGGGTTTAGGGGTTTAGGGGTTTAGGGTTTAGGGTTTAGGGTCTAGGAGATACTTGAAATGCCCTGATAACACCTCCACTATGCAAAGTGCCGCTTGGCGCAGGCGAGGAGGACGCGCCCCGGCTCAGTGAAGCTGCCAAGCGTTGGGGTTTAGGGTTTAAAGTTTAGGGTTCAGGGTTTCGCGTTAGGGGTTAGGGGTTAGGGTTTAGGGTTAAGGGGTTAGGGGCTCCCCCTCTTGACCTCTATTTGGGGCTCCGATAGGCTTGTGGAGTTTGGGGGGTACATAAGAGGTACCCTTGAGGACATTTTGTTACTTCATGTTTGGCGAGCTCCGATCTCAACTACCACAAGCTTGATTTTGTGCAGGCTTTGGGGACCTTACGGCAGGCTCTGGGTCGGAGTCGTGGTCTTGAGACTTGCTGCCCGGTCTCTTGTCCTTGGGGCGCATCTAGCTGGCTGTTTTGGAGCTGCCCGTCAGCCCCAACTCCCCTCAGGGTCTTCAGGTCTCGGTCTTCCACGTCCTACTCGAAACCCGACAAAAACCTCTAAATCAGACGGGGGGCGGGGGGGGGGGGTGTCCAGAAGCTTGGTAGTCTGGAGCATCAAAGAAAAATGTTCTCAAACTGCCAGCAAAGAGGCTTAGGGTTTAGGCTTCCGAGATTCCCGAAGCAGTCTAGAACCCTAAGCCCTCAATTCCGTACCCTAAACCCTGCATCCTGACCCCTAACCACTAACCCCTAACCCCCCAAACCCTAAACCCGAAACCCGAAACCCTAAACCCTAAACCCTAACCGTTGCATGGCGCACTAGCCACGAGGTTCCAGTGATCATCTTCGAGCTCCGGCGGCCCACAGAGATGGAGCCGAGGCTTGAAGCCCCGCAGTCGGAGCGTAGCTTCATACATACCATACGTAGATGCATACGCGTATGTGCATCATAATATATATATATATACACATGTATGTATATCTCGGTACTTGTATATGTTTTGTTATAGACATATATATATATAGATTTATATTTATATGTAAAATTAAATTTATGTATTTATTTATGTATGTCTTGCGGGTTTTCCCGCATGTGCATGTCTCTATCTATGTCGATGTCTATGCTTTTGTCCATGCCGTTTGCTCCACAAAATGCACACTTTGCATCTGCTGCCTGTCATCTACGGACATGTTGGCCTCCTTCTTTTCATGATGCCGCAAAAGTAGCCCGATTACTGTCGGAATCTCACAATGGGCTCTGTCTCGCCATGTTGTCGCACGAAGAAGGCTGTAAGCGTCCAATCATGGCCGTTTGGCTCCTATCCGAAGTTCCCAAAGCCGCCTCATCTTCCAACAGCTGGCAGTGCCTGGACCGAATCTTGATGTGCTTGATTCTGTTCATTCTCGCTAGCTTGGAGGGATTACAGCACTTGTGGCCGCGGCAGTGCGCATGCGCTCATGGTTATGCATGGTTCAGCAGTGCATCTCCACTTGCACTGGAGTGGTGATGTTCTGCCGAAATGACTAAGGGCGCCATGCGCCCGCTGCTGCAGCTGGCTCTCGCCACCCAGGCCATTCTCACACGCTTCACTTAGGGAAGCTGTTTAGAGATTCAGGACGTAGGCTGCAGTCGGTGCCGGTCGGCAAGCCTCCCAAAGTTCCTGAAGCAATATGGGCTCCTTTGAACTCCCACAGGTTGCGGCCCTAGGGCCGCTGTGGCCGCTGCCACAGCGCGTGGTGCTGCATAGCTGCATGCAGAGTTAGGCTTTGTGGGGACAAGTTCTTCTGGATAAGGTTAGGCACTTAGGGTTTAGGGTTCTGGGGACAAGGTTTTCTGGCGAAGGGCTTTGATTAGACATTTCAGGTCTGAAGGTGTTATGTTTGGTTGCCAGACTTGTCAGTCCTAAACCACGCAATTGAGACCATGCCAGATTATATGACCCTAAACTCCTAAAGTATGCCCTGAACCCCATAGACCCCCTCAGGCCCTGCTCCCTCTACTTTCTTTCCGGTGTTTCCCTTGTCTTTTGGTTTTGGGCTCCCCTTTCTAACTGGACTCAAAAGGGCTCCTTTGTTTACCTAGCTTGCCGGGACCCCGAAACCTTGCATCATGACCCCTGAACCCTTTCAACCTGTCACCATGAGCCCTTAAACCACCAGAAGCCCTGAACCCTAAACCCAAACCCCAAACCCCAAACCCCAAACCCCAAACCCCAAACCCCAAACCCCAAAACCCTAAACCCTAAACCCTAAAACCCTAAACCCTAAACCCTAAACACCCTCAACCCCAAACTCTTAACCCGAGCCAGGCCCGGGTCTGGGTCAGTTCTGCTGAATCCGGCGACCTACCGCTGCTCGGATCGACCGGTTTAGGGTTTAGGCTGTAGGGTTTAGGGTTCAGGGTTCAGGGTTCAGGGTTTAGGGTTTAGGGTTTAGGGTTTAGGGTTGGGGGTCTTCCTCCTCTTCTTTGCTTTTTTTGGGGGGTTTTGGTCTTTAGGGTCAGGGTCTTGGGTTAAGGTTTACCCACAAGAGTCACTCGGTTTAGGGTTTGGGGGTTTAGGGTTTTGGGGGGGTGTTCCAAGGTTGCCCCGGGGCTCTGCGGGAGAGGGGAGGGTTCCATGTGCAGGGGTTTAGGGTCGGCTCCGTCATTGGTGCTGCTTTGGGAGTTAGAGTTTTGGTGTCTACTGGGTTCTTGCGCCGTGACCATCTCCTGCATTTGGCCTAGGCTTCGAGGCGATCACAACTCCCGCCGAGCTGCTGAAGGCGTTCAAGAGATACAGGCCGCTGTTTTTCCCACGGACCAGCACACCACTCCCTGCAGCTGTGGACGCTGGCCTCGTGGTGAATGTCAGGGACCCTTGCCTGCAACAACAGCGCGCCACATCTGGCGACAATCTTCAAGCCAGACGCAGTCATGAAGATGAGTCCTTCCATCATGGACTCCCAAACCCTAAACCCTAAACCCTAAACCCTAAATCGGATCCTAAACCCTAAGCCCTAAACCCTAAACCCTAAACCCTGAGGCCGGAAGTTTCCCGGAAGAATGCTGGCGACTCTTGGGGGTTTCTTTGCCCTGCAGAGAGTCAAGCCGAGGATGACCAGGCCGACCTCGCCCTCGGCGTGAATGAGTCTTACAATCTGGACTGGGACATGCAATGATGTATTTATATACATATATAAATATATGCATATATACATAATTAAATATATACATATATATGCACAATAAATAAATAAATATATATATATATATACGTATATATATATATATATATATATATATATATATACATATATCTTTTCATCGCATTATATTTATTGTTATGGCATAGGATTTTATGTATATTCTATGTTATAGAAAGGACTACATGTCTGTGAGGAGCTGGCATGACCTGTGAGGGCATCGCTCTTTCCTTACACAAGCCGTTTTTAACACGTTCGCCCGTTGGCGAATAGAATTTCTTCCTACACGTAGATTGTGACAACCTCTGGGAGATGGCACGCCTGATTTGACTTGAGCATTTGGGCTGCACATCCTTGCCGAGGGCAAGATGCGACAGACGCGCAGGATGTAAACATCGATGGAACTGCGGTGATCACCGCTGAGACCGTGTGGGGCGCTCTGCGCGGTCTGGAGACGCTTTCCCAGCTGATCGTCTTCAACTTCACCACAGGAGCGACCTGAAACCCAAAAGACCCTGAAGCCATAGATTGTTAAGACAAGACTCACAATTGGAGGTTCCCCAAATACTAAAATTCACTTTGCAGCTTCAGAACGTGCGATAACTTGTTAGCATGCTTTAGCGAAGGGGTTTAACAACAGGGCAAGGGGATTTCTGCTGGAAAGTTGCAAGATCCGACTGAAGATGCGGAGCCACAGCAGCAGCAGTTTCGAGGAAGTGGCTTTACATGACGGAAGCCCGACTTCAGAGATTCTGCCCAAACCGTTCCTCTAGGATCTGCTGTTTGGGGCCTGGTTTGAGGCTTTGGGGAGTAGTTGAAATTTGGGAATTACCCTAAACCCTAAACCCTAAACCCTAAACCCTAAACCCTAAACCCTAGACCCTAGACCCTAGACCCTAGACCCTAGACCCTAGACCCTAAACCCTAACCCTATACTAACCCTAAGGGGCACCAAAAGCCTGCACCCCCAGCTCCAGGGCAGTATTCCATCTCGGGCCTACCGCTGCACATCGAGGATGCCCCGCGCTTCCCGCTCCCGGGCCTTCATGAGAGGGTTTCGGGGTTTAGGGTTTCGGGGTTTAGGGCTTAGGGTTTCGGATCTCGATCTTAGACTTAGGGTTAGGGTTTAGGACTCACTCTTCAAAAGGTTTCTCGGGTGCTCGAAGCCTAGCAGCGACGTGGATGCCTCCCGAAGCAACGTAACAAC
The DNA here is from genome assembly GCA_905221605.1 of Symbiodinium natans. NCBI lineage: Eukaryota > Dinophyceae > Suessiales > Symbiodiniaceae > Symbiodinium > Symbiodinium natans. Next base: position 260,181 of record CAJNDS010002583.1, on the reverse strand, counting down.
AAAACAAACACTAAATGAGAATACCAAGCCCCAACGAAACCAGGAAAGGGAGCTCCAAGACTTTCGGCTCGAACGCTTGGTATCGAACGCTTGGTACACCCTAACCTCCATGTACCAACGCGACAAGATTGTCCTGCGGCTGCGTAAGTAGTTGCCTCATCGGAGGTGCTTTCCAAGGTAGCTTTTGAATGTTAGCAAGCAAGAAGAACGTTGTCAGGAAAACGCGGCATTGTATGCAAAACGACCGGCCGGTGTAAGATGCAACACCCCCGGCGGGTAGCCTTGTATACGGTCCACAACTGGGGTTCAGGACGCTGTGAACCAACGAAGCTTTTGGAGATTTTTAATGTAATGGTTCAGGGCCAAAGTTTAGGGCTTCAGGGTGTGGAATGTGTGTTTGGTGGTGTGGCGATCTGTTTTTTGTGTTTAGTTTTATTTGTGTTGTAAGGGGTGGAGGCCTTGGGATTTCTGCCGGAGTCATGGATCCAAGTTAGGAGGCCCCAATAAGTCTGAAGAGAGTCTCATTTGGACCTTGGGTAGGGGGGGGGGGGGTTGTGAAAGGCGTTGGGTAGTGCAGGACCCTAATGTTAAGCCCTGCTCCCTGCAGTGCAGGTTGGGATGTTACCCCTTATACGAACAGTCCTTAATAGGGATTCATCCTAGTGCCCCCTACTTTTATCCCTATGAAGGACTGTTAGTATAAGGGGCAACATCCCAAGAGGAAGTATAGGATCGACCCCTAAACCCTAAACCCTAAACCCTAAACCCTAAACCCTAAACCCTAAACCCTAAACCCTAAACCCTAACCCTAAACCCTAAACCCTAAACCCTAAACCCTAAACCCTAAACCCTAAACCCTAAACCCTAAACCCTAAACCCTAAACCCTAAACCCTAAACCCTAAACCCTAAACCCTAAACCCTAAACCCTAAACCCTAAAACCCTAAACCCTAAACCCTAAACCCTAAAACCCTAAAACCCTAAACCCTAAACCCTAAACCCTAAACCCTAAAACCCTAAACCCTAAAAAGGCACCGTGGGCTCCTGATCGATTCGGGCCGCCACTTCGAGCCCGTCGCCCAGGCATGAAGCCCCCTAATATCGGCCCCCCAAAATAGTAGGATTCCCTTATGACAAGGTTCCCTAGAAAGGGTTTAGGGTTTAGGGTTTAGGGTTTAGGGTTTAAGGGTTTAGGGTTTAGGGTTTAGGGTTAATATCGTAAATCCGACGCTTTTGGGGGGCTCATGGTTCCGGGGCTTGGGGGCCTGGGGCTTTGTTTTTTCTCTTGTGCTTGATCGTTTTTCGTTTTGGATGTTCCCCGGTATGCTAAGAGTCCTGAATGGGGAATATAATGGGGGGGGGGGGGTACTTAAATTCCTATTAGGCACTGTTAGTATGAGGGCGCACATCCCAAATTTTGGTGTTTGACTGATTTACTACAAGGGAGCGGTGTTTAGGATGAGGGTTTATGAAGCAAAATGGACATAGTCCGCCCGTTTTTTTAACAAGGAGGCTTTCCCTTTCAACGGTTCGAGGCCCGCCAAAGCTCATGTTTCATCATCACCATCAGAACGTGGGATTTGCCTCCCCAATACAAAACAAAATAATCATACAACTAGCATTCATAGCCATAACACAAGGGTTTAATTGATAATTCGGAAAAAAAGATGATGATGGTGATGATGGGTGATGCTAGTGATGGTGGTGATGTTGGCGATGATGTTGATGACGATGAGACGATGATGGCGACGGTGAAGGCGATGGTGACGGCAATGGCTGCCGCAGCGCTGATGATGGTGGCGAGTAGTTCGAGGATCGGGGGGCCCCATAGCAAGTATGTACCGACGTAACGTTATAAGTGCCCCGAAAGGGACCCCCAAGGGGCAACCATACTCAAGTCACAACCCTAACCCTAAACCCTAAACCCTAAGCCCTAAGCCCTAAACCCTAAACCCTAAACCCTAAACCCTAAACCCTAAACCCTAAACCCTACTTCAGAACTACTTACAAAGTCCTCCGATCCTCCCGAAGCCCTAAACCGCGGTAATGTTCCATCGTGCGCGGGTGAAGGTGAAGGCCCTGCTCGACTCCATGCAGTATCCTGGGAGCTGAGTATCACTTGCCTTTTGCTTGGGTTCTGGATTCCCTTGCAAGAAGTCCCCAAATTCCCCAAAAAGGAACCCTTTTTTGGTACCCGGGTAACCCTATGGTAATATGGTTGCTGGGCGACCCAAGGTACGCCAAGTTCAACGTGCTGCACTGGCACCTGACGGAGGACGGGGGGCCGTCTTGGGGATGAGAACCCTGAATCTGTAGGCCCTGAATCCTAGAGCATCTGAAAGCCCAATCCGACACCTGCAAGCAACCCTTAGTAGTCTAAACCCTAAACCCTAAACCCTAAACCCTAAACCTTAAACCCTAAACCCTAAACCCTAAACCCCCTAAAGAAACCCCCGCCATGTCCTGCACCTCGGACCCCCCCAAGGACCAGTCCTTCCCCATCGCCAGCCGCTCCTTCCCGGAGTTGCCGCAGCACGGGGCCTACAGCGACCAGGAGCAGCCGCCTGGCCCGCGAGGTTGGCAGCTCCTGGTTGTGTTTTTTTTTTTTTTTCTGTTTTTTAGCTCCCGTTTTTTTCTTTTTTTTCAGAATATTTTCTGTTCCGGGTGGCTCTTGGGTTTCAAAAACGTTTTCTCAGGGCCGCGAGGTCCAAGTAGCTAAACCCTGAACCCCAAACCATGAAAGTTAGGGCCCAGGGATGCGGTGCAAATGCGGACCCCTCCCACCCCCCCTCAAAAAACACAACAAACATATAACATGGTAAAAAGAGGGACCTGTTTTAGAATGATAAACGCTTCAAGCCGACCCAGGTACACTTGGCAGGACATCAGTGAGGTCGTGCAGCGACTCGGCTTGACAATCATGACTTGAATAGGATTGCCCCAATTGGGTTTAGGGTTTAGGGTTTAGGATTTAGCGTTACCATTAGGGTTTAGGGTTTAGGGTCGCTCATACCCTTACGTTGCTCTCTTGCATGCTTGATGTTTACTGTTTTAGTAGCTTTTATTGCGTATTTATCCGCGAAAAGACGGTGGCACTTTATCTCCCTCACGCCCCCTCGCGGGCTTGCTCGCTTTCTCGCTCGCGGACTCTCTCTCCCTCTCTCACATACAGAAGTCAAGACATGGGTATTTCCCAAAATAGGGGTACCCCTATATACCCCAAATAAAATAAGGGACCCAAAATAGGTACCCTAATTTTCGGAAACCCCCACATAGCCTTCGACCTAGCTAGGTATCCCTCATGGTTTTTCTGAGGTACGCCCGGGACCGTGGCATCCGCGTCATCCCCGAGTTCGACATGCCAGGCCACTCCTCCTCCTGGAGGACGGGGGATGGGATAGGATGAGGCAGTAGGGGGGTTTTGAAGGAGTGTCCAAGATCCCAAAGCCCTCAATTAGTGGAGGGCGGTTCTACGCATTTTTTGTGTGTATGGCTGGAAATCGTGCTCTTCCCATGGCGACAGGGTTTGGGACTTCAGGGTTTGTGGGTTTAGGGGTAGAAAGGGTTTAGGTTTCAGGGCAAGGTTTATGGTTTTATTCGTAGAATCTGCCTCCAGGAACTCGCATCCAGAGATCTTCGCCGAAGGACCACTTGGAGTGTCAGCCTTTGTTCTGATGCCTCCGGGTGCTCCTCCACCACCAAGTGACACAGTTCCCTTTCCTTGGCATTAGGTTCCCTATTACAATTCCTTTAAGCAACGCCTTAAACGAGAAAGGATACCCGTTGTGTGTTCCTAAGTTACTCTTCAGCGGCCCGGCAGCGTGAGTCCAATCTACAGAGGCGGACCCTGAACATCCCTGAGCCCTAAACTCCTAAACCCCCCTGCTTGAGCAAATATAGGGGTCGGACGAACTACTAGTAGTATTCCCTTATGGCCCCTTCCATAATAACCCTCAAAAAAGCCCTATTCGAATCATTAAAACCCCTATATTACATCGATTTGCAGCTCCGTTCGGAGGATGCCTCAGCGAGACTTCTCGCGGTGCTTTCGACCCGGCGAACCGCGCCACCTTCGCTTTCCTTTTGGCGCCTCGGAATCGGCAGCACGGGAGCATGCTCAGGGCTTTGAGTTCCGTAGTTGGAGACATATCTCCAGTTCGCACAACTGCACGGCTAAAACATACCTTTCTGAGCTTCTGTTTGTGTGAGGATAACATGTTGAAGCGTCCTTTTTGACCTGAAGTTGGGGGAGAGACGTAGGGCTTTCTAGGGCAGTTAGGCTACTTGTGTGGCCAGGAGTCGTGGTTGATTGTGGTGGTTCTCAGCCCCGGACTCTGAAACCTAAATCCCAAATTGAGAAACCCTAAACCTTGTATAAACCCTAAACCCTAAGCCCTTTGGCAAAAACAAACCAGCTGTCTGTTTTCACTCGTCTAACTGTCCCAGGCCGCACTCAAGGACTGGACCAGCGGCATGTTCGTCGATGGCTTCGTTCACCTGGGAAGTGACGAGGCCTGGACGTGCAGACGAGTTGAAATGTCGGTGAGCGTTTGAAGCCCGACAAGCCCTGAAGTGAACTCTGTATGTGTGTGTGTGTATATTTATGTGTATATAGGGTTCTCTCTCTTGCGTGTGTGTATATATATATTTCTTATCTTAATATGCAATGAATAACAAAAGAAGGAGAGAAGAGGGCGAGAGAGTGAGAGAGATGAAACTGCCGGAGCAGCAGGCCGTCGTGGCCGGGTCTCCCCGCAAGGGGGGCCTCTTTGCTGTGTAGAAGAAGAAGAAGGAGAAGAAGAAGAGAGAGCGAGAGATAATATGCCTATATAAATACAGATGGACCCGCTCCCTGCCCGTTCTTGGGGGCCTGCTTCTGGCCCGCCCGTGAGGAGTGCATGAGGTGGGGCAAGGTTCCTCCCCTTTTCCCTGCCTTCCAATCTTTCCATTCTAGCCCACCGACTATGGAAGCTTCTTGGTTCTGCGAGCTCTGCAGATTAAGTTTCATTGCGTGGGCTTCATTGCTCAACGCTCTGTTCGTCTTTGACCCCTGAACCCAAGCACATTTTTAGCTGACTGCTCTCGGCAACATGCCCCCGGCATTAGTCACGCTTGGGCTGCTCCTCCAGCATCCTGAAACCCCCACTGCACCGGCCCCCCCCCCCCCCCCCCCGGCGAACTACCCACTTGCATAGCCAGTGCAGACGCTGAGTGCGACCATGCCAGACCCTATTTAAATTACTTGCTCACGTAGGCAGGAGGAAAACAAAAGACGCATTTCTGAGCGGTGGTTACTGAAGCTTACCGCTGGTCATGTTTGTGTTTGTTGTTCTTGTTGTCATGTCGTGGCTTTGGGTGTCGGTATTGATACCCCGAACTTTTGTGTCATTTTATTTTTCTGCTTATATATACATACATATATACATGTGTGTGTATACATATACATCTACACACATATATATCTATATATAATCTAGTTATTCTTTATCTTTCTTGGTGTTTGCAGGCACCCCACCTGTAGTCCAGGTCTCCGGCAGCTCCACGTAAAGAAAATGTCGGTTGTAGTCATATGGGAAGTTGGTCCTGGGGGGTAGATTTATTTATGTTTGGGTTCAAGCACGCTCCCAGAACGGTTCGGCTTTGACTTCTTTGCGTTATTTATGAACATGCAGCCGCTCTTGCGTTATTCTCACTTCTTTTGTGAGAGTCGCAGAAGATGTCCCTTGAAATGCCAGGTCCCTTCCGACTGCTGGAACAACACCAAGGACCTGGCCTGGATGACGCTCGGCTTCACTGGCCATTTATCCAATCACCAAGGCGCGCTGAACCGAAGGTTCCCAGACCAAAATTTGAGTTTTGCTTAGGGGTTTAAGAGTTTAGGGTTTAGGATTAAGGGTTTAGGGTTTAGGGGGTTTAGAGTTTAGTGTACAAGGGGCCTGTGTGTAGCACTCCAGGAGCAACTTGATACGTGACACCCGTATCAGCGTGTCATGAGGCCTGCCGGATCTTTGAAGCTCGACCCCTGGGATTTAAGCCCGAAGCCCAAATCCTGGTCAGTTTAGAGTTTAGGGTTCAGGGAGTTTAGGGAGTTTAGGGTTTGGAGTTTAGGGCTTAAGGCTTCCTACCCCACACGGGATGTCGCAGATCTGAGCGCAGGAAGCCGCCAAGCCCAACATCTTGCAAAGTTGGCATCCCAACAGAAATCTTGTACCCACATCTTGCAGCTTTCCCAAGAACCTTGCTAGCCCAGTGGTACCCTTTACACTTTTTTGGGGTTCCGGGTTCACTCATTACCCTTATGATAAGATGGTTACTTGGCTACCAACGAACCCTAAACCCCCACACCCTGAACCCTACACCCCCATCGATCCAAAGGAGAAGCCAGGGCCTGGCGAACTTTACAGAGGCCGCCCTGCAAACCCAACCAACCTTATAGGGTGGATAAGGGAGGGGAATTCAATGAAGGTTCCCTAAGGCTGGACTCAAAGGTTTAGCGTTTAGGGTTTGGGGTTTAGGATTTGGGGTGCTGGGGCGCTCCTCCCCACTACTCCCTGAGGCTCCCCGAAGGCTCCCTAAGCTTCCCTAGCTGTAAGTCCCTTTGAACCCTCAAGCCTAGAAATGCCTGGCGTTTTTGGGGGGTGCTGGGGCTTCGTGGGTATAGGGGCTCTTGCGACGGGCTGAGCTTCCAGATGTTGCCCACCACGTCAGCACAGATCAGGCAGCAGCTCTCATGCGTTTGAAAGCGAACCCTGGGAAATGCCTCCACACCTTCGTTCTATTTTGCCGATGTTCTCTTTTCTAGTGTTTAGGTTTTCTGATGAGCCCCTTTAAACCAAAAAGGGCACCCTTGGTAGCAGGATGTGCAATGGACGGTCTTTGATTTGCATGTCCGAAGAAGCTGCAAGGCGATCGCAGGCAGGGACCACTACACAAAACTGCCTTTAGCTTGTGGTCCGACTGGTGAACATAAATGGGGTTTACGATTCTGGGGGCACCTTATTGGGATCCTTACTATAAAGAGATCCTACTATTGGGGGTCTAGAACAAGGGTCCCTTATTTTCGTAAGCCCCCAAATAGTCTTTTGCTAGGTGTCCCAAAACTGCAAAGTTTCCTTTTCGGAGGTCTTCGACTATTTTGTGAACCAGATGGTTCTGATGGCTAAGAAGCTGGGGAAGCAGACCATCCTCTGGGACGACACTCATCGTGAATTTTGGGGGTTGACTAAGCACATGCTGTAAGGTGGATAGAGAGCGTTGTTGTCCACATCCGCTATGATTTGCAAGCCGCAACCGACACAGTCTCTCATTCCTGCAGAAACTGTACTTGCCTACTTGTTGCAGCCACAGGCCAGAGGCAAATATCCAGCTTATTGACTGAAGGAGGCGCGTTTTTGTTCTTATCCCTGCAGTTGCCACGCCGACGGAGGGTTGTCTCACGCCCGCCTGCACATCTACAGCACCATCCGAGCATCGACCGTTTTTAAAGGACTCTTACTCTTTGCTCATGGCAGACCTGAGGAAGCCTTCATGTCCGCGAAGCCGCCAAAGGACATTTGGGAGAGCTGGGTGAGATGTCGATTTGGGCATTTACCAGAAAAGGGGTACCTCGTTTAGACCTCAGAAAGAGTAGAAGCCCTGCAAAGGGACCCCCAAAAAAGGGAACCCCCCCCCCCCCATTTTCGAAAGCCCAGGGTTATTGAACCTCGAGCAGGAACATCGCAATCCTATAGGTCAATATCATCAGCGTGCCCTTGCCCGTGAATTCGCAGACTTCAACATAGCTTGTGCTATCAGCACATGGACTCCCCCAGGGTCCCAGTGCCTTTCGCCCGCCGTTTTTTTTGCCAATGGCGCGCTGAATACTGCAGCACACGCCGTCTTCGCTGCTACATGTGAGGTAGATGCATCGAAGGCACAGTACTAAGTAGTCGCTCATACTGAGGGAAGGCGGGGAGTAGACGATTCCGGGGTCCAAAGACCAGCCTGCTCGACAGCCTTTCATCTCTTCCCTGGCCAGCTCGCAGTTTCCCATTTTAGGGTTTAGGGTTTAGGTGTGGCATATGGAGACCCAAGAGTTCGCGTAGCTCCTCCTGCAGGCAGTTTCGAGGTTTCAGAGGCCGCACCCTGCGCTGCTAGGAGGCAGTGATCCAGAATTGGCACGATTCGAAGCTCATGCAGCAGATCGTCAATGCAGGCCTGTGATGTTGAATGTCCCTGTTCTCGGAGCCCCTTAACAGTGGTGATGCGTGGCCTGACGCGGCCCTGCTGTTTGGTATGCTTCGGTAGATCCCTCCCTGAAGTGGAGACCCAGTTTGATCCTGATATCTACGCTGCGTATCACTGAAACCAGAGCCTTTGCAGGTTACCGTGCTCTCCTGTCCAACGGACTCTTTGCTGCACCAGAAATACGACTGGCATCTCACACAGCTACACCTGTGGCGGCCAAAACTCAGCGGGCGAATGTCGACCCCAAACCATATGGCAAAGGGCATCGGGCATTCCATCCGGGGCCCCTCCCTCGGCACCCAGACCCCAAGGGCGATTGATTACCGAGGATGGTATCTCGACCATCTCAAAACGACATGGGAGAGCATGTACGCAACGCTGCCGCAAGTGAGACGTTTTGCAAGCAGTGGCGGTGTCGGTGTCTGCGGGGTGCAGTTTTATCCCTGTCAAGGGATGTCACACGCTGCAGCCATCAGCGAGCAATCAGTAGATCAATCTTCGTGGTTTCTTTGTTAATGTAGGGGTCGGAATATTCCTTGTGGCCCCTTTATCCCTTTATACATATACCATAGTAACCCCCGTCCCCCCCCCCCCCCCCCCCACAAAAAATATAATATATATATATATATATATATATACATATATATATAATAATAATATATATATATATATATATATATATATTCTGATTGTTCAGGCCCCTATAGCAAGCTCTGTCATGACCTGCCCCACGATGAGGCGATGGACCCCCAGTTCAACATCAGCCAGGACAAGGCCCACCTCGTCCTCGGCGGCGAGGGCTGCATGTGGGGCGAGACGGTGGCACCCTGGGCTTAAACAACCCAGGACCCTATAGGGTTTAGGGTTAGGGTTTAGGGTTTAGGGTTTAGGGTTTAGGGTTTAGGGTTCAGGGTTTAGGGTTTTCCCCAAACCCTAAGCAGCAGAGGGCTGCATGTGCCCTGGGCTTCCAAGCAGTCCCGTTCCCCCAGTTCCCCCAAGTTCCCCCCCCCCCCCCCAGGCTTTGTCAGAGGTCAGACCTTTCGATGGTGTCAGCAAGCTTCACAAGGTCCCAGGTCACAAGCCACAGAGCAAGTATGAAATTCGCCTGGCGTGCGAACGTCGTGCTTTCCGTTCTTAGGCTTCAGGGGTTCAGGGACTGAGGGTAAACGGAATCCGGCAACAACGAAGCCCTAAACGACCTCATTCCTCTAAGTCAACCCCCAAACCCTAAACCCTGTGGAGGACGGTCCCAGGGTCATCACTAGCCCTACTTTTCACTACCCATAGAAACTTCAAGTAGACCCAACTAACCCTACAAACCCTAATTAGACCCTCTACACTCTACACCCCCTAACCTTAGTAACCCTAAACCCTTAACCCTAAACCCTAAACCCTAAACCCTAAACCCTAAACCCTAAACCCTAAACCCTAAACCCTAAACCCTAAACCCTAAACCCCAGGCCGGGTGACACTCCGCAATCCGAGGATCCTTCCGACATGGAGTCGACCATCTGGCCCAGGGCGGCGGCCATTGCAGAGCGGCTTTGGAGTTCTGCAGGACGGGCCGTCTTTTTGAAGGGTTTAGGCGGTTTAGGGTTCAGGGTTTCGGGTTTAGGGTTTTAGGGTTTAGGGTATTTCGGGTTTGGAGTTTACCTCCAGCTACAGGCACGCCTAGGCGTGAGCAGTGAAGACGATCACGCCTAGCCGAGAGTGTGTTTGCCAGCTAATATAGCAGCCACGCCTGGGCACTAGCAGTGAAGAGGACCGGCGGACCCGAGCCACACCTTTCAAAAAAGGAGGCGAGCCACACCTTTCAAACCAAAAGCCCTCCGCCGCTTTCACGAGATGAAAAGCACCTCTTGTCGGAAGCTGCTCTTCGAATACCTTGGATCCAGTGATCCAACGTCGGCGCCTGAAGCACAGGTGCAAACTCGACGGAGGAGGCTGAGCCGCGCCTCCTTGCTTTCAGGCCCACAGGGCCACTTGCAAGTTGGGGGGGGCTTATAGGGCTTAGGGTTCCATAGTGCTCTAAGGGTAGTTTCACGGGCTCTTAAAATTTGCATAGGGTATACAAGGGGCTTCGGATTCACTTGTTTAGGGTCTGCAACTTTCGGAGATCAAGTTATTCGAAGGGCGCGCGGTTCACGTCCTTACGGCATCGGCTTTTACATTGAGGGGGTTGGGGGTTCAGAAAGTCGAGAAGCTGGTGGCAACTCAGCTCTTCAGCCGTCCACCTGTTTTCTGGGGGTTGGTCAAAAAATGTTTGGCCTTTGGGGTTTGTTTGGGGTTTAGGGATGTTTTAGGGTTTATAGGTGCCCAATCAGGGAAAGACTTCGGATCAAGCCTCCGGTGCTCGACCTATGAAGCCCTCCATTAGAAAAGAGGTGTATGTTTTGGGGGTCCTGCAATGGGAAAACCAGAAAACCTAAACCCCTCAAAGCCCTAGACCCCCAAGTGCCCCAAAAAACCCAAGTGACTCTACCAAGCCCTTAAAACCCCAAAGAAACACAAGCAAGACTTAGTTTTTTGCCTAAAAACACCAAAGGCCCTAAAAATCCTAAACAACCGTAGCAAACCCTAAAAACCAAAGACACCTAGCATTTTACCCTCAAAGCCCTCAACAACCCTACCAAACCCTAAAGCCCCAAAGATACCGAACATGTTGCCTAAAAACCTGGAAATCCTATAGATAGAATGATACCTACATACTGAAGAAATAGAATGACACCTATATAAGATGTTGCCTAAAACCCTAAAACCCTAAACCCTAAACTCAAGCTCCGTATCAGCTCGGAGCCTTGGTGCAAGGTGCATGCTACTGGCGCGGGGGGTGCGCACCGGCTTGGTGGGCCAAGCCGAGGTTAAGGAGTCCGGGGCGTGTCGCAAGGGATTTTGGGGGTTTGGGGGGGTTCGGGGTTTAGGGTTTAGGGCTAGGGTTTAGGGTTTTTGGGTTTGGGGTTTTTGGGTTTTAGATTTGTTTAGATGGTTGAGTTACAAGGCTTCAGGCATCCAACTTCTTCGGTGGCTTGGTCACGAGGGCTCCGGAGTTCAAGGTCGTCATGCCCCGTGAGCTCAAGGTCTAGTGGGACCCAAAACAAAGTCCTAAGTCCTAAGTCAAAGCCCTGCAAAGCAGCCCTAAACCCCAACCCCAAACCCTAGAACCTAAACCCTCAGCACACGTTAAGCTTCGGTCAACCCTAGAAGCCCCAAACCCTATAAACCCTCAACCCTACAAAGCCTAGAAGCCCTAAACCCTATAAACCCTCAACCCTATGAACCCTAAACCCCAAACCTCCTACCCAGAGCCCTGGAAGCACTCAAGGTGGGCGGTCCGGGACGCGGGGCGCCACCCGGGCCCGGCGCGTGCTCTCAGCTGGGCAAGGAGTGGGCGCCGCAGCAGGGTTTGGTTTAGGGTTTAGGGTTTAGGGTTTAGGGTTTAGGGTTTAGGGTTTAGGGTTTAGGGTTTAGGGTTTAGGGTTTAGGGTTTAGGGTTTAGGGTTTAGGGTTTAGGGTTTCCATGTTTCTGTAAGTTTACTCTTTACAGGCTATTTAGAGTTTAGGGTTTTCAGGTTTTTTTGGGGTTTAGGGCCGGGTTTAGGGATAGAGGCGGATAGAGTGAGGGCTTATGGGTTTTTTGGGCCCATAGGTCCTAGGCTTTGGGGATGAGGGTTGTGAGTTCCTTAAAACCATGAACTCGAAGCCCTCACTGGCCCCAAGATGCCTGGACCCTAAACCCTAAACCCTAAACCCCAAACCCTAAACCCTAAACCCTAAACCCTAAACTGCAAGGCAGAGGGTTCCAAGAGACCCGACGATGCCCGGACAGGACTTCCCCTACGAAGTCGACTTCACTCCCAAGAGGGCTCTGGTCAAGGCTGGGGGTGCTGCGGCGCATGCCTTTAGGGTTTAGGGTTTAGGGTTTAGGGTTTAGGGTTTAGGGTTTAGGGTTTAGGGTTTGGGGTTAAGAAGTTTAGGGTTTAGGGTTTTGGGTTAAGAAGTTTAGGGTTTCGGGTTTCGGGTTAAGAAGGTTTAGGGTTGCGGGTTTCGGGTTAAGAAGGTTTAGGGTTTCGGGTTTCGGGTTAAGAAGGTTTAGGGTTTCGGGTTTCGGGTTAGAAGCTTAAGGGTTTGGGGTTGGGGTTCAGGGTTCAGGGTTCAGGGTTCAGGGTTCAGGGTTCAGGGTTCAGGGTTCAGGGTTCAGGGTTCAGGGTTCAGGGTTTAGGGTTTAGGGTTTAGGGTTTAGGGTTTAGGGTTTAGGGTTTAGGGCTTAGGGTTTAGGGTTTAGGGTTTAGATCATCACCAATCCCCACGAGCCGCTGTCTCCCGCTAGACCCCCCTAATCCTCAAGTAGGGGGCTTATAAGTACAGTTCTCATTGGGGGTTATAAGTACCCTGGACCGCCAAGTAGAGGTCCTGCAGGCATTGCCAGGCATGTCCTTTGATGAGGATGCCCCAATTGAACTGCCCTCAGCCCAGGAGGGCGAGACGCCACCTCTCTTAAGGAAAAGGGGTTCTAGGGGCCCTTAATCTTGTTCCCCTATATGGCCCTATAGAACCCCTACTGCTACCTTGTGCAGCCCCTACATACCCCTAAATAACCCTTAAGGGTCCCTCCTTGAGTCCCTTGACTCTCGGGCCGCCGTATCTGGCCCTGCAAGCCATGCATCGTCCACACCTTGGCAGGTTAGATCGCCAAGCTATGAATCTAGGACCTCTTCCCTTTTTAAGGGTTCAGGACCCCGTCTAATCCCTTTTAAACCAAGAAGGGCAGCCTTTTTGTAAATAGGTTACTCTTGGGTCTAGCAATGCTGCACCATTGCAGCTGTAAGTGTCAGTGGTCCTGCGAATTCAAAAAGCCTCCTGGCCTCAGCCCCTGAACAACTAAACACTGAAACCCTACCCGAAGGTTCACGGGTAGCTAAGTACCTCCATGAAAGTTATACTGCAGGATACCCTATTCAGAACCCTACTTGTAAGCAGGTATTGAAACCTTAAACTGCCTGAAACCCTCACTTGCGAGGCAGGGAGCTTCCAAGGGACCCAAAGACTCCTGCACAGGACCTCCCGTACGAAGTCGACTTCGCTGCCAAGACAGAAGGCGTACGTTTGAGGCGCTTCTGGGTTGTAAAGGTGTTGTGGTGCTTTGCGGCCTTGTGGCTTTGGGGCCTCAGCAAAGGGTGTGTTTTGCGCTTTTTGGGGGGGTAAAGAATTGAAGACTGATCTGCCCGTCAGGCTGGAAGTCGAGGTGCTTCACGTTTAGTCGTGGAGAGTGAGAGCGGTGGTGTCCGTTTGGGACGCGCTGCACAACCAGAAAAATGGCGCCTGCAGCTCTTGCTTGATCTTTGAGGATGCATTGGAGTTGATGTGCAAGTTTCCCCTGCCATGATCGGTCGCCCTAAGCCCAAAGTTGAAGCCTAAACCAAAACCCTAAACCCTAAACCCCTGGTCTTGCAATGGAGTCGGAGAATGCGTGCTCGCTAAGTTAGTGCACGCTTGTTTCGAGCTGCTGTGAGGGAAGCTCCGAGAGTGGCTGGGGACGTGGAGGCCCGCAGAACGGCAAGTCCCGGACTCCAACTCACATGAAGCAGGGTTTACATTGCTGTTATTGGTGAGTGTATAAGGTTCCATTTTAATATTGGTGAGTGTATGTACTTGGTGTCCTATTGGGGATACAAGGAATATGAACCCTGCTTCAATCAGCTTTGTCGATTTAGGGTTGTTTGGGGTCATGTTGGGGTGCATTGGGAGAAGTGAGGGGTTGTCTCGTGCTGGAGGATGGCTTATCTTAGAAGCTCATCGACTGACAGACTGTGGGCCAGGACGAGTTCTTCCGCCTCACTGGCATCAGGCCGTTCAACGTGAACTTTCCACGTTGTCTAGCGCAGTGTGAAACATGCGACCGCGAATAAATAGGTATGTAAAACATATGGATATACATGGGGCGTAGACATAGACATGGACATAGACATAGACATCGACATAGACATTCACATATGTATACATACATACATACATACATACATACATACATACATACATACATACATACATACATACATACATACATACATACATACATACATACATACATACGCACACACACACATACATATCATATATGTATATATGTATATGCATATATACACATGTCAACTGTGAAGTCGACCAGCACTGGACTTGCACTAAGCCAATGCAATCACAGCCCGGTCACGCTGTTTTACGACTTCGTGAGTCCAAGCACTTGTGCAGCTACGCCTGAGTGCGTCCGGTCGGACCGCACAGCAACCTAGGAGCTACTGTACGACTCTACCGTGCTCAAAGGCACAAGCTCGGTACTTGAGCCAAAATATTGGCATTGATACGAATTGCAAATCTACACATGCAAAGGAAAACTACAGTACTGGTTCTGGCAGCTCTGCACATGGAACGTGCGTGCTTAGACCTGCTCACATTCGCCCCTCAGCCGAGGCTTCCAGCTCATCTCGAGCTCGGAGTGCAGCAAGCACTCGCGCTGAACCCAGAAAGGGAAGGGCGAGGGTGTCGCGCGCGACCATGGTGGTCCGCACATCATGAGCATTGGCATGCGGCAGGGACGCTAGCCCGCACCACCACAACGAACGCACGACGACAGCAACCCTCAGCAGCCCTTAACCACCCTTTCCCAGGAGGTCCTCACCCTTTTGCTGGTGGGCGAGGCTCTTGAATCCTCGAGCTGGTCTCTAGCTGCCAGTACGCAGACTAGGGTACAAACTATGGTACACTGTACACTTCCGGTCCTAAGCTACGGCTACGGCTACTCACCTATCTGGAACTACCCTACGGGCTACCGGACTCAGCGAGAGCCGCGCACATGGCTTGTGCCGCAGGCAATGCAGCTCACACGCGCTTCGGCGAGCGCATTGCCGCGACCAGGACACGGTCCGCAGCACCTGCAAAAGAGCACCCTCAGCACGAGGGGCCACAGGCAGGGCGGAGGAGAAAGGTGCGGGGAATGCAAAATGGGCAGGTTTCCAACCTGCCGCGGCTTTTCGCCCGCAGTCAAGCAAAAGAAAATGCAAAAGGTTGGCGAAGCAACGTGCCGTGCTGCAACGCCTGCTCTGATAATGCGTGGATGCATACCACGCCGCGCCGACTGGCCGCAGCCTACTCGATACCCTGTGGAGCAGTGTTGGGGGCACGAGTGGCGTTGCCAGCAACGTTGGAGCTACTGGCTCGCTCCAACTGAGGGCGCCTTGCGACCGCCTCATCGAGGGAGAATGCCTCAGCCGACACCCTCTGGAAATCCTCGATGTAGGACTGCGCGACCGGGTGCGTCTTGGCGACCTCAAGCCTAAGCCCTGCCTCCGCATTGGCTTTGCTGCTTGTGGTAAAATTGAGGCTCCCAATCAGCACCACCGCGCCATCAGGCCGCAGTAGGCAAAGGGCCTTGGCATGGTGAAGCCCTTGGATACCGGTACCTACTTTAGCCCCGCGGCCGTCGCGAGCATAGGCGTCGCGCACGGATGTGCCGCAACCCACCTTCACCTCGGCGCCTGCAGCCGCCAAGCGTTTCAACGCTTGCCACTGCAGTTTGGTGCGGTGGCATTGTCCCATGTCGGCGACAATCCGAACGCCTGCGCCCTTGCTAAGCGACGCTTCGATTGCCTCGATGCAGGATGGGCAATCTAAGCTGTACGCCCGGATGTAGATCACATCCTCTGCTGCTCCAGACCCAAGCAGCGTTTGGGCGGCCTGAACGTATGGCCCGCCCGCAAGGAATTCCGCTTCTTTGACTGGAGAACTCCTAGCGGGGACTGGGCCCTTGTTCCTCCGGCTGGGTGTGCGCGCCACAGTGGCAGTGGCGGCACGTTGCACGAAGCCGGACTGTGCGTGGGCTGCGCTCGCTCCATCTGCTGGGGCCGCGGCCAGGTCACGACCCGCGAGCCCCTGAAAGCAGGAGAGCCCGCGGCTCTTGGCCGCAAGTTGGGAGAAGCATCCTTCACTGTTCCCCAAACCCAACACAACCTTACCCTTAGCTAGGGCTTCGGAGGCGGTACTCCGAATGGAGTCTGTGAGCGCAGAACCCGCGCCTCGCTGGGCCGCGTGCAAAAACCCTAGGGATCGAGCGGTGTCCATTGCGGCATCGCAGTGCCCGCAACGTCCCTCTGCTAGGTAAGCACGACAGCCACAGGCAGCTGTCTCCTCCTTGAGGTGCACCCAAACTTTATGGGTCACCCCTTTCTTAGTGCTCGCGACCTCAAACGTCGCTTCAGAGCCAAGGAGTTGAGACAGCCGCGCCTCAGGGGCCGCGGTGTTGCCATGTCGCAGATGCGCAATGCGATTGGCAACGGCACGACTCACGTACCACAGCTGCACAAGATCACTACTACCAGAGTGATGGCTGCTCCGGCGACCCACGCGGTCCGCCTGGCCCCATGACCGATTTCCTCGACAACGTCGGCCGAAATTGTTGCAACCGCGTGCATGGAGTCCTCGACAACATGCACAGCCCCGCGGTGCAACTGCAAGGCAATCGGCGCCGACGCTGCAGCCGCCAGGCCCCACCAGCCGTTGATGTTCCCGTTGAGGGCGTGCATCAACCGATTGAGGAGCCCGCGACCCAGGAAAAAGGGGGTCCGCGGCGGAAGCGGAACACTTGGCGGCGGCCGGGCCGACCCGCACGGGAAGGCTGGGACCCAGCTTGTGCTTGGGCGGGGTTGGAGCGCGGCAACTATGCCCGCGGCGTAAGCGCCCCAGGCGTACCTGCCCCTCCCCTTGGGCTTGCCCTTGGCATCGGACTTGCCTCTGCCCTTCGGCTTGCCCTGGCCCTTGCCACGGGCATCTGCCCAAGCACTCCAAGGGTCGCGGCCCTTGCCGTACGTCGCTTCTTCGCGACGTCGCTTACCGCCCCTCTTCTTGTGTTTGTTTCTAAGAAGAGGTTGGATGGTTTCTTGGTCCATCGCAAGATTGGCCAGAAGGATCTCGTGCTCCAGCTCGTCCTGGCTGCTTTCGGAGCCAGAGTCCCTCTCTTCGCCACGCCGCGGATCAGGGATCCCGCGAGAGACGACCTCTGCCAAACGGAGAGGGGTGCTGCAGCGAAAGCACAGCTGCCTGAATGAAAGATTCCATTCATAGCAGTTAGGGCACTGCCACCCTGCAATGCGGAGCGCTTCGCTGATGTGGTCATCGCGCTCCGCCTTCTCCGCCTGGCGCCGCTCTCGCTTCTTGGCGCGCTCGGCCGCCTGCGCCTCCTCGGCCGCCTGGAGGGCTTCAGTGAGTTCCTCATCGCTGAGAAGCCTCGCGGCATCCGCCCGCGCTTGTTGGTCTTCAAGCGCTTCGGCAGAAAACCTCCGCCTCCATTGCTCGGGCGCGGTTTGAGGGTCTACCTCCCACCACCCGATGTCGATCCCGTTGATCCATCGGCCGTCGCACGGGGCGCCCGCTTTCGGGCCGCCCGCGTGCGTGGTGAGGCACTGGTCCTCGGCAACCGGGTTGATGGCTTCGCAGAAGAAGCACCGCCAGCTGCCGTAGGGGTAAGAGCGGCCTTCGACGTAGGCCCGGTTGGCTGGGAGGGCGACATCGTCCGCCTCATCCGCGGTGCCTGCCTCCATCTCAACCGAGACCTCCTCGTCCTTGACAACCTCAGCTTCCTCCTCCTGTTCCTCCTTGACCAGGGGCTCTTCTTGCTCCCGGCCAACGTTGAGGTGGGACTCAGTGCGAACCTCGGCGCGCATCAAAATGACGTCAAGGCTATCCGCGGCTGGGTCGCCCGCGAAGAAGGAATCGATCTCCTGGGCATGGAGATCGTCAAGAGGCGTCACCAGGTCTGGCGAGTAATCCCGCTTGGAACGACGACGCTCTGCCAGGCGTTGCTGAACGTCGCTCGTCGGCGGCCCGAGGGCCCGCCCGCGCGGAGCGGCCTCCCGCGGAGGTCCATGCTCGGCCTCCTCCGTGGGCTCGCTCTTGGGCGTGGACCCTCCACCGCTACTCTCTGGAGCGGGATCCAGCTCGGGGTCATCGCGAAGCCACCCCGGTGGATGACTACCACCATAAATGTGGTGCGATCCGTCCTCAAGCTGGATTCGGTCCCCTCTCTTCAGGAGCGGGACCTTCGAGTGATCGTACCCGTTGGCTTTGTGGTACCGAATCACTCGGAGCATGGGCACCTCCCCATACCCACCGTCCTTTCCTCGGCGGAACAACCGTCCCCGCCAGTCTTGACGAAAAGGGTCAAGAGGTGCGGAGGGGCTGATCCCCAGGTTGGGCGGAAGAGAGGCGCCATGGCAGGCCGCCTGATGCAAGTGGTATTGCACCAGCGACTCAAAGGCCAGCCCGCATCCAGGAGCTGAGCATCCATAGTGGCCGTCAGCATTGGGGCGAGGCACCTCTGGGGCCGGGGCGGACCGGACGGTCCCGCCTCTTGAAGGCCTGGCGGAACTGCTCGATCCCGCACCCCCGGGGGCATCCTGACCATCGTCAGACACCTCTTCCCCGTCGGCGCCTTCCCCGGCCGCCCGATTCTCTCCCCCACGGCGCAGAGTTTTGAGGGATTCCTCACGCTTGGTGATCTTTTCTAACTTCACCATCGCGGTTCCCGCCACCTCCAGTATTCTCGACTGGAGTTTCTGCGCTCTCAGAAGAGCTTCGGACCGCGCGAGGTACTCCTTCGCGGTGCTGACCACCGATTGGCCAAGTTCGAGGACTCCTTCCTCTATGCTCCCGGCCTGGGCCCCACCAGCGGGCTCTTCGTCCTCCTTCACCTTGACCGCGGCTTGGGGCGCCCGCGTGTCGGGAAGATCCGAGCTGGAACTATCTTCCTCGACACCTTCAGCTTCTTGGGCTGCCTCTTCCTCGAGCGAGTCTTCGGCCTCGAGGGCATTGGGGCCAGGGACGTTGCGCCTAGGATACTCCTTGGGCTTCGCTGGAAAGATGGAAGTCTTAGGAGCCCCTGAAGCACGCCCTTTGGCCTTAGGCGCGGCCTTAGGAGGGGTAACAGGTCGGGCGGCCCCCGCGGCCATGACACGGCCCGCAGGGGCCAGCACAACCGTCGAGGAGCTCGCCGCGCCACTGCTGGCCGCAGCAGCTTGGGACGCTTGGACCGTGCCCAGTTTCGGTCCTCGCCCCAACGGCGGGTGGGGGCCCGCACTGATGTCGCCTAAACTCCTTAGGTCGACATGCTGGATCAACCGATCCACTTCTAACTCAGCTATTAAGATGGAGTAAACAGCTGAGCCTTTGGGGAGTGCCCAGATGCGGGAGATGCCGGTGGCTCTAATCTGGCCAGTGAGAGCCACCCCATCTGCTCCCGCATAGATAGGCACTCCGGCGTCCCGCAGGACCGCCAACCGGACCTCGACTATGCAAGTCGATCCGCGGCGGAACCCGCGTCTCCCGTCCTCCCACTGCGTGGGGCAGTGCCCTAGGACGTAGTGCACCCCGAGGCGGCCTCCCGGCCCGCCGCCGGGGACCAAGCCATTCTCGATCAGGCTCGGCACGACATGCAAGTCCGTGCCGTGCCACATGGCCGGGCCATGCCGATAAAAAAATCGTTGATGGCGGTCTCACTTAGGCCCTCCATCATGAATCCCATAGGATGGCCGCAATCGGCCGAGTGGCCTTGGAAGGCACGCAAGTAGCCAGCGTACGAGGTATCCAACCTCGGTTTCCGCTGGTTGGCGTCGTGCGCGACCGCCTGGTTGTACTGGTTGATGGTGATGCCGAGTTGTTCGATCAACTCATCAACCGGGTAGAGGCCGCCCGGAGCGAACCGGCCTCTACAACCAGCTTCGCCGTGCCGCAAGCATACGCTGCACGTCGTCGATCGTGGGCGGGCCCTTTCGGCCCTTAGGGCCTGGACTCTTGCTCTTGCCCCTGCCCTTCGACCCTCCTCCACCCATCGCGGCACTGTTGCTGGACCTCCGATGGGCGAGGAAAACCTGACGCGCCCTTGAGCGGCCAGGACACGGCCCGCTGCAAGGGGCCGGTGTGCAGTAGTGGTAGGCAGCCGCTCCCGCGCGGCCAGGGCACGGCCCGCAGCGGGGCCTTGTGGTTGACCACGAAGGTCCGGGCGACCGATCGGTCGCTCCCGCGCGGTCTGGTCGCGACCCGCAGCGGGGCGCAGTGCACAGGCACGAACGCGGGGAGGGACTACCTACCCTAGGTTCTACAACACACTTGAACCGCTGCGGCGGGGGTTTGGGGAGTTTCCTTAAGGTCTGGGCTCTAAGGCTTCTAAGGCTTCTGCTTCGACCTTGGACCGAACCTCTAGGCCTGCTTGCAAAACACTGGCTGCGAGACAGAGGAACGAAGCTGCACGCGACGAACGACGAAAAATCCTTCTGCCCGCAGACCGGCGACCTGGGAAACGGCCCGCCCCAAAAACACCCGCCCTGAACACAGAAACACCCGAACAGCCCCAACATCCTGAGCATCAGAACGCGCGTGGGGTGATTCTGGTCTGAGCGCGCCGCGTCATGGTTCGCGCGCTTGGTGTTGTGCGCACCGCGAACGCCTAAGGCTTCAAGAGCAGACGACGCGCTCTGCGGAGCTGCGACTGCCCCTTTGGCGCACGCTTCGCGCACCGCCCCCTCGGCTTGGGCATCAGTGAAAAACTGCCCATCAATGACCCTACCCGTCCTAACAGTAAGATCATCCACGTAGGCTATCCACTCCTTAGTATACTTAAGGCGCCTACCTCTGCCGGGGGCATAGGCCCTATCAACCACAAAGTTGAAATCATCTGGGCCGTTAATCGGGCCAAAGGTGAGGCCGACAGGGAGATATTTCCCTGATCTTGCCACAATGGCCAACACCTCGCGAGCACGCTTGGTGTTCCTAATTTGATTAAACCCACTAACCGCATCCACGAAGGTATACCAAACCGAACCTACTGCGGCGGCGAGCACATCGCTACCCCGCCGACAATAGTACGTGGAGCGCTTAATTCGGGCATTCACACGGCGGTAGTCAACCACCAAGCGTCGCTTCCTATGCCGCTTGTAGCTGGGCATTTCCTTGGTCGGAAACGGCGCAGATCCCCAAGCCGAGCTGCCGCGGATCAACTGACCCCGCTTGCATCCAGCGGCCTTTCGCCGTATGACCTCCCTGACGGCTGCGATGTCAGCATCGGTCAGCCCTGGTCTGGTTGGTCCAGGCTCGATCTTCAAACCCGACCATACGAGGTCTCTATAGGCCTCGGTGCGCCTAGGATCCTCCGCGACCTTCTCGCCCGCAAGACCTCAAGGTCAGCCCGGACGGAATCCCAGTCCTTGGCGTCCGCCTTGGTTCGCCAAAACGCTTCCTTCTCAGCGGCGTACTTATCCACCTCCTTATCCAGCTCCGCACGCTCTGCTGGCGTGAGGTCCTCGCCCGAGCGCACGTCCGGGAGGGGAATGACTGGAGAGGGCTGTGGTGCAGCCGCGGCGCTATCCGCACCCGCAGTGGCTGGAAAGCTTTCAACTGCAGCGGTGCACAGCTCTTCTGCGCCCCTCAGACCAAGGTCCTGGAGTGATGCGCAGAAAGCCGCCCCTATGAGGTTGTAGTCGGCTTGCGCGCGCCCAACGTGCTTGTGCTGCACTGCGCCTAACGCATCCGGCCTACTACACCTCAAACCTACCGATTCTAAGCTGAAATCGGCGAGCCACAGGGCCCCGCTCTCAACGAGGTTGTCGCGGCCACTGGCCCGCGCGAACTGGCATATGTCAGCCCGCGCGAAAGCCCAAGGCCAGCGTGGCTCTGCGAGCGTCCCAAACAAGGCGCCCCACTCCTCTAGCCGCCAGGGTTCCCACTCGCCTTTTTGTGCCTGCAAATTCAGCGCGACGTGGGCGCCCGCGCGCGTGCGTTCCTGCGCACACCGGACGACTAGCTGAAGGAAAGCTCGGGGCACATTCTTGCCCTCAAGCCCAATCACGAGCACCTTCGGCTCTGCGCGCAAAACAGCGCCGCTAATTGCCTCTAAGTGCCCTTCTGCGGCCAGGTTCCAGGTGATCCCGTAGGCCTGCTTGCCTTGCACAAAAGCTGGAACAACCCTATACCCGTGCCTCCTAGCCGCGTCGGAAACGACCGCGTCACCCCAAGCAACCTCTAAGACATCGGCAACCCCTCCAAGGAAATACTGCCGGAACCAACTCTCGACAGCACCCGACTCTGGGGAAGCCCTAGGCTGCAACACGCGGGGTTCCGCGACCAAGAGGTCCGCGAGGGCCTCTCGGATCGAGAGCACACCCGTTCTGGCGCGAGACGCTCTCTCGAGCGTCCTGTCCTGCAACGAGTACGCTCCCTTGTCCAACTTCCTGGCCGAGGCTGCAGCAAGCACGCCGTCGCGGTTCAGGTCGACCTTGGAAATGATCTCCCTGACGGTAACCGCTTCGTGGGCCGGACGAGTCCCCTCTGAAAGCGTGAGCGCACCGTCCTCGGCGATGTATGCAAGCTGCCATCTGACGCGCACCCCGCTGGCATCGGGGAGATAGCGGTGCACGCCGACCTGCGCACGGGCAGCATCTACCTGCGTAACCCGTCCTAACCTGCACACCTTAGGGCCTCCACCTACACCCCGATAGGCAATGCGGTCGCCAAGGCGGAGGACGAAGTCCCTCCCGCGCCTGGTCAGCGTGAACTCCACTTGCTTGGCGTCGCCTTGAACCTGTTGCCCTAAGCTGGGGCGAGACGAGCCGTCCCCGCCGGTTCCATCGTCCTCAAAGACGACCGGCTCGCGGGATTCCGCGCCATCTGCATCCGCAGGAACAAGAATGCAGTCTTCCGCGTGCGCCTCCATCGGGCCGCGCCGGGCGGAAGAAGTACCCCCCGACTCCATCGACACGGGCTCCAAGGTGAGCCTGTGGCCCTTGACTTCCAACACGCGCCAGGGGCCGGTCAGACCCGGTTTCCAAGGCACACGCCCCGCCCCCTCTGAACGGGCCCTCGGAGCGTTCCAGACCACTCGGTCTCCTGGCTTAAGGTCCACAGTGCGCCTATGGCGATTTGCAAGTTTCGCCCGCGCTTCTGAAGACCGCGTCCAGTGCTCTCGGACCGCAGCAGCTAGTTCCGAGAACTGCTTAAACTGGCTCCGAGCCCAATCAGAGATGGGTTCGAACTGCAAGGCGTCTCGCAGGACGTCCTTTTCAAGTGGTAGAGCGAGCGACCAGCTCCGCTCTAGGTCCCTCGGGGTATACCCGTGGGGTCCCGGAGTGTTATCTATGACGTACTCCGCCACCACGAGCCAATCCGACCAAGCTTCGGAAAGGGAGGCGCCGACTTGCCTGACGACCGCCCCCAGCACCTTTTGAACTTCTTGGTGGACTCGCTCGTTTGCGCCCAACTCACAAGGCCTCAAGGGCGCGCTGAACCGCCACTCGGTCCCAAGCATAGCGCTGAGTTCTGCCATGAGCGCATTCTTGAACTCTGGCCCTCTATCCGACCTGATGAGGCTCGGGATCGTCCTGCTGCGAAGCACACAGCGCACGAACGCCCTCCTGACTTCAGCATGAGTCAGAGACCTCATCGGCTCGAGGAGGACAGCATGACTGAGGCAATCGAAGTACGTAAGCGAGTACCTATGCCCCTCCCTGTCCTCTCGGTTCGGACCTTCACAGTCCACGCTGACTTCCTGCCAGCATGTCTCGGCGCCACATTTGACCGCACGAGCTTCAACCTTCGTCGGTCGAGAGCGGCCTTTAATGCAAGCGAGACATTTGGCGACCCAGGTCCGCACATCTTTCTCTAAGTCGGGCCACCAGACTGCCCTCTCTAGCAGCTTGACGGTAACCTCAGCAGACCTATGGGCCCCAAGGACTCCACAGTGGACTGAATTGTAGCAAGCGCGGCGCCAGGTCACCCCATTCGCGCCCCCAGCCCCGTTGGGAACCACTGGGACAACGACGGTTTGACCCGTCCTGAGGGTCACCTCGCGCTCAAGCAACCCGTCTCCAGATATCTCCATTGGCGGCTCTGGCTTGCGAATCGAGCCCGCCAATGAGGGATCGCGCCGCTGACCCTCGTACCACGCCGTACGAAGGGATCCCGTGACTCGGAACTCTGAAATTCCGAAATGTTCGCCGCGTCCCTTGCCTCGACCGCAAGCTGCTCACGACGATTTTCGTCCTCCTCCGCGATCAGGCTCAAAGACGGAACACCGCCCTAGAACTCGACCTTGACCTTGGTTGAGGAATGGTCCCAAATGCGCAGGATGGGGCTATGGCTAACGAGCTCTAGAACCACTGCAGGGCCCTTGTGCTCTTCACCCATAAACGCCAAAACTCTACCCTTCAGCTTGCACTCATTGGCATTCTTCCCGCGACTGATAGCGCCCGCGGTCCAATGCCCTTCTACGCCCTCGTTGTACGAAGAGAATTGAGCAAGGACCCTTGACGCCTGCAGGGTAGACCTGCGGGGATCCGAAGCTGCTTCTCCGGTTGCCCGCCAGCCAATGACCTGAGTAACCCTACCCACAAGGGCTATCAGCTTGCCGAAGGAGGGGTCTAAGGCAACCTCTTTACCATTAGACCTCCAGAGCACTTCACACTGCTCATTCACGACATGTCTGTGGCCGTGCCAGTTCACCACTGACGACCAATGCACGACGATGTCGCCCTGAACCACATTCAGGGGCGAGCAGTTGTGCCCCGCCACCACAGCACCATCTTCTCTAACCACCCATGTGGTCCAGTAAGGCTTCACATCGCCCCACTTGGAAAGATCCTTGTGCTGGGAGCCGAGGCTGAGCTTCATGGAATGGCTCTTCTTCCATATCTTCCCACTCAGCATGCCATATGCAGTGGGAACTGGAGCATCTTTGGGCGTAGTCCTAAACCCTACCGCCCATTGCTGGATGGTTGAGGACCTAACCCTAACCAAACCTCCTGTCCTATCCAAAGTTGCAAGGACGGAGTTGACCTCTAGGCCCACCTCATGGGCCTCAAGGTCGCCCTCAAGCGGAGGTTCGGGCTCCTCCCGCTCGGCTATCTCTACCGAGATATCGACTGCCTCTTTCTCGATGCAGGCGGGGCAGCGAGAAAACAGGTAGGTCCGCTTGCCGCAGATGCACAGACCCTCATGGTCCCAGAGGGGTCGTGACGGTTCGTCCAGCATCCCTCTAATGCTGGCATCATCAATGGAACGAACCGCGTCCAGCCTCAAGGACCGCAGAACCTCCGCCCCCAATGCCTGCTTCCCTACGATCCCAAAACCTCGCAGGGGAGGCTCCGGAAAATCCTTCTTGAGTTCCGGACAAGCCTCGGCCACTTCCAAGTGGCCTTGCTGCGTGCGCCAAAGGCGTGGCCGCACCGCCCAGATAGCCTTGATGCCTGCCCAAGCCTCTCCTACAGCCCTGGCTTCCTTGCGCTGCAGGTTCCTTGCTTGGAGCGTGAGCTCAACAACCAAAGGCCACCTAAGGACGGCTGTGACAAGCCCGCCTTGCCCTAGTCCTACGAGGAACTGCGGACGAAACCCCGAAGCTTCCCTAAGAACCTTGGCACACGAAGTAAGCAAGTCGACCCTGATCCGCTTGATCTTCTTGGTCCCTGCGAGCCTGCCGGCCCCGCAATCAAAATGCGAGGCAAGCCCGTCGGTATCCTCAAACGGACCCCAACAACCCCTGACAGCCACAGAAACTCCAGGGAGGCTCGCTTGAAAAACGCGCCTGATTTCAGTCAGCTCTGCGTCCTGCTCTTTCCAACGCGCGTAGTCAAAGACAACCATGACGCGCACCGGAAGGGCTGCGACGACGCGCATCGGCACAGCCGCGGCCTGGACACGGCCCGCAGGCTCTGGGACGGCGTCGTTGCCGACCGCCAACCCTAGCCTTGTCCGGGACAACCCTAGCCTTGTCCGGGACAAGCCTAGTCCGGGACCTAGCCTTGTCCGGGACAAGCCTAGCCTTGTCCGGGACAAGCCTAGCCTTGTCCGGGACAACCCTAGCCTTGTCCGGGACAAGCCTAGCCTTGTCCGGGACAAGCCTAGCCTTGTCCCGGGCAAGCCTAGGCTTGTGCGGGACAACCCTCGCCTTGTCCGGGACAACCCTAGACAACCCTAGCCTTGTCCGGGACAACCCTAGCCTTGTCCGGGACAAGCCCAGCCTTGTCCGGGACAAGCCTAGCCTTGTCCGGGACAGCCTAGCCTTGTCCGGGACAACCCTAGCCTTGTCCGGGACAAGCCTAGCCTTGTCCGGGACAAGCCTAGCCTTGTCCGGGACAACCCTAGCCTTGTCCGGCTTGTCCGGGACAAGCCTAGCTAGCCTTGTCCGGGACAACCCTAGCCTTGTCCGGGACAACCCCAGCCTTGTCCGGGACAACCCTAGCCTTGTCCCGGACAAGCCTAGCCTTGAGCCTTGTCCCAAGCCTGGCCTTGTCCGGGACAAGCCCAGGGCACGGGTCCGTCACCCTCAGTACCCTCTCCGAGGTACTGGTCCAGGTCGAAACCTCGGAGTTGGCCCGAAAGGCCCTCGAGATCTTTCGTCCTCGCCGCAAGGAGCGCATCCCGATCTTTGGGATTGCGGCTAAAACTGTCACCCAGCGTCGCTGAGCGACCGCTAAGGCTCCTTATTTCGGACCCATCCATAAGGATTTCCGCAACCCACCGGACGAGTTTCGGATCCATTCCGATGTCCGACGTTTGCGCTCGGGTAAGGTTGGCATGATCTGTCCAACACAGAGTCCGAATAGAGCCAAACATGCGGCGTGTCGCCCGCTTTACCTCGAGCTGGGCAAACGCCTCCTGTATCAAGGGCGGCCAGTTTTGCTGCGCGGGGGTCAAGCTCTTTGAGTGCGTCATAAGCACTTTGAGCTGACTCAAGTCACGCGTCATCTGCACGACGCTGCCCCCTACCGCGATGCCCGACGCATCCGCGATCTGCTCAAGGGGACACGACCCATCCGCAGCAGAGGCCTCATCGAAGGTAGCCAAATTGATGCGGTTCTGCATCATGCGCTTAATCGCTTTAAAGGCTTTGCAACCCTCGGTGGCGGCTGAGCCCAGCCCGCCTTCAGGAAAGACGGCGCCTGGCTTCTGCCACTGCCCTAAAATCTTGGCTGCGTGCCCATACTCAACAGGCAGGTAGCCGCGCAACCAATTTGCGCAACCCAAAAATGCTGAATGTGAAGCTTCTCCCAGAGCGGGGGAAAGTCAATCACCGCCTGACAACGCTCTTCGTCAGGCGAACTCCCGTCCCGCCCAATGTTGTGTCCTAGGAGCTTACCTTTGGAGACACAAACTTCGGCCTTACTGATCCCAAACGAGAACCCAAACAAGATTGACTTATCTAGGAAACCCTCTAAGGAAACGAGGTGGTCGAGGAGGTGCGGGCACGCCTTAGGGTGCCGGGCGCGCATATCTGCCGCGAGCTGCTCATAATAATAGTCCGTTGGAGGCTCCTCGATCATCTTATCGATGTCCCAGCTCTCCACGATATGATAGCTCGGGCAGCGCGCCGTGTCGACCGCGTCTGCTGGGCGCACAGCATCACTTGCGCCTCTTTCAGCCGTGGCCGATCCCTCACGCCAGCCAGCCCAGCGTGGCCCCTTGCGCGTCCTAAAGACCGCGAGGCGTTCGGTGACGGGAACCTCATCGCTGCACGCAACGCTTTCCGCCACACGCAAATCCCTCGTGTCCCAAAGACGCCACGCCTCACCTGCGCGCTGAAGCAAGCACGTTTCGTAAGGCGCCTTCTCGACCGCCACGGTCCCAAGGTCCTTCTGCGCAGGGCGCCTACCCCACACAGACGCGTAACCACCTGGCGCCTCCCACCAGCTGTCGACGCTTGGAAGGTGGTCCAAGCAAGTAAGCACTCCAGGCTCCTCAACAGGGCGCCCAACCGGGCCGCTCCCGCCCCACACCGAAGCGAGAACAGTCACCGCAGCAAGGACCGATAGCACACCGATCCTGGCGCCGGTACGCAGCCGCCCAAAGGACCGCGCACACGAGGAACAACCTTGGAAGCTTCTTGCCGCGGCCCTGGACGCGGACCCGCAAGCAAAGCACGGGTCATGGTCAACCGAAGCAACGGCGACCCCACAATCCGCACATGCCTGCGGAGACGGCTCTGACTCGAACACCGTCTCAATCGCGCCACAACCACAAGCCGCAGTGCTGACGAGGCCGGAACGCACTTCCGCAACAACCTCGCCTGGCTGGAGAGAGTGATCACACTCTTGGGCTGCAAGCAAAACAAACCCTTTACCCTCTCCTGTGGGCCAGAGACCTGGCACAGCCTCAACCCCACACTCAACCGGAAGCACAACCTCGGACAGGGATCCCTCTGCGGAGACTCCTGACTCCCGCACGACTGGCACCAGCACCCCATCACCTGGCGAGAGCTCGAGCGGCTCTTCCCCGTCATAGCGGAGAAGCTCACGACTTCCGCCCCCAGGCTCGATGCATGACGCGTCGTCCAGGCTTGACAACCGCGCTTCAAAGGCATAGGCCCTGTCCTTCCGAGTCCTACTGTGATCCTCACATCTGGGCATCCTGATTCCCAGCGTGTCGAGGACATGAAAGTCGGGACCCGGCCTGAATCCCAAGCCCATGGCGCAGTCCAGCGCTCTGCCGCCAAGGATAAGTCCGTGCCAATCAGACGCGCCTCTGGCTGCGATTTTACACCGCACAAAAATCTCGGTGTTGGGGCGACAATCGTCCGCCGTCTTGCCTTCCAGCAGCGTGACGTGCAAGACTGCTGCCCCTTTCAAAGGAACTGGGGCCCCCGATGCGATTCCATGCACATATTCGGGGTGGACCCACTTCTCAAGTCTCACGACCGGAAAGCCAGGATCCTCAGTGCCGATCCCAAGCTCTGCAGCCCGGTTCATCATGCCTACCACGAGTTCCTCAGTCACGTGGTTTGCGCCGGCGCAACCGTCAAGCATGCACTCGACTTTGCGGTCGAGGACCTGGACCACCGTTCTGTACTGGTAGCCTCCTGGCTCGTTGTCCGCCAGGTTCCACCAGTCCTTCGGTAGATCGTCCAAGGTGGCGAACTTGTCCCGCCCGCCCTTGCTTAACGGAAGCGCGTGCTGCTGCACCGCGGCGTGTCCTGCGGCTCCTAGGACGCCTGCCTGGACGCCTGAGCTGCCTATCTGGACACTGAACGCGGCGAAGGGGTTAGACATGGAAGCACCGGAGGGCGGGGCCCAGTTGGCAGGCAAGGCCGGCGTCCCTCCTGAGGTCGTCAGGTTGTGGACCATGTCGCAGCTGGCTCCTTTCTTGCACGACCCATTCTTGGAGAAAAAGGGGCAAACAGTGCCTGGTGGCTTTGCCGCGCCTTTGGCCGCAGCCTTAGGCTTTGCGTTGGCTTTTGCTTTGCCACCTCCCTTCCCTTTGCCTTTACCTTTCGCAGTGGCAAAGGTTTGGTCACCCTTCTTGGCCGCGAGAGCTTTTCTGCGAAGCTCCTTGTCGTGGCTGTACGGGCAGGCATCCCCTTTCGGGCAATTCCCATGATCGCGAAAGTGGAAGCAGATCTTCTTGTCCGCTCCTTTGCCAGCTCCCTTCGACGTAGCAGCATACGTCTGGTCCGCGCCAGCTTTGGCCGCGGCAGCTGCTCCTTTCGCAGCAGCCTTCGCAGCGGCCTTGAGACTCTTAATCTCCTTCTGAGCCTCAGCCAGCGCGACCGCCGGGTCCGCGCTCTGCGAACCGGTGGCCGTGTACACAGAGTGGGAAACAGCCCTGTGCGCTGCTTCTCTCTGCTCGTACTCCAGAACGACTTTGTGGCTCTCCTCCCAAGTCTGCGGTCCTCGCAACCCGCCATCCTTGGGGTCGCCAGGCCACAACCTTTTGTCGTTCCGGATCTCCTTTTGGAGATAAGGGGGCATCTTGCGGAGGTATGAGAGATACAACTCTCGAGGGGTCTTCCCGAGACCTACTGCCTCAAGGTCCGCGATCGAGGCCTCAAACAAAGGCTCGAATTGGTGGCCTGTGAGCTTACCCTTAGCGAGAGAGGCGTGCTCACCATCCACGCGGACTTCTCTTTCCTCCCGCGATTCCCCGAACATCAAGTGTTTGTTCTTGATGCGGTCATACACCGCCTGTGGATCTGAGAGAACCTCTCCCGATTTCCACGCTGCGCGGTACGCGTTCGTGTACGTCTTCATGCGCGAGCCGCGGCAGCGCCCGCGTAGCGCTAACAGCTTTTCGCGCGCACTCATACCGCGACAGTTGTTGGCCAGCGCGCAGACGTCCTCGAACTCCTCGTAGAACAGGACAACGTCTCGCGCGTCCGACTTGTCGTCGGTCAGCGTCGGCCACGTGAGGTCAGTTTTGACCGTAGTTATGGAGCTTTGCCCGCCCCTCTGCGCTAACGCTTCTTTCAGCGCCTCAGTTTGGGCGGCGAGTGCGGCGGCGAGATCGCCCGCCGGGTGTTGGGACCCGGTCTGCGAACCTCCGCCGTCTGAACCTCGCTTCAGGGCTTCTATCTCCATCTCTAGCGCAGCAAGCTTCGCGCGCAAAGGGGAATCGCCGTCCGGCGCGCCCAGGACACGGGCCGCGGAAGGACCACCTGCAACCTCAGCAGTGTGCAAACCTCCACGGTCCAATCCTACCCCCAACCCACTCGCAGTCGCAGGCTGTGGGAGCCCTGGGGAACGCGGCCCCACGGCTTCAACTGGCACATCGGACGGGGAGCTCCAAACCTTCTCTTGGCTCGAGCTTTCTTTTCCCCCTAACGCGAGGATAAGCTCCCCGATGCATTGGATTTCGCGCTGAATCTCCTCTGCGTCTTCGGGGTCCTCGCCACCGCGCAAAGCCGCGACCGAGAACCTGGTCCGCAGCCGACGGACCATCTTCGTAGGATGCCAGTCCCCGCCTATCTTGGAGAACTCATCCGCAAGGAGGGTGGCTTTGGTGCTTAAGGCGTCAAGGTCACGGGAGCTCACCGTGACTCCATGCGCTTTCAGCGCGAGGACAATCCGCGAAACGCGCGTCAAGTAGTCCGCGATCGGTTCTTGGTCTGGACGGAAAATCGCGCGCAGCTCCGCCTGCAAGCCCTCTGCGGTGCCTGGCACTGAACCTGCTGTCGACGGCGGACCGGACGGTCCCGCCGGGCGGGACCCTGGTGCCGTAGCAGGGACATAGGCAGCACCGGTAGGGACCATGGCCAGCTCCCTAGCCGCGGCGCTGACGTCCACCTGCGGCGGACTGTCGCCTCCAGCGCCCGAGGCCTCAGGGACTAGCTCGGAGTCCTCTTCTTCTTCCTCTTCATCCTCGTCCTCCTCTTCGGCGTCATGGAGGAACTTCATGACTTTCCGCCAGAGAGCCGCCTCTTGCTCTGGCGTAGTGCTGACCCCATCCCGCTTGGACAATGGACGGCTGCCAGTCTCCCTACGCCACTTAAGCCAAGCGACATAGCTCATCCGCTCGGGATAGGGAACGTCTCCACCCTCGATAGCTTCGAGGAGGGTGACGCCCTCAGCCTGACCTGCAACCTCTGCGGACATTGCCGCAACACAAGGCGAAAAGCCGCGCCTTGGTTAGCAGGCCGCAGGCGTGGCACGCGAAGCGCCGCGCCTTGGTTAACAGGCCGCAAGCGTGGCACACAGTCCACGCGTCCAGGTCACGGACCGCGACAGACAAGCAAAGCAATGCTTGCCCACTCGGGCCGTAGGCACAAGAGCTGTACTTTCCCAGAACAGCCCCCAATTGTGAAGTCGACCAGCACTGGACTTGCACTAAGCCAATGCAATCACAGCCCGGTCACGCTGTTTTACGACTTCGTGAGTCCAAGCACTTGTGCAGCTACGCCTGAGTGCGTCCGGTCGGACCGCACAGCGACCTAGGAGCTACTGTACGACTCTACCGTGCTCAAAGGCACAAGCTCGGTACTTGAGCCAAAATATTGGCATTGATACGAATTGCAAATCTACACATGCAAAGGAAAACTACAGTACTGGTTCTGGCAGCTCTGCACATGGAACGTGCGTGCTTAGACCTGCTCACACAACATGCGCACACCCTCCGGTGCTACCCAAAAGTGGGCTCCAGATTCACGGCGCAGGCCTGACCCGGTCGTCATCCCTAAGAAGCCAAAGCCAAAGGCGGGAGTCTGGGGTTTGGGGTTTAGGGTTTGGGGTTTAGGGTTTTGGGTTTAGGGTTTGGGGTTAAGGGTCTAGGGTTTGGGGTTTAGGGGTTTGGGGTCTAGGGTTTAGGGTTTCGGAGTTGGGCCCGTAGGTCTGGGATTTCGGGTGCTGAGGTTCGGGAGGGGGAGGGGGGGGGGGGGGGGGTTGGGCTCTATAAGCCCTGTAGACCCTATAAACTCCATATGTGCTAAACGTCTGAAATCGAATCATTCGAAGGAGCGACTCAGATCCGAAGGCAGCAAGAAGCCCTTTTTCTACATCCAAAACACGGACCCGAACCCTAAAGGACCTAAACGGCCATAGTCAAACCTTGCGCATGGAGCAGCATTAGATCTACCCTCTAAGAAAAAAAGACGGGCTGCAATCATTGGGCCAGTTGCCCTCGCAGCAGCGGGTTAACTACATCTACATGTCCACCCTTCTGCATGGCACTCTAAACCCTAAACCCTGAGCCCTAGCCCTAAACCCTAAACCCTAAACCCTAAACCCTAAACCCTAATTCCTAAGTAATCCCCTCCTCCGAATCCCTTGGATGCTGGGGGCAGGAGGCGCCTGTGGAGCCGCCACGGCCTAGCTTCAAAGAGCGCAGGGGGTCCTAGTGGGCAGGGTTAAGGGTTTAGGGTTTAGGGTTTAGGGTTTAGGGTTTAGGGTTTTGGGTTCAGGGTTTAGGGTTTAGGGTTTAGGGTTTAGGGTGGTGTATGGTTTTGTTTGGATCATGTGGGGGGTTTAGGGCAGGACTCAAAAAGAGAATCTCTCGCAATCCTCAGTGGGAGTTGGAGTGAGAACTGAAGTTTTTGGGCTTTGTGGTGCCCACCAGACCTGGAAGCCCTGTGCCTGAAGGCCTGTCCTTGCAGGAGTGTGTTGCCGTTGCCAACGCACGGTGGCACTTCAAGACTAGGTAGGTCATTGGGAGACTTCATATTTTCCCTCGTTGGGTTTTAAAGGGATCACATTCAGGAGTTATTCTCAGAGGATTCTAGGGTTAGGTCATTGGGATACTTCATACGTTCCCTTATTGGGTTTTTAAGGGGATCACATTCATGAATGATTCCCGGAGGGTTTTAAGGGGGTCATCCTAGAAGACATCTGACAAGTGCCCGAACCATGCTGCAGGTGTCGTCCGGGACCTCCTCGACCGGCCCGGAGCTCTGGGGCCCAGGGATGCGAGGGGCGATTGGGTTTAGGGTTTAGGGTTTAGGGTTTAGGGTCTAGGGTTTAAGGTTTGGGGTTTAGGGTTTAGGGTTTAGGGTTTGGGCCAGGGATGCGAGGGGCGATTTGGGGCGGTCTCGGAATTTGGTGCTCTTAGCCTGTGCTTTCCTTCATTCCCTCATATCTGTACAGTGCCTGGCAGTCCCCAGCATGCGACCCTGAGACACAATCTTCTGCTGCTGAACTCTACCGCCGCGCCGGTTCTTAGGTGACTTATTCCTGCAGTTCCTAGACGCCGAGACCCTCAACTCTGAACCACCAACCCCTAAGCCCCAACTCCAAAGCATCCCCAACACTTCGTTCCAAGTTTCACAAGAAAGCCTTCAAACCTCTTTAACCTGACCTACCCTACATCCTAAACCCTAAACCCTAGCATCCCTAAACCCGAAACCCTAAACCCTAAACCCGAGTATCCCCAAACCCTGCTTGATGCGCCGACTCCCTTGCGCACACCCATGGCAAAGAAGCGCCGGCGTGGGGCAGAGCAGCCCGCAGCCGCAGAGCAGCCGGCAGCAGTGGAGGAACCGGCCCCCAAGGACCTTTTAGGGTTTATAGGGTTTGTAGGGTTTGTACAGTTTATAGGGTTTGTAGGGTTTGTAGGGTTTGTAGGGTTTATAGGGTTTACAGGGTTTTATGGGGTTTACAGGGTTTATAGGGTCTATACAGTTTATAGGGTTTATGGGGTTTATAGGGTTCATAGGGCTTTTAGGGTTTATAGGGTTCAGGGTTTAGGGTTTATAGGGTTTATACAGTTTATAGGGTTTATAGGGTTTATAGGGTTTATAGGGTTTATAGTATGTTTATAGGGTTTATAGGGTTTATAGGGTTTATAGGGTTTATAGGGTTTATAGGGTTTATAGGGTTCATAGGGTTTATAGGGTTTATAGGGTTTAGGGTTCAGGGTTTCTCGATGGGGAGGGGTTTAGGCGGGTTGGGGGGGGCGTTACCCCGAAGCCCTGGACTGTAGCACCCCCCAAAACCCCTAAAGCTCTAATTCTCAAGAAAGAGGTCCGGAAACCTCAAGCCCCAAACATCCCTCAACCCTAAACCCAGTCATCTAAAACCCTGAACCCCAAACTAAACGCCCTAAAACAACCCAAAAAGCCCCCTTCGAAACCCTAAACCCTAAACGCTAAAAACCCTAGAAACCCCTAAACTCTAGTACCACCCTTTTGGCCAAAGAGGCGCCGGCTCGAACGGCCAAGCGAAAGAAGGCCCCTAAGCCGGCGAAGCCGCAAGCCAAGTCCAAGGCCGGCTTAGGGGTTTTAGGGTTTAGGGTTTAGGCTTTAGGGTTTAGGGCTTAGTTCTTAGGGTACAAGATTTCAGGGTTTAGCGTTCAGGGTTTTAGGGTTTAGGGTTTTATGGTTTGGGGTTTAGGGCTGGGGCATTCAGGGTTGGCGGGGGGGGGGGGGGGGGTCATAGTCATTTTTTCGGTTTTGGGATGCTTTAATTATGGGTTTTATGGTAAACTAACTTTAGGCCTAGGGGGCAAAACTTCATGTAGTCAGGGAATGAGAGTACAATTCT
The DNA here is from genome assembly GCA_905221605.1 of Symbiodinium natans. Taxonomy (NCBI): domain Eukaryota; class Dinophyceae; order Suessiales; family Symbiodiniaceae; genus Symbiodinium; species Symbiodinium natans. The sequence goes on along the minus strand of CAJNDS010002583.1, from coordinate 225,191 downwards.
TTGGTGCTCCCCTACACCCTAAACCCTAAGCCCTAAGCCGGAAACCCTAAACCCTGAGCCCGCCTGTTGCAAAGTCTCAGCCAAGTCTCAGGTCGTCGCGGGTTTCTCGGCAGAAGTGCAAGCCATTCTGGAGGACCTGGCGGATCCGGCCTCAAAAGGCCCGGGTCAGCGCGTGTCTTCGTACTTGGGGCCTACCTAGTTTAGGGTTTAGGGTTTAAGGCTGAGGGTTTAGGGTTTAGGGTTTAGGGTTTAGGGTTTAGGGTTTAGGGTTTAGGGTTTAGGGTTTAGGGTTTAGGGTTTAGGGTTTAGGGTTTAGGGTTTAGGGTTTAGGGTAGAGACTGAAGGTTCCGGTGCTTGGCTGGCTGACCTGGCGACATTCGAGTCGAGGTGTTCTGAGTTCTGCTGCCTGCAAAGGCACACTGTCGGACCGCCTGAACCCCACACACCCTCGCTACGACAAGAAGCTGAAGACCAGATGGAAGTCGTTCTCCAAGAAGGAGCGGCTCATGCAGGGGTTTAGGGTTTAGGGTTTAGGGTTTAGGGTTTGGGGTTTAGGGTTTAGGGTTTAGGGTTTGGGTCCCAGAAAGGGAGGTAGCTAGCTTGGCCGAAGTTGCTGCTATGACGGACACAAGCATCCTGTCTCTCTGTGGCTCTGCCTTTTTGGGCATTGCAGTTTAGGGTTTAGGGTTTAGGGTTTAGGGTTTAGGGTTTAGGGTTTAGGGTTTAGGGTTTAGGAGCACGTCCGATGGCTCTGAACTCCTGTGCAAGGAGAGGGCTGCCATCGTCGAGTGTGACAAGAACAAGATGCAGGCAGGGTCTTTGTTCGTGTAGGGTTTAGGGTTGAGGGTTTCGGGTTTAGGGTTTGAGGATTTAGGGTTGGGGGTTTGGGGTTTCGGGTTGGGGTTTTAGGATTTAGGGTTGAGGGTTTGGGGTTTCGGGTTTGGGGTTTTCGGATTTAGGGCTGAGGGTTTAGGGGGGTTTCCTTGGCAACATGGCCGCGCCATGTTGCAACAGCTTTGAAGGGGGACCCTGCAGTTTAGAAGCGGGGAGGCAACAGTCAGCGCGGCTGTGTCCATCGAGCATCCCTTTGACACGAACGAGGATGCTGCCTGCTTGCCTGAGGCTCCCGAATCCCTCTGAGCCCTGAACCCTAAGCCCGCAACCCTTAACCCAAAACCCGAAACCCTAAACCCTAAACCCTGTGTTTTTTAGCCAGCAACCCTGCCTCGGCCCCAATAGGGGTTCAGCATGCTTGAAGGTTGTTTGGGTTCAAGATGTCTAGGGCTTTCCTGGATCCTTTAAGGGATGGAAATATGTAATCGCCGCTTGTGACCGATCAAGTGCTGTCACCATGTTTGGACAAAGCAGCGATCAGTCAAGAACGCGTTTCGGCCAGGCAACGCACGTTTCGGTCGGCAAAGAACGCCATCACCAAACATGAGTCCGTGGCTCATTTTGCCGACACACCACACCCCCCCCCCCCCCCCCCCCCAAACACAAAAACAAAGGCCCAGACCCTCACCCCCCCCCCCCCCCCACCCCCCCACCCCCCCCCCCCCCCCCCCCCCAACCCCAAACAAAAGAAAAACTCGAGATCAAAGATTTTAATACTCGGACATAAAGAACCCGTGTTCTTCAGAAGAACTTCTCCAGGCCCAGGCCACATCCTCCTATGAGCAGCTCAGGACCACTGTGAGACTTCGCTGGAGGCCTATCGGGATGTGCTGCCCATCCTGCAGCAAGTGGCTCCTGAGCTGCCCTCATGCGGTGAATCCTGGGGGGGGGGGGGGGGTGGTCCCCCTACTTGGAGCTTCATGGGTAGTTACAAGCATGGTTATAAGTACATTAATTGAGGTTATACGTAATCTAGGCTGCCTTGGTTATAGCCCTAGTTGTAACTACCCAGGAATAACCTTCAAGTGGCCCTTCTCCGAGTTTAGGGGGGCCGAGTCCCAGAGGGTCCTTATTGTCATCGGACAGAACAGGACACCGCGGCGGTGCTTCTTCAGGTGGGTTTCGGGCCCCTGGCCTTGTCACTCAAGCCTGCCACTGCAGGGGCCTGAACCCTAAGCCCTGAGCCCTAAACCCTAAGCCTTAAACCCTAAACCATAAACCCTCTATGTTTTGGCTCAAGGGAAACCGCGGAACACACCTGGGTAACGGGCTCAGCCTCTGCCCGCCCAGCAATGGCAGACTATGAGAAGATCGCCATGGCGGCGATGGAGGAATTAGACGGCCACTTGGCAGCCCAGTATCACCCTTTTCCCTTTTTTTGGGTTATGCCAAAAAAGGTGCCCTTAGTATAATATGGTTACTTGGGTAACAGGCCACATGTGCTGGCCCGTGGAGTGGTTCAAGGAAGACCTGCCCAGGGCTCAGCTTTAGGGTGGCAAGCCTGCGCTCCTCGTTAACAAGCTCAGGGACTGGGTAGGTAGCCTTTAACCTTTGTTGGTTTTCTAGACTCCTACTATACATAAAACTTTAGCCTGTTTTGGGGCTAGGGTTTCAGGCCCTAAGAAAGGGTTTTAGAGCTCAGGGTTTGAGGAAGGCACGGATTCGTCGGAAGAGCCGCCTATCTGATACAGGATGCCCCCAACATGTCATGCTGCTCCCTGCATCCCATCGCACCAAGGCCTGTGGAAACTAAAGACGGCTCGGCCATGGACGTGGTGGTCGGAACCTGAGATTAGCACGGTGCGTGAATCCTTGAGAAGTTGACGCCAAAGCCTCACATGCTTCCGGATCAGGAGATGTGAGCAGCATGTAAAACACGGTGTGTGAGCCCTCGAGGTGGAAAAAATCATCAACCAGTCCAACAAGATTCCGAAGCTCATGGATCCATATGTGAAGGGCCAGGTGCAGGACACTATTAGGGATACACCCTCTGAGACTTTTTTTGTTCATCCAGCTGCTGCCTTGGCCGTAGGTACATCGGGAGTAGCATGTTCATCGCAAAGAGCTGGGGGCAAAACAGCCCTTATAGCCTTCAGGAGCCACTAGAGATCCCGAAGCCAGACACGCCGCCCAAGCTGAACGTCCTCGCCTTTGGAGACCACTCGGGCTACTGCAAGAACTTCTTTGCAAATGCACCCGAGGGCCGAATAAGCATGAAGAAGGCGGTTTGGTCTCGCAACACCCTCTCTGTTGTCATACTTGTGGTGGCCATCTCTAAGTCTCCCCCTGACCGTGGCAGGTGGTGGAGAACTATCACTCCCTCACCCAAGAGGATGTCAAGAAGCTAGTCAACGAGCCCAAGAAGGGATGGGACTTGGTCATCTTCACCGTGGGCTGCGACCCACCCAGGAGCAACAGCATCCCGGACGTCATCGAGCAGAACCTCGGCCGCGAAATGCAAGGCATCGAGGGTTTGGCTTTTGAACATCATTTGCGTGGCCTGCAGGTTCCTGTCTGAAGCCACAAATATGGCGTTTGCGATAAGAAGGGCCCCCACATAGTAGGATCCCCTTGTAACAAGGACCTCAGTAAGGTAGCCCTACTATCAACGTAAACCCCCATATGCCTTTGCACCAGCCAAGGAACACGGTGATTTCCAGACTGTACTTTTGGTTGGCCTACGAGCTTCAGAGAGCTGAAACCAACACAAAGATCTTTTGCCTCGTGCGGGGACTCTTCCACGAGGACAAGAAGACCCACATGAAGGCCGTAGGGTTTAGGGCACTTTTGCCCATGGATGTGCTGAAAGCACTCTTAGCGTTGAAGCTCAAACTTATGTTCGAATGTCCGTTCTCGTAAGTATCAACGTCACACTTTTGCTTATTGGCGGCACACGTTCTGCGTAAACCCACATTACATTCAGCTCAAGGGCTGGTCATGTAAGATTGTGGCTTCTGAGTTATAACTATCGACTTTGAAGATCGTGCATTAAGTTTTAAGGCCATGGTGTGACAGTTTAACGCCGTTTTCAGCCTGACCGTTGTAAACCCCATACACCCCACCAACCCTATCAAGCCCTGTAAACCCTATCAGCCCCACACAATCTAGTAGCACAAGCCCCAAAAATCCTACAGGGTCATCTGGCTTGGCTTTTGAGATATCTTGCATCTTCCCTATTGGGGTTTACAGAAGACCCGGTACACAGACATGTTTTTTCTCTCCCTGAATTGCGTTTATAAGGGACTCTATATCCTAAACCCTAAACCCAAAGCCTAAACCCTAAACCCTAAACCCTAAACCCTATGTATATATGTGTATATATATATATATATGGCAAACGCGGTTTATCTTTGCCAGGCTGGTCTGGGCCTCTGCGTCTCGGGCACCTTGTTCGGCATGTCCAACACCCTCCGGCAGGAGCGTACCTCTGCGAGCCCTAAACCCTGAACCCTAAACCCTAAACCCTAAACCCTAAACCTAACCCTAAACCTTGGTGATAAGCCACATTTCCGCTCTAGGGGTTGGAGCTCTTCTTCGTTTTGGTTATTGCCTGAGGCTGGTGGCACCACAAACTCCCCCAAGTTTTGCTGTAAGGTGGGGCCTGTACTTGGAGGTTCATGGTACTTATTAACCAATTATAACTGCACTTATAACCCACTTATAAGCCCCTTAAGTGCCCTCATATGGTTATAAGTACAGTTAGTTAAGAGTACAGTTCTAATTGGTTAATGAGTACCATGAACCTGCAAGTAGGTACAGCATCGATCAGGGCAAGACCCCCATTGTGGGCAGGCTTTCTACACTCTATACTGTTTCTGCACTGAGCCGAAGCCCTCAAGCATTACTTAGCCATGTCATGAAGTAGGAGCCCACAGTGCCCATACCTCACAGTTTGAGCAATTTGCCTAACGACCTGAAGTTCGCAATCAGGACCTCTACCTCGTTTAAGGTCTATTCCTGAACCAAGGGTATTGGGCTCCTGGTTCAGGAGCTGGAGCTTTGCGATATACACTTCTGCGACACCGAGCCGCTCGGCTTAAGACCTGCCGCCGTGGGTAGTTGTTCCGTGCGTTAGCAGATGTTTGTGGGTAGCATATACTAGTACGGTGCACTAAAAATCGTAAGCCCTACACTTCTACTCTCGCCCTCAGCTCGTAACTCGAAACCTCCCGTTGAAGCCCCAAACCCTGCAACCACGAACATATCAAGCTCAGAAAAGCAAAAACCCTACACCCTAAACCCTAAAGATAACCCCTAAACCCTAACCCCTTGTCACAGGTACTTCCTCTCGGACGACAGCGATGTCTGGTCCCGCGTGGCTGCAGAAGCCTTTCGGGAGAGCCCAGGGTTTAGGGTTTAGGGTTTAAGGGCTTGTGTGGGGTTTAGGGGTTTAGGGGTGTAGGGGTGTAGGGGTGTAGGGGTTTAGGGGTTTAGTTTAGGGGATTAGGGGTTTCGAGGTTTAGGGGTTTGGGGCTTTAGGGGTTTAGGGGTTAAGGGTTTAGGGGTTTAGCAGTTTAGGGGTTAGGGGTATAGGGTTTAGGGTTCAAGGGCCTTTGGAGTCAACTTGGCGGTTCATGGGTAATTATCAGTGGGTTATGTGAGTGAATGAACTAGAAGGTCATAAGATGCCCCCTTAAGTGTAACCCTGCTTATAGCTCCCCATGCACCTTCAGGCAGGCATGTGCCTGGAGCTTTGATATGCTTCATGCAGATTTCAGGCTGCGGGCTCGGGATTTGGAGCAGGGTGGGTTTAGGTTTTAGAGGTTAGAGCTTAGGGTTAAGAGGGTAGAGTTTAGGGACTTCAAGGGACGTTGCAGAGCAGAGACCTCACAGGACACGACCTTTGGCATGGTGGACGTCCGGATCCTTTCCTCGGGCAGGTTGGCCCTGCGAGAGATTCTCACAGGTTTTGGGGTTTGGGGTTTCGGGTTTAGGGTTTCAAGTTTCAGGAGTGTTTCGGGTTGGCTATTGTTCAAGGGGCCTGGGCAGTATGGGATCTTTAGTTCAGTAGGACACGTTTCCTGTAGTTCGCCCCCAGCTTTAGACCCCGAATTTGGGTCGAGCTTGCTCGATCCAGACGAGCTACGGGTATACACCCCCACACAGTCCCAAACTGAAATCCGAAGAGGATCCGCAGAGTCAGGAGTAAAAGTTGGGAATGTTTCGGAGGTTCATAAAGTTGAAACAGACTGAAAGGGTAGCTGGTGCTTGGGGGAACCTTATGTTGAGTGTTTGATTGTTTGGGAGGCGCTTCTTGTCGCACACATGGGGGCTCTGAAGCACAGTGGTAGGCCAAGTAGGCTCATGTTTGACCCCGAGAGGGGCCCCCCATATCGCCCTTTTCGGCTTTTCAAGTGAGCCGATACCTTTTGAGACCACCAGGGCCCCTAAGAACCCGAGATTGAGTGCCTGGATACATGGATCAACTTGAGTGCGTGGAAGTGAATCTTGGCTCCGAGTAGGTTTCTACATCTTGGGATTGGCAGTTGCCGCGCCAGGATGTACTACGATCCGCAGGGACCCCTGCGCCCGTCAGGGTCTTCGCAACCTCCATTTCGAATACATGTAGCAAGCGGCGGTGAAGCTGGAAGCATCACCGCCCCTGCCCTCTTCGCAGCGTCATCCCTTTATTTCTGTGACAACTGTTCGCGAGTCGTGTCACGAAAGGATCTGGCCGAAGAGGTAGATTCGTACTATTGCCCGCATTGTTTGGAGAACATGCCCTCCAGCGAGGCCATGCTATGCGGCATGAGATGCTCGAAATGCTGGGAATGCCCCGTGTGTTCCAGCACACTGACGCCCTGCATTGCCAATCCCAGCTCCAAGGAGCAAACGTACCATTTTGCCTGCAGCTTTTGTCGCTGGAGTTCCCGCGGCCGCCAGGAAGCCGAGAAGCCCGAGCAGCTACTTGGTAGCCCAGTGGTACCATTTTCCTTTTTTTGGTTCTGGGTGCCCTTATACAGTAACCAACCAAAAAAAGGGTGCCCTTAGTATAAGATGGTTACTGGGCTACCAAGGTTAATTACACAGATCGTCGCTCTGGAAAGAGAGAGCGAGCCACGTCAACGGATGTTGGCGATGGTCGAGGCCTTCCGCACCAAGGCACAGGACCAGCAGCGCGAGAAAGAGTTGGCGCAACGCTTGAAGAGACGTTCGTTGACTCGAACATCCTTTTCCTCTGCTTCCTTGACGGCCTTCGCTGCGCGCCGCTTCAGCTCAGCTGTGTCAATGCGGGGGAGTGCTCGCTTGTCCATGGGCAGTTCTGTCTTCTCTTTGGGAGGCGGAGAACTCGGCAAGAAAGTCGTTTCAGGGCCCTGGAGCATTGACGACCTGGAAGCCAAGTTGGCGGAGCAAGAAGAGAAACAGAAGGACCTGCGGGCCGACGCATCTTTGGCTGCTGCGTCTGCCAAAGACTCGCCGGAGGCTTCGGATGTGGGGGCCAAAGACAGTCCCACAAAACGGTTCAGCTTTGCTAGCCATGCCACATCTTTCGATGTGCCAGTCTTAGCCGGCTTGTCTGTTCAAGAACTCATGCGTGCTCACACTGAGCCTTTCTCGAAAACGCCCGAGAGCACATTGCTGGCTGAGTTGCAGTCGAGCATCGACTCGGATGCGAGCGTCGATCGCGAAAGCGCCGGTGATTGCGCGTCGCTGGGCATGCGCTTGCTTCAAGTGTCATACGGGTATCACGGCATCCCCTTCGACTCCACAAGACAGCAGCCTCCCAATGCTCTTCGGAGAGGGCAGTCGCAGTTGGAGGCCCCTCTGCAGCACAAACACGCCTGGAAGCTGCTTCCTGTCCGCAAGCCCCTCTTAACCAAGCGGTCGCGCCGGTGCAAGCTGCTGTGCACTCCCGACGGCGACTCCGAAGTGGCAAAGGTTTGCAAAGGTCTGGTGGTGAAACCGAAGATCAATCCCTGTGCCAACCCGCCATTTCAGAAGAACTCCATCGCTGCCAGCATTCTTCCACGAGTCGTCCCATGGAGCTGCGGGAGTGGACCTGGTGAAGATGAGATGAATATTGTTTCTAGGACCTTCCTAAGTGGCACAACTTGCTTTTCTTGGGGGGGGGGGGGGGGGGGCTGGTTTTCCCTTTTAAGTATTTATGCTCCAGCATCAGAAGTCCACGAAACGAACAAAAACGGCTCTCCTCTTTCCCATAGTACAACCCTAAACCCTAAACCCTAAACCCTAAACCAGTGAACCTAGGTGCTAATCCTGGCCAACCCAATGGAGACGGATGTGGAGATCGACTTGGAACCCATGGCGTTCAACAAGGGCGCCGCGAGCCCCCAGGAGGCGTTCGCTGCGCAGCCTTGGCAAAGCTTGCTTGCGGGACAATCTGTTGCTTGGTGGTTTAGGGTTTAGGGTTTAGGGTTTAGGGTTTAGGTTTAGGTTTAGGGGTTAGGGTTTAGGGTTTAGGAGCCCAGTGGTACCCTTTACCCTTTTTTGGTTCTGGGTTCCCTTATAAAGTAACCAACCCAAAAAAGGGTGCCCATATTCTAATATGGTTACTGGGCTACCCAGGTTGAGGTGCTCACGCCCGCATTCTCGACCACACTTCCCAAGTCCCTGGATGAAGCACCCGAAGTCTTTGAGGAAGACGCCAAGAAACACGCGGCCAAAGACAACCCCGACATTGTGGTGCAGCGCAAGATGAATAAGATTTTGGTACGCCTACGTTTCCGGAAGGAGCCGGCGGCCAAGACATGGGCGTTCTTTGCATACATGAAGATGAAGTTTCAGGTTTCTTTCAGCGACACGGACACGAAGAGCCATGAAGTGCGCGTTGTGCTTCACTTTGGGTCAGAAAGTCCGGAGGATGCGCAGACAACGCACACAAGTCGCACTGGCGTGGCAGGATCTTTGATTTCTTGATGGTGAGGCGGCTCAGCTTAAAATGCGTCAAGGCGGAGTGTTTCACCATTGACATGCAATTGAAAAAGAGCAGTGGCTTTTAAACAAATCAAGATTGGAGACGGCCCTGACGATGCATTACTATACATGCTTCAAGGGGCCTGCCAATCAAGTTCGTGTGATCGGCTGAAGTCTGGTTGATCTCCAACTTAGCCTCTTGAGGGTTTCTGTCTTATTCGATGAGGACAGGCAACACTACTTTCGCATGGCTTTCTGAAGCAGGGGATGTTGGCGGGCAATCTGCCCTCTTGCTGGGTGACAATCATTTGGGCCGGCTCGCTTTGCCAGGTACGTGCAGAGACGGGTCTCTTCGAAGGCCTACCAAGCGGCGAACAAGGCGACTCGAAGCGTCACCACATGAGCTACAAGCCTACCCAAAGGCTCCAATGTAGTTCCTTTTAGGGTTAGTTATAGGGGATTCTAGTATACTACCCCAAAAAGGTACTACATAGGAGCCTTAGGGTAAGCCCTTTTAGGTCCGGACGCGTGCACGCGAGCTTCGTTCTGATAAAGTGTTTCATGCATGTTGGAGTATCCTGCGTGTCTGCCATGTGAAGCCCTCCCCAGCCAGTGGCAGTGTCACCACAGTTAGGGTTTAGGGTTTAGGGTTTAGGGTTTAGGGTTTAGGGTTTAGGGTTTTGTAGGGTTTAGGGTTTAGGGTTTAGGGTTACCCTAAACCCTAAACCCTAAACCCGTCAGGAGTTCCCACTGCCCAGCGAGGGCATCATTGCCATCTCTGGAGGACATTTTCAACCTCCCACTGCTGTCCGCCACAAAACCACAAAGCTGGCAAGTGTCCCCACCTGACTGCTCTACCCTAAACCCTAAACCCTAAACCCTGAACCCTGAACCCTAAACCCCAAACCCCAAACCCCAAACCCCAAACCCCAAACCCCAAACCCCAAACCCCAAACCCCAAACCCCAAACCCCAAACCCTGCCTTACGGCAGCAAGTCCTACCTCCCCTTGACCCTGCAAGCTCTTCATCCCAGAGCCCGAAAAACATTGAACCGTATATACAGTCTTAATCCCGGAGCCCTAGAAACCCGAAACCCTGAAGCCGTAGCCCGGGCCTGGAAATGCTAAACCCTAAACCCGAAGCGCGTAACCTACAGAGCCTCAAAGCCTCCAAACTTCGTAGGAAACGGCGCCCTGGGCCTGGTTATGGGCAATTGGCTCCTGGACAAGGCGCGCCGGTAGTTCGTTTTAGGGTTTAGGGTTTCGGGTTTTACTTCGGGTTTGGGGTTTGTAGGGGCCCCTGCTTTGGCTCTTAGTGGGCCTTTGGCGTTTTGTTTCCAGAGCTTGGGGGTTAGAGTTTCGGTTGCAAGTTTATGGGGCTCCCAATGTGGCGTTTATGTCATGAAGGCTGCAGGGATCGGAGTTCTCCGATGTTTAGGGTTTAGGGTTTAGGGTTTGGGGTTTAGGGTTTGGGGTTTAGGGTTTGGGGTTTAGGGTTTGGGGTTTGGGGTTTAGGGTTTGGGGTTTGGGGCTTACCGGATTTCCAACATCTCCGAGCTGGCCAAGGCGGTCGGAATTTGTTCTCAGCTAGACGGCGTCTTCACTGCTCAGCCCCTCATTTCCTTGCTTCGCATACCCGAAGCCTAACCCAAGCAACAAGGGCGAGGCTATAGGCCTAAAGCCACCTAAAGCCGACCCAACCCTGAACCCCAAACCCGGAACCCTAAACCCCAAACCCTAAACCCCAAACCCCAAACCCTAAACCCCAAACCCTCCTCCTTTCTCCGCTCTGGGAGGCTGCCGAGCAGGGAGTCGGCGGGTTTGAGATCAAGTTCCTCTCCCGTTCGATGAAGATCTCCGCCCTCCGGCGCTTTCATTGGGTAGGTTGCCACGCTTCAGGATTCAGGGCCCCAAGGGCTTAGGGTTTAGGGTTTAGGGTTCAGGGTTCAGGGTTCAGGGTTTAGGGTTGAGATATGTTGGACTGCAAGAACTTTCCGAGTTCTTGTTGGTATTCATGGTACACCAGCCCAACAAAGCTCCACACCAATCGGGCAATTCCTTGCAGAGGAATCTAGGGGGTCTTGATAAGAATCGGCACTTGCTTTGTGGCGTAAGCTCCACCAAAGCCCAACAGCCCTGAAGCGGCCAGTGAAACCCTAAACCCTAAACCCTAAACCCTAAACCCTAAACCCTAAACCCTAAACCCTAAACCCTAAACCCTAAACCCTAAACCCTAAACCCTAAACGCAGAGTTCAGATGCTGAAGCCCAGGACTTGAACATGCCACTTTGGAAAGACATCGAGGCGAAGGCTGCAAAGCTGGGCATCAAAGTCGAGCAAGGACGGCCTTGGTCAATGTCAAAGAATGCTGGGTTTAGGGTCTAGGGTTTAGGGTTTAGGGTTTAGGGTTTAGGGGTTTTAGGAGGGCCTTCAAGCCACAACCTACCTAAAGCCTGGCCCACAAACTCCTATTGTGCCCTCAACGATAATGGAGCCATCAACTCCACCTCCGATCCCCTGGCAGGCAAGATGGACATGTCCTCGCAGGAGGGCTGCAACAAGTTCGTCGAGTCCTGCAACGGCATGCTCAAAGGCTTCATCCATTCCGCGGGCGTTCTGCAAGACTCCATGCCGCTTGGCACCTTTCGTTTGTGACTCACCGGCGCTCAGCCAGGAACTCGGGACACATCCCCCTTTACAGAACCCTTTAAGGGATCTTGAGGTACCTTCTATTCCCCCCAAACCCCAAAACCCGAAAATCCTCATATTAGCTTCCCCTGCCCCCTAAACCCTAAACCCTAAAACCCTAAATCTCCAGAGGCTCATGAACTTGACCTGGGAGAAGTTCGAGACGGTCTACCAGTCCAAGCACCACGCAGCCCTGTTCCTGGGTGTAGGGCATATAGGGTTTAGGGTTTGGGGTTTAGGGTCGAAGGCTTGTAGGCTAGGGTTTACTTGCAGGGTGTACGAATTTGTAGGGCTTGGTAGAGGGTTTGCAGGGCTTGTAGTGTTCATAGTGCTTCTAGGGTTGAGAGAGAGCATAGATCATGTCCCATGTCTAGTGCTCATGGAAACTACCCAAAGGCTCCAATGTAGTTTCTTTTTGGGTTAGTTATAGGGGATTCTAGTATACTATCCCACAAAAGGTACTACATATGAGCCTTAGGGTATCCATGAAGCATGTCCAGCGGCTGTAAAGACGCACAGCTCAGGTTCTTGCATCAGGCATTGGAGCTGAACCCGCAGAAGGACTTGCGGTTCCCAGACTGCTTTCGCCAGGTGTTTTTTTTTAAGAACAATTCTCCAATCCTCTTAAATGGCAGGGGGCCAGAGTAGTTGTGATTTTTTGGTGGTTGAAGTTGCATGTGAGGTTCATGTGGAATTTCTCCTCCACGTCTGTGTACGGCAACATGGGGCAGCTGAACTACTCCGGCTCCAACTCCTTCCTGGACGTTCTCACGCGCCATCGCAAGGCCTCCACCAGACCTTCCCCGAAACCCTGTCACCCTAAACCCTAAACCCTATAACCCTAAACCCTAAGCCGTAAACCCTCAAAACATGTATAGACTGCAAGCCCCAGCGGCATGGCGGCTGTGTAGTCCCCCCTCCCCCCTCCTTCAACAAAAGCGCAAACCTTCAATAGCAAACACCTCTAAGTCCCCAAGGCCGAAAGGCCTAGAATCCTAGATCCCTAACCCCACAGTCCCTAAACCCCTAAATGCCTTATTACTCTTATTATCCCTCTTAACAATTAGGCCCTAAACCTCGGAAGGCCAAGGGCCGACCATCCCTGGCCATTCAGTGGGGCGCCTGGGGCGACGTGGGGATGGCCGCGACCATGACCCGCCGAGGGGGGGAGGGGGGTGGGGGGGGGTAGGGGGGATGGGGGGGGAGGGGATGGCGTTGGGTTGAGGGTTCAGGGTTCAGGGTTTTTGGGTCCTCCGTGAGCAGATCGACAGCAGTAAGCAGGAAGAAGTAGGGTGACTAAGTAGGATAGCCCGCCTACTTAGCCCCAATCCTCCAAGTTATCTTCACTCAGTAACCCCTCCCATAGTATCTAGTGTGTTGAGTGTTTTCATCGGAGGAAGCCAGGGTCTTCTGCCCTTCTGCTCACTGGATCTTACTGGTTCTGTGTAGGGTTGAGGGTTCAGGGAGTGGAGCTAAGGGCTCTGGCTTTGCAATTTCTGCGCTCGCATCGCCTTAACAAGTAGGTGTGGTGTGACTACCCCGAAACCCTAAACCCTAAACCCTAAACCCTAAAACCCTAAACCCTAAACCCTAAACCCTAAACCCTAAACCCTACTTCCTTCCAAGTGGAGAGATCCGTAGTGTCTGCGGAGGACCGACGCCATGCGTCTGCGCACCATGAACTCGCCCATGCCCTACTTCTCCAACAAGGAGGGCCTGTGCCCCGTCTGCAGCGCATCGGGGGTTAGCCCTACGGCTCCTGTGTAGTACCTTCTTGGGGTAGTATACGAGAATCCCCTATAACTAGCCGAAAAAGGAAGTACGTTGGAGCCTTTGGGTATAGGTTCTAGGGAACGGGGCTTGTAGGGGGTTTAGGGTGTTAGGGCTTAGTTTAGGGTCTAAAGTTTAGGTCAGATCCCACGGCCTAGAGCAACCCTGTACCTTAGCGTTTAGGCATGGTTCTAAACATAGGCTGCCCCCTAGATGCCCAAAGCACCAGCATCCTTGTCACACGGCAAAAATGGGAATCCTGACTTTTGAGACCCAACGTCCCTGACTGCTTCCCTTGCACCGGACCGCACCATGGGGGTGGGGAGGGGCCGGACACGCCAGACGCCTGAACAGATGGGTTAGCTTGTGCCGAGCTCTAGTGCAGTCACACCTGGTCTTTTCCGAAATAGCTCGAGTCCAAAAGTGAACATGCCAAGTTTAGGATTTCAGGTCCCGAAGTGGCTTGGGGTTTAGGGTATAGGGTTTAGGGTTTAGGATTTAGGGGTTTAGGGTTTATGGTTTAGGGTATATGATCTTAGGCGCCCTATAGGTCCTTTAGCCTGGAAGCTCTCCACCCTCTGAGCCCCTCAGGTTTACGAATTTAGGGGGGGGGGGGGGGGGTACCCTTTTGGGGGTTCCTGTAATGAGGATTATACTATCTTAGGGTATATTGAGGGTACCTATTTGTTTGAGAAGACCCCCACCATAAAAAATGTACAGAATATTCTTCCTGATAAAGGTAACATAGGGATTAATTTACATGTTTGGTGGGGGTTCTTAAGCAAACTGTAGCTACATCCTAAAGCCCTTGTAATACCAAATTTATACCCTCCAAAGGCCCAAAATGGGCATTTCCCAATTTCGCAAACCCCCCTAAACCCTAAGCCCCAGATACCTTAGCCGCCGCCTCGGAGGTACGGCCTCGAGTGCGGCCTAGCCACAGGCCTTGCCTACTTCAGCGTCTTCAAGTTCAATCCACAGGCATCTTCGCGGGGTTTAGGGTTTAGGGTTTAGGGTTCAGGGTTTAGGGTTTAGGGTTTAGGGTTTGCATGGGGTTTGGGTTTTAGGGTTTAGGGTTTAGGGTTTAATTAGGCTTCGGGGTTGGTTCAGAGTGCAAGGCTTTGTGGAGTGCAGAGGTTGGTCAAGATTCTAGTGCTTGCTGCCGAGTTTTTCAAGTTCATGGGCTCGGAGGCGGAGAGTAGAGGATGTAATGATGTAAGCCTCAGCCTGAACCCTGTAAAAGCCCTAAACCCTACGGCAAAAACCCTAAATCCTGAATCCGCCTTCGTCCTCCAAGCCTTGCGCGTGCGCGCGCACGTTCGCACGGAATCTCCGAGGTGATGATGGGCTCGGTCCAGCCCCCAGAGCCGGTCCAAGCATGCTACCACCGCAACCACTACTGCGAGGCCAGATTAGGGTTTTGTGGAACCCTAAACCCTAAACCTTAAACCTAAACCCTAAACCCTAAACCCAAGGGTTGGGGTTTGAAGGTTGAGACTTCGGGGGTTTCCAAAAGATTTAGGGCAGAGGGGCTTTGTGGTTTTGAAAGGTTTTAGGGCTCAGGGTCGTACGGGATTTAAAGTGCTTATGAGCTTACTGCAGGGTCTAGGAGTTCTAGGCATCCCTTTTTGGGGGTTCTGGTTTCCACTATGAACTAAACATAAAAATGGCGACGGATTCAAAGTGGCCTCGTATAGGTCTTAGCATGCTTTTCATTTGGGAGTTCCTGGGCCCCTACATGGAAAAGAAGCGTAGTTTGCCCAGCTACTTAGAGCCTCGGGATCCAGTTAACACTCCCAGTGTTAGCGTGGCAAGCGTAACAGCTTTGATCAGATGTTTCCGATTGCCATTCATGCTGCTTGCTTGGTGGTTATACCGAGAGTTGTCAGCTGGATTGCGGTCAGATTGCAGTCCAGATGCACAAGACTATTCTGACAGGACGTGTGGCTTGTTGCTCTCCGTGACTGTCTGTCTATCTTTGATTCGAAGTTTTTCCGCAACTTCCCTTCAACATCCTGCAAAGCAGCTCTTATTGGACTTTTTTCAACATCAAGTATCCCAACACAAAGTGCCCATGAGCTCTCATCTAATCCTGGAGGAGTCCGGAAGCTGAGCCTTAGAATCCCCGATGCACGGACCTGGAGGTCTGCCCCACGCCCATGGCGCCCGCCCTTGAGCGAAAGCACTACTACACCATCTTCCGGATGGCGAAAGGCTTGCTGAGGTTTAGGGTTTAGCGTTTAGGGTTTATTGTTTACGGTTTAGGGTTTAGGGTTGCTCGGGGCCGGTTGACCACGTGAAAGGAGATGGGGGCTTCCGAACTTAGGGGCACCTGTTAAAGAATCACCGTGTGGGATTCGATGCAGTCTCGGAGTTTCGCCCAAATTCTACTTGAACAGAGGGCTCATGCCTGTAATTGGCAGAGGCCGTTTGCTGCCGGTGTGGGGGCAGATCCAAAATATATGCACTCATTTTTGATCTCTCAGTGTAGATTTACCAAGAAGGCAACATCACCATTGCTTCGACCGCCACGGCCCGGCACGAAATTTGCTGTTCTCTCCAAATGGGGGGGCTTTACGAAAAGAAGGGACCCCCTGATACAGACCCCCGAATAGTAGGATCCCCTTACATACAAGGACCGATGGGGAAGAAGCTCCACAATCTCTCACCTGGTCCAGGGGTTCCGGGATTGACATGAACTGTAGGCCACCAACCTGCCTGGTCACGACTTGGGTCAATTCTCTACATATGGGTTTGTGTTTTTTTGGGGTAAGGCACAGTGTTTTTGGGGGTAAACCAGAAGGGCACACCCCGAAACATACCCCCGAAACATACCCCGCAACATACCCCCGAAATTGCAGGTAAAGTAGCTCATGATGCGCGAAACATACCCGAAACATACCCCCGAAACATACCCCGAAACATACCCACGAAACATACCCCGACCCCAACACCTGTCGCGCGCCTCCCCATGAAGATACAAACCCATATATATATATATGCTCACCCCCCCCCCCCTCGACAGACCCCCGGAAGCAAAAAAAGGGCTGAGGGCGCGACGGACAGCATAGCTGCACACAGTAGCCAGACACGCTAACAAACAATAGAGATATATGGTACCCCCCCTCCCCAAAGATCTATACTTTTTTGCTTTGTTTAATGCCTTTGATGTCTTTCTCTGTTGTTGTATGTTTTTCTTTTGTTGTCTGTTAAACCTATGTGTTTCTATTTTAAAACCCTTACTGAAATATTGAATGTCCAGAAGGGTTGGCATTATTGAAACCCTTGTTGAAATATTGAATCAACAAGGGTGGTCATTATTGAAACCCTTATTGAAATATTGAATTTCAATAAGGGTTGGCATTATTGAAACCCTTCTTGAAGTATTGAACTTCAATACGAGTGGTCATTATGGAAACCCTTATTGAAATATTGAATTTCAATAAGGGCGGAACCAAGAACTAAGAACTAAGACTGCCAGGGACTCTTGGTCTGAGTTCTTAGTTCCTAGTACAGCCCTTATTCAAATTCAATATTTCAATAAGGGTCTTAAAATAGAAACACATAGGTTTGGATTCTTAGTTCCTAGTACCGCCCTTATTGAAATTCAATATATTTCAAAAAGGATTTCAATAAGAGGTAACCCAGGAACTAAGAATCCGTACCGGATAGAGGTCTCATTCGTTTGAAAGGAATTCCTATTGGTTTAGGCTCATATTCATTTAGTAGGATTCCTACTAATTCTTGTTAAACGAATCTTATTTTTCATAGGAGTCCTTTTAATTCCTATTGATCTTCACTGCGTTCTTTTGATTTGTTAAGGGTTCCTATTCAATTTAATGGGCTTTCTACTAGCTTCCCCGATAAATTTCGTAGGAGCCCGAAAGATTCCTACTTATTTTCATAGGATTCCAGTGAAGTTTCATATGGTTCCTAATTATTTTGATAAAGCTCCTACTACTGCAATAAGACTCATATCAATTTCAGAGCTCTTACTCATGATATGTGGATTCGTATTAATTTTAATAAGGATCTGATTCATTTGAAAGGGATTCCTATTGGTTTAGGCTCATATCATTTTTAATAGGATTCCTATTAGTTAAGGGTTCACATTCGTTATAGGAGTCCCATTGGTTCCTATTAATTGTAGTAGGGGTCCTCTTCAGTTTATTAGGATTCCTATCAACTATCATAGGGTTCTCATTAACGTGGGCAGAAGCGCAGCATCAAGCACTTTTCCTCGCACTTCCGTAAGCAACTCCAGTAGCTGTTGCTAGCATAGCTCTCTGTGTTTTTAATATATTTCATATTTCTCATGAGTGTAGAACCCCTAAAAGAATCTCACCAAAACCTGAGTTTCCAAAAATCCAAAAATCCAAAAATCCCAACCCAAGTTTCGGATTTTTGGAAACTCGAGGAATTTGCTCAAAATCCAAAAAACCCAAAATTCCTCGAGTTTCCAAAATCCAAAAATCCAAAAATCCCAACCCAAGTTTCGGATTTTTGGAAACTCGAGGAATTTGCTCAAAATCCAAAAAAAACCCAAAATTCCTCGAGTTTCCAAAAATCCAAAAATCCAAAAATCCCAACCCCAGTTTCGGATTTTTGGAAACTCGAGGAATTTGCTCAAAATCCAAAAAAACCCAAAATTCCTCGAGTTTCCAAAAATCCAAAAATCCAAAATTCCCAACCCCCGTTTCGGATTTGTCGAAACTCGAGGAATTTGCTCAAAATTCAAAAAATCCCAAAATTCCTCGAGTTTCCAAAATTCCAAAAATCCAAAAATCCCAACCCCAGTTTCGGATTTTTGGAAACTCGAGGAGTTTTGGGTTTTTTTGGATTTTGAGCAAATTCCTCGAGTTTCCAAAAATCCGAAACTGGGGTTGGGATTTTTGGATTTTTGGATTTTTGGAAACTCGAGGAATTTTGGGCTTTTTTTGGATTTTGAGCAAATTCCTCGAGTTTCCAAAAATCCGAAACTGGGGTTGGGATTTTTGGATTTTTGGATTTTTGGAAACTCGAGGAATTTTGGGTTTTTTTGGATTTTGAGCAAATTCCTCGAGTTTCCAAAAATCCGAAACTGGGGTTGGGATTTTTGGATTTTTGGAAACTCGAGGAATTTTGGGTTTTTTTGGATTTTGAGCAAATTCCTCGAGTTTCCAAAAATCCGAAACTTGGGTTGGGATTTTTGGATTTTTGGAATTTTGGAAACTCGAGGAATTTTGGGTTTTTTTGGATTTTGAGCAAATTCCTCGAGTTTCCAAAAATCCGAAACTGGGGTTTTGGGATTTTTGGAATTTTGGAAACTCGAGGAATTTTGGGTTTTTGTGGATTTTGAGCAAATTCCTCGAGTTTCCAAAAATCCGAAACTGGGGTTGGGATTTTTGGATTTTTGGAATTTTGGAAACTCGAGGAATTTTGGGTTTTTTTGGATTTTGAGCAAATTCCTCGAGTTTCCAAAAATCCGAAACTTGGGTTGGGTTTTTTTGGATTTTTGGATTTTTGAAAACTCGAGGAATTTTGGAGTGGTGCTCTTCCCCCCCCCCGCTTCCTGGACAGATCGGAAATACAATTCCGGGGTCTGTCGAGGGGGGGGGGGTGACCATATATATATATACATATACATATATATATATGTGTGTGTGTTTGTGTATTTGATTCATTCGTTTTTTGATTTGCCCGATTTCTTTTGTTTGCTTGGGGGGGGGTCTCTGTTGTAGCATGTATGCTTCAGGAGTGTAGCGTAAAAATGACGGAGCTCCAATTGGTTCATCCCCCCCGGTGCAAGTTATGGAGCTGCCACAGACATGCCAGGCCAGCAGACTCGGAGCATTTCAGCTGTGCCGCTGGTCTACAACGCCTACGTCAAGGTGCCAGCAAGGGTAGCAAAGTGACGGTTTTGGGGTTTAGCTGTTTGTTCCCTTTTGTTTCGGGTCTGCAGGGCTTGCAGAGGTGTAAGTATAGGATGTTGGCTGAACCTTACAACGTCCTGTCCGTTTATAATTCGCGAATATTCATGCTGGTTCATGTCTGGAGGTCGAAAGAATTTTGAAGAAGATTGCTTGGAGCCTTGGGCTACAGGACCTTCCGATAGGCGCAACAACCTGCCTGTTCACAGGCTGCTGCTGCAAAGCACGCGGCTGAATGGAGCGACGATTTCCGACAATGGTAGGTCCATGAGAGAAGTCTTGGGAAGCTCTGGGCAGAACCTGGGCCACTATTGCTAGCAAGGTGTACACCGCAGGCTGACTTGTAGGTTTGAGGGCACTTGGCATCTGCTGCTTGCAGGTTCTCCCCATATCGCGAGTAGCAGCATAGTGCAGGAGGCTGTATGCACTGGGCGCCGATTCCCAGGCATTCCTGTAACTTCTCGAAGCAAAATTTGCCGCAACCCACAGCCTTACCCTTCAGTGCCCTAAACCCTATAAATGCTGCCTGAAACCCAAATCCCAAAACCCACCAACCCCAAGATACCAGTGCGTTCGCGCACTTCCGGAGATGGTGAGAGAGAGGAAGTCAAGGCCGGTCTTCCACTGTTGCGCATCGGATTTGGCACCCGCCAGCAGCAAACAAAAAGTGGAGAACACACCCGGGATGGGGGGTTCAGGGTTTGGGGTTTAAGGTTTAGGGTTTAGGGTTTAGGGTTTAGGGTTTAGGGCCTAGGGTTTAGGGTTTAGGGTTTAGGGTTTCGGGGGGTGAATGACCAGGCTGCCTAGTTCAGCCGGAGCTTCTTTAATGGGGCTTTTTTGTGAGGATTGCGCTGGACTGGACTGGAGAGCTATACCCGAAGGCTGCTATGTAGTACCTTTTTGGGGTAGTATCCTAGAATCTCCATAGCCAGCCGCAGCTAACCCAAAAAGGAACTACATTGGAGCCTTTGGGTTGTCCAGCATGTGGGAGAATCGGGGGTATTTCTTCGAAGCCATGGCCCTTCGCCCGCCGCACGGCCACTGTCAAGACACCCTCAGCCCGAATCCGCCCTAAGCTCGCAAAGCCTGCATCCCCAAACCCTAAACCCTAAACCCTCAACCCTAAAGGCTCTGAAGGGGGCGGATCGGGCCGGGTTTTTTTGGCTGAGAAGGACGTCTGCTTTGGACTACTAAGTCTTCAGCTGGAGACCCTACACCGGTAGCCCTTACAGGTTTAGGGTTTAGGGTTTAGGGTTTAGGGTTTAGGGTTTAGGGTTTAGGGTTTAGGGTTTAGGGTTTAGGGTTTAGGGTTTGGGGTCACCCTGAAACCCTCAAACCCTTAAACCCGAACCTGTAGACCCGTAGAACCTTAAACTCTTAGATCCTGAAACCCTTGAACCCTTAAGCTAAAACCCGAAACCACCCTCAATGAACCCTGACCCCCCCTCTCCCCCCGCATACCCTTTAACCTAAACCCCAAAGCCTAAACCCTGAAGCACTTAGGGTTCGTGTACGTAGGCCCCGAAACATCCCACCCAGCGAGGCTTCTCTGCTGGGCTTCCTGGATGCAGCTACCAGGGGCCTATGTCAGGGTTTAGGTTTAGTTGGGGTTCTCTTGGGCAAGAAACCTTACATGAGGATCAAAGTTCAGAACACCTCTACCTCGTTCTGCCCTCCCTACCCCCCCCCCCCACCCCTCTCCCTCCGTCCTTAACATTTCAAGGCGTTTAAAACGGTCAGCTACATCTGAACTCCAGCTAGGTGTGACGGGATCCCCCCCCCCCCCCCCCCACAAACCTTACGTATAGGCCCCGCTTCCACGCAATAAGGGAGATCTAATCGCGGCCCCATTTTTGTCAGTTGTCCTTCGGTCTTAACCAGGACCCGGAGTAGGCCCTCATTCCCTTTTTTCTTAGGGTTTAGGTTCCCTTATAATCTTTAAACCAAAAAGGGCACCCTTTTTATTCCAATGTTGCTCCTGGGTCTAGTAAACCCCCCCCCCTCGCCCCCCTTTGAAAGACACGGCCCCAAGGTCTCCCCTGTCAAGTGCCTCCAAAATGCTCCATGAGGCAAAGCTCCCGGCAAGCTCCGCATCTACGACCCCTTCTTCTGCGCTGGGGCGGTGGTGAAGCATCTGGGGGAGCTGGGCTTCCCACACGTCTACAACAAGTGTGAGGACGGCTTCGTCACGATGAGCATGGCTACTGGGGGGTCGGGGGTGGGGGGGGGGGGGGGGGGGGGGGGGGGGGGGGGTAGCTTTTAGGGTTAAGCGTCAGCTTGGTGCATCGGTATCATACTCTTCATAGTATGAACTAAGCCAAAGCCATGCGTTGCGTCATAGCATTAACATGTAGAATCATCT
The DNA here is from genome assembly GCA_905221605.1 of Symbiodinium natans. Classification (NCBI taxonomy): domain Eukaryota; class Dinophyceae; order Suessiales; family Symbiodiniaceae; genus Symbiodinium; species Symbiodinium natans. The sequence goes on along the minus strand of CAJNDS010002583.1, from coordinate 203,693 downwards.
TCAAGCACATGCCCAGTAGAGATAGAAGGCAAGTACTGTCTGCCAGCCTGGACTCTAGACAGAAACGACCTCACTCATCAGTTCTTGCCATGGGCGTGTCCAATCTCTGCTCTGGAACCCGCATGCCCAAGCACCAAGCAGCCAGGACTTTTATGCAGTTGCCGAAGAGGGGCGTGCTGGGGGCTTGGACGAAGATGCGTGTCAGTTCGCTGATATCCAGGGAAGGAGCCATCATTCTGTCGACTAAAATGGGAAAGATATTTTTTGTTCGGTTGAAAGTGGGGGGAGATGCCTTCCCCATAATTTATTAGCCGCTTCATGGAGCTACGGTGGTTGGGCTCCGTGTCTTGTTAGGATTGCTGGGCTTTTAAAGACTAGAATAATCGTATGATGATCTACTGATAGAATGCTTGGGGAAGAGAAGAATCGAATAGTGGAGTAAGAGGACAGCTCCTTGTCCGTCTCAGGTCCCCAAGCACGACGTCCTGGTGACAAACCCTCCTTACAGCGGCGAGCACGTGGAGTACCTCCTAAGATTCTGTCGCCACCTGGATGGCAGAGGGGTCTTCCCAGTTCCCAAATAAGGGTTTACCCTAAACCCTAAACCCTATACCCTAAACCCTAAACCCTAAACCCCGTAGCCATTTTGGCTCAAGTTGGCTCTCAGCAAAAGGCTAGTTGCACGCTTGCACGCACAGGTCCTCGAATGGTTCCGTTTTATTTGCGCCCTTCTGTGGCAACATGGTTGCCGGCGCAACATTTGAAGCATTCACGCTCCGATCCGCCGGGCGCTGCTTCGGCCGCCAAGGCGGCGCCAGCAGCGCAGGTTTTCCTGCCACAGGTCACCCGCCTTCCAGCTCCGGGCGCGCTGACAGGCTCCCTTACGTGGGATTTGCACCCTTTGGCACCTCCAGCCATCGTACGGCACAATGCCACGATTGCTGGGGCGGACCAGCCCCGTCTTCAGGGCGAGCCTACCAGCTGGCAGGGCGGTGCATTGCAGATGTCTGAGCCTATGTCCTCCCGTTTGACCATCTCGAGCCATCCATTTTTGCTTCTTCTCCGTCTGGTCTCCCCGACTCTGTCTCTCTTGTTGTCCAGGTCTGTCATGCCAGCTCCGAGGTCATTGTCTTTGGCCACACCCTGTTTGCCGCCCTGCCCGCGCAGGTTCACTTTCTGTCCCCTTGCCTGCAGTCTTCAGGTAAGTTGTCCTTGTTCAGCTTTGCTTGTGCCTTGGATGGCGCCGAGATTTGTCTGCTCCAAGGCCCTGACAGTGCTTGGCTCTGGCACACAGGTTCGGAGCCATTGCACATGCTCTCTCTGAAAGAGAGCTGCACGGGATTGGGCGCCTTGGGTTTGGGGGCGGTTAGGGTTGGTCTTAGAAGGGTTGCTGTTAATGAGCTTCAACCAGTCGTGTGTCGTTTCCTGCAGCTCACTGCCGACTTCCCGGTGGTACAAGGGGACATTGCAGAAGACGCAGTTCTGCTTAAGCTGTGGAAGGCCCATCCCTGGCCCTCATGTTTTGCTGCTGGTGTGAGTTGCCAGCCCGACTCCTGCCTGGGCGAGAATGGTGCCATGAACTCTCGTGCCCTCTCCTTGCCTGCCGTGCTTAAGGCTGGATTGCTCATGGGAGCCCCTTGCATCCTGATTGAATGCGTGTCCGGGGCGTCGAAAGACCAGCAAGTGAGGACCGCGCTCGCCCACTTCACCCAAGCCACCGGTTACTCCTGCAGCGAGGTTTGCCTTGAGTTGGGTCAGGTTTGGGTTTCTAGGCGGTGTAGGTGGTGGGTTCTTCTCACGCGCCCAGACCTGGGTAGTTGCAGCCTACCGGCTTGGACGGTCTCAGGCATTTGGAAAGTTGTCAAAGATGTGCTTGTGGCGCCCCTTGGCCCGGACCCTAAGCTCAGACCCCTTAAACTCACTGCTTATGAGGCCAGAGAATTCAGCATTCGAGCCCCTCTTGACACCTTTCTCTTGCCACAGCACAAGCAGGCGCCTACTGCTCTCCACAGCTGGGGTAATCAGGTGACGAGTTGCCCTTGCGGTTGCCGTGCATTCCCTTTCACAGAGTCCTGTCTGGACCAGGGCATTCATGCTCAACTGGTCATCTGGGACGCCGCTTCAACGCTGCAGCTTGCTGAGAATGTGCGTCATCTCAGTGCGCCCGAGGCTGCTTTGCTGAATGGCCTTGATCCAGCTCTGCCTCGGGGTCCGAATCCATGGCTCGCACTTTGCTTGGTGGGACAACTTGATCCGCTTGGCGCTTGACCCGGATCTCGTTGTTGCCTCGATCCGAAGATCTGGGAGAGGAACGAAGTCCTTGGTGGTGCCGAGATGCTCTTGACCAGGTAGCTGAACTGGAACGCGATGTGGCTCTTGACCAGGTAGCTGAACTGGAACGCGATGTGGCTCTTGACCAGGCTCTTGACCAGGTAGCTGAACTGGAACACGAGGCGGCTCTTGACCAGGTAGCACTGGACGATGTGGCTCTTGACCGGGTAGCGCTGGAACACGATGTGGCTCTTGACCAGGTGGCGCTGGACGATGTGGCTCTTGACCGGGTAGCGCTGGAACACGATGTGGCTCTTGACCAGGTGGCGCTGGAACACGATGTGGCTCTTGACCAGGTAGCGCTGCTGGAACACGAGGTAGCTCTTGAATCTCCAGGAGGTTCGTTAGCTCGCCCATCCATGCCAGCCGGTGTCTGCCTCATCGCCCTCAGAGCCCGATTCTCCTCCATGAATGCCTGCATTCGATCTTGCTGTTCTCGCATCCTCCACTTGCTTTCTCACTTCTGCCTGCAAGTCACTTCCAGCTGAGCTGCCCGCCTTTGGTTGCCCACCATGTCCCAAAACCTCCGGGTAGGGTGGTCCGTACAGAAGAGGGTAGGCCTGTTGTGAGGCCTGCGTCGCCAAGAGCTGCTGCTGGTTGAACAGGGGGGCATGTGAGGATCCTGGATGGCTCCCATCACCAGACCAGGAAGTTGGTATCGGCAGCTGTCCCGGATGAGGAGGGGAGCCACTCATCGGAGAGTTGCTCCAAGTAGACGACTGCTGTGGAGATCCAGGAAGGGGTCCAGCCATTCGAGCTTGACCTCGTGAGGCACCGAAGAACATCTCCCTAGACCCAAGAGGGCCCCGGGTTGCACTCCAGGCTTCTCTCATCCATCGAACACCATTCTGCAGCCAATCCGTTGAGGATGCAACAAACTCCAGTCGGTGATTATAACCGTTCCTCGCGCCCACATCCGGTTGCTGTCCGACAGCATTCGTTGGCCTCGCGAATCCGGTTGTCGCCACTTGGGAACCCAGCTCCATCCCTTCTGCACCACCACGCGGCACACCATCCCAACCACTGGACTGTGCCTCCAAGGTCATGGGATTCATCATCGCAGGGACCAAATCTGCAGCTGTAGCATCCGGATCACCACCAGCCGAAGCGCGCGCTTGGGCTCATAACCTGCTGGGATGCAGTTGGAGAAGTTGCCACGGGGTCGAATGCGCAGGCTATGTCGAATTTCTACCTGGCTTCTCCAATGTCTTGGGGCCCCCTGTTTTAAGAGCAGGGCGTGGCACCAACTTCAGCCTCCACCTGTGAGGCGGGACACAGCTTGAGCAACATGCAGAAAGGGGGGCTCGTCCGCGACTGCCGTCGAGTCCCCAGACCGCAAACTGGCAAACTGGGTTTAGGGTTTAGGTCTTTGGGCTTGGGGTTAAGGGTTTGGGGTTTATATAAAAAGCTTCGGCCTCGCAACCTCAAGATGCGAGGATCTCGCGCAGGCTCATTCGCCGCTAGGTCCAGGCTTCTCTGCCCCCCTGAGCATTCAGCCTCAGACTCTCTTTTGCCACCTGGAGGTTCGAACGCAAAGCCGTTCCTGTTGCTGATGCCCAACTATTTCTGCGCCTGGGGCAGAACTTTAGGCCTTTGGGATATTTCATACTTTTCCCTTATTGGGTTTAAGAGGATCATGTCTAGAATATTTTTCAGAGGGTTTTCAAGGGGCCATCCTAGATTTCAAGCGCCAACCCAACGTAGGTATTCTTCACAGGCTTTAGACCCCAAACCTTACACCTAAAGCCCTAAACCCTGAACCCTGAACCCGAAAACCGGGCATTCTTTGTGTACTTGGAGCCCAAGGGGTTTTTACGGTCTAGTGAGGGGGCTTTAGGGTTTAGGGTGGATGGATGGAAGCCCCACACCGCCCTCAACCCTAAACCCTAAACCCTAAACCCTAAACCCTAAACCCTAAACCCTAAACCCTAAACCCTGAACCCTGAACCCTGAACCCTGAACCCTGAACCCTGAACCCTGAACCCTGAACCCTGAACCCTAAACCCTAAACCCTAAACCCTAGCCCTAAACCCTAAACCCGGTGATTGATTCGGTCGCCCAGGCTCAAAGGACTTCTACGACGATGCCCTTGGTGGCTCCTCCAAGTCCGTGCTTCCCCGGCTTACACTTGGGGTTTAGGGTTTTAGGGTTTTAGGGTTTTAGGGTTTTAGGGTTTTAGGGTTTTAGGGTTTAGGGTTTAGGGCTAGGGTTTAGGGTTTAGGGTTTAGGGTTTAGTTAGGCTTTAGGGTTTAGGGGTTTAGGGTTTTTGGGTTGTAGGGTTGTAAGGTTGTAGGGTTGTAGGGTTGTAGGGTTGTAGGGCTTAGGGTTTAGGGTTTAGGAGAGTTTAGGGTTTTAGGGCATTAGGATGTTGGGGTTTAGGGCTTCGGGCTTACGGGTTTAGGGTTTAGGATGTCGCATTTAAATTTAGGGTTTAGGGTCTTAGGGATTAGGGTTTAGGGTTTAAGGGTCTTTTTTGGGGGGGATTTTGGGTTTTTGGGTTTTTGGAGTTTAGAGCTTCAGGGTTGTAGGGTATTAGGGCTTCAGGGCTTGAGGGTTTTAGGATTCGGGCTGGGGGGTTGATTGCGGCATGAAGTCTCAGGGACAAGACAGCAAAAGCAGCCCAGAGTCTCACAGCAATCTTGCATGAAGTAGGCTTGCAAGAACAAGAAGCGGCCCTAAAGAACCGGCAATGGCAGAACCATGGCCATAAATGGGTGTGAGGTCGCTTGAATCATGAGAGGTGGCTTGGAATGTTCCCCCTTCTACTAGCAGTCCTTATTGGGGATTAATAAAGTACCTGATAAGTACAATCCCTATTAAGGACTGTTAGTAGAAGGGGGAACATCCCAAGAAGTGGCCCTCAAAAATGACACAAAGACAAAAGAAGCGGCCGAGGCTGTACCTATGCCCCCGCAGCTTGTCGATGCTTGAGTTGGAGCATTCGGGTTGAGGGTTTGGGGTTTAGGGTTTGCACCGTCACCCTAGAACCTTGGAGGCTTCATGGTGAAACGTGCAGGGTTCATTAAGGGTCTCAGGGCGTATCAATGAAGGTTTTCAGGGTTCACTGTCCCGCACCTTTATAATAAAGATGTAAGCGCTGCCGAATTAGCCAAGGTTCTCCCCAAATTGTGTCAATTTCAGGTGGGTTGCCGCGGGTGGAAGAGGCACTATCTGGGATTGAACAGTACGGGGTTTCTGCAAAGCCAGTAGCCCAGCGGTTTTGCTAGTTCTGTAAGAGGGTTTCGTTCTGAGGCAAGCGCTACTTCTACTGGACGCCAAAGGGATTGCGCACGCGGTCGCGGGTGCAGTCGCAACACGCCGGAGATGGAGGCAGACCGTCAGACCCATGCAGTCCATAGTTTTCTGCCAGAGGCCGACCGTAGGAGTTGGTTGAATCTTCCGGCTGCGTATGATCACAGTAGTCAGTAGTAGTTTTCGTCTATAAGAAGAAGAGCAGCAACAATACTAGCAGGCCGAATAAGAGTATTGAGAATAGTCACAAGAAGAGAATGATAATAAGAACAATTGTACTCAGAATAAAAAGACAAGGCGAGAACTACTAAATGAGATGGAGAAAGGAATCGACGATTCACGTAAATAGTGCAACAGCCACAACAACAATGATGGTGCTGTCCTTTGCCGTCCCCGGAGTGCGGAATCCATGGCAGCTGCGGTCAGCTGCGTGCGCAGGCAACCGAACTTCGCCTTTCATCAGCTTCTGGTACATAGACCTGTCGCCACTCCTGTCGGCGAAGGCCCTCCTGCGCTGGTGGCAGGACTGTCCAAAGCTTCCAATACCTGCGCACTGCCGCAAATGTCTAGGTTGCAACTATTGCCAGCTCGCGTCTAGAGTTGCACTACATCCTCAAAGAAACACACGAGACACTGGGCACGCAGGCGTAATTACCCGAGTGGGACATCAAACCTTTTCAACCCTTGACGGGCTTCGTTTCGACATGATTGTGCAGGAGGGCGCCGCCGGTGAAGGATCGAAGCTTTGCGCCTTGGGCGTTTAACCGGTCTCCGGTATTTGGGTCGAACGTTGCTTTAGTTGCTTTAGGCGGCAGGACGTTTGGCATTTTCCGGCTGTGCAGCAAACCTCAGCAACCAGCTTGCTGCAAGTTCATGCGTCTAGAGCTGTTGCAGTCAAAAGCATGTGCGGGTTTACGAAAATAGGGGACCCCTAATATAGACCTCCGAAAAATTAGGATTCCCCTATAATACGGACCCAACAAGGTACCCCTAATGTCGGAACCCCCCTATGGTTACCCCTAAACCCTAAACCCTAAACCCTAATAAGGACCCAAAAAAAGTTCCCCTAATGTCGGAAACCCCCAAGTGTGCTTGCCAGGCCGGCTATCGGAACTGCCGAGAAGTTGCCAGCCGTGAGACGACGTTGGGAAAATCATTGGCGCAGGGCTTGTTGCCTCCCATACTTCGGAACCCCTTTAAAGAAGGTAAGGGCCCATATGAAGGGCCTAGCCTAGCATTTCTTTAAACAAATAGAAAGCCGATCATTGCTGGATCGTTGCAGCCAAAGAGTGGAGCTTTGGATGGAAATACACTACTGAGTTGCTGAGCTGGACCAATCGCGTAGATCTGTCTATCCACAGATAACTTGGAGAAACACAGCAGAGATATGCAGAAGTAGACCCCCAAGCTGCAAGCTGCCAAAGCCCGCAATGCCACAGCTGTCCCGAATTTTTTCTCTGGGTCCGAATCATGGTTGTGTAAAGGGTGCATCCTTAAGAGGAGGCTACGTCGCATGGAGCCACTGGCGACTCTGTACCTCTTTGTCCAACTGAACACCACCCTCAACCCAAATCATCCCGATGCCAGACCCGAAACCCTGCTAGCCCTCACTCAGCCCTGATCTCCAAAGCCCTACATCCCCCACCCTGCATCCTGAATACCATACAGCCCGATATTAAAACCCGGAACCCGAAACCCTAAATCTACACCCTTAAACCCTAAACCCTACACCCTAAACCCTAAACCCCAAACCCCTACATACAAGCACTAGGGCACGAGCCGAGGGGGATGGCGGAGTACGTGGGCGACGTGGATGAAGAGACCAAGGCCAAGGCGTGACCCATGGTAACCATTGTCGGGGTTATGGAGCTCGAGAGTTTTAGGGTTTATGGTTTAGGGTTTAGGGTTTGTGTGGTTTGGGGTTCAGGGTTTAGGGTGGCATTAGGAGTCAGGGTTTTGATTTTGGGGCATAAAAGGGGTACCCCAATTTTGGGAAATACCCAGTTTCACGAAACGTGACAATTGTTTAATCACCAAAACCCTAAGAAGCCCCAAAAGGACCCCCCCAAGAAACCCTAAGGCCCCTTATAAGGGTCCCTTCTTTCGTTCCTTGATACAAGATCTTTGCAGGTGGCTAAAGAGGCCGGCTACCCGCTCAGTGTCTTCGACAAGCCGCTGAGCAGCGCTTGGGCACACCCGGATGTCGGAAAGGGAGCCCCTAAAGCCCCCCAAAAGACCCTCACACCCCAAACCTTTGAATTCTAAGCCCTTAAACCCTAAACCGAAAAACCCTAAACTCTAAACCCCAACACCCCAAAACCCTAAACCCTGAAACCATGCTGTTGTATGGGCTGCTCTGAGTTTTGATACGCGGTGCCTGCCGAGGCCGAAGAAGTCCTTCGACGAAGCAGCCATCCGCGCCGCCGCCGCAGAGGAGCGGGGCCTGACTATGTAGATACAACGTGCAAGCGTATTCTGGCAAATCATAGTATATTATTGTGTATTAAAGTATGTTATAATATCTTATAGTATCTTATAGTAGATTTTTGTATATTATTGTTTATTATAGTACACTACAGTATTGTACATTATAGTATATTGTAGTATATTATATACATGTATAGTAATATATACTAGTATATATTACTACATTTTTTACTTTACACTGTGAGGGCTTGAGGGCAGCAGCAAAAGTGTCGGCTTGCGGGTTGAAGGGTCTGGGGTTTGGCTTCTTAATGCCCCCCACCCACCCCCACCCTCCTCCCTACTTCCCTACTTCCCTAAACCCCTAAACCCCTAAACCCCCAAACCCCTCAACCCTATGTAAACCCCTAAACCCTAGCCCTAAGCTCTAAACCCTAAACCCTAAACCCCTCAACCCTAAACCCTAAACCCTAAACCCTAAACCCTAAACCCTAAACCCTAAACCCTAAACCCTAAACCCTCAACTCAGAGGGCCACAGGGCTTCCATGATCGACCGCCACGGCAGGACTGGTTCAGCACCAAGGCCAAACCTGCACCAGGCCGAGGCCCTTGGGACTTTTTTTTTGGGGGGGGGGGGGGGGGGGTTAGGGTTTAGTTTAGGGTTTAGGGTTTAGGGTTTAGGGGTTTAGGGTTAGGTTTTAGAGTTTAGGGTTTAGGGTTTAGGGTTTAGGGTTTAGGGAGGGTTAGGGTTTAGGGTTTAGGGGCCGTTTTCTGGGGTTCCCGTAAAAGGTTTTTTTTGTCTTTGGGGGGTCAAACTAGGGGTGTCTTTTTTGTTTTTATGCGCGTTTTGATGCTCTTTGTACCGGAGGCTTGCAGGCTTCCGGGTGTGTTTGTGTGGGAACCTACATCTTGGTATTTGCAGATATGGTCCAGACATGGTACACTGACCTATACATGCTCTGTGAGTCGCTATTTATTTCGCTATCTATCCAAGGCCTCTGCGAGTTCGTGTTCTTGGAATTGGTGGCTGTAGGAGTGTTGCCTTTCATGGCTTGCAAGGGTCTATGGCGTGGTTCTTGAACCTGCTTCCGCTGTTTCTGTTTCTAAGGATTGAGTTGTTCAAGCCCTATAAAAGCAATAGCCCTAAACCCCCTAAACCAAGTGGTTCCAGTTCAGCACGTGGGGTTATCCCCTTAAGGGGATTCCTGCACCATTATGATATGGGGGTTTCCGAAATTGGGGGTACCTTATGGGGGTCCTGATTATAAGGGAATCTTACTATTTGGGGGTCTATATCAGGGGTCCCCGATTTTCGGAAACTCCCACATAAACACCCTCAACCCCAAACCCTAAACCCTAAACCCCTAAACCCCTAAACCCCTAAACCCCTAAACCCCTAAACCCCTAAACCCCTAGACCCCTAGACCCCTAGACCCCTAGACCCTCAACCCTACACCCTACACCCTAAACCCAAAACCCTAAACCCACTACTCAACCTTCCCATTCGTTGCTCCCGATGTCTGGCGACGCCAGGTGCCGAGGTGGAGGAGCCTGCCGGCACCGCGCCAGAGGACCTGGGGCACTTCACCCGCAGCTCGGGGTTTAGGAGGGCTTGTAAGGGTTTAGGGTTTAGGGTTTAGGGTTTAGGGTTTAGGGTTTAGGGTTTAGGGTTTAGAGGCCACCCCCTGAGTCCTTCAAAATGCTGCATCAACGCGGCTGCCCCTTGAGAAAAAGAGCGAGACCCCATCCCCCCCCCCCCCCCCCCCCCTCCCCCCCCCCCCCCCCCCCCCCCCTCCCCCCCCCCCCCCCCCAGTTTCTTCAGGGGTGCTGCATTTTTGGGGTGACAGGGTGCCGGGTTTTGTTGGCTTCCCTCTTCACGGCGAAGTATCAAGCTGTGACTGCAGCGTGGGCAACGCCTGTGAAATCATCACAAAGTCCTCCGGTGTAAGTTGTCGTCATGGGTTTGTGGCATCCAGGTTTATAAGGGATTCTGGTCGTGCGGTCAGGGCTCTTGATTTTGCAAAGCCTGGCAGGAGGCTACTCTTTGCAAAGACGGCTGCATCCTCGGCATTCCTCCTTTGGATGGTTTGAGGCTAGTGAGCCCTGAACCTCACGCCCGAAACCACAGAGTCGTTTTGGCTATGTGTGGCGCCTTCCTGTTCATTTTGATTGCGTTATTTCGCACGTTGAAGCTGGTGCTTACGCTGTCTGGGCCTCCGCACCAGCTGAGCAGGGAAGGCTCCAAGTCAAAATGCTCGTACGTTTAGGGTTTGGGCTTTCGGGTTCAGGGTTTAGGGTTTCGGATATTGGGTATAGGGTTTAGGGTTCAGAGGATGTTCATGCTACAACTGTGCCCAATTCCCGCCTCAACTATCCAGTACAGCCCAGCTCCCCCTCAAAAACAAGCTATTTGGGTCAGGACCCCAGCTTTGCTGGTCGGTTCTCTTGGCGGGGGTCCCCTGTCATACTGTATCACAACCCTAAACCCTAAACCCTAAACCCGAAACTCTAAACCCTAAACCCCAAGCTGTATCCTCTGAGGCGGGACGGTGCTGAAATGTCTGGATGGCTTGGACTGGGAGCTGACTCAAGACCAGGATCGGGTTTAGGGCTTTTGGGGCTTTAGGGTGCCTCGAATGCGCTGCAATGGTATCATAAAACATGCATATATATATATATATATATATATATATATATATACATAGATATATATATATACATATATATATATATATATCTATAGATATGTGTATGTATATATCATGTCAAGAGCATCAACATGGTAGATGTAGTGCCATAAAACATCAAGAAAGGTCCATATAGGTCCAGGGGGGGGTGGGGGTGCTTGAGGGGTCAGCAGACGGGTTCCATAGAGGATCCAACCCTAAAACCTTGAGGCCTTCAACTAAGCTTATCATCACCCTCTTCATGATTAGTATTCTGAGCACTGTTATATATTGTCAGCATTTTTTCGCTTGATCATCATTAGACCCCATTCCGGTACAGGAGAGCCTCGCCGTGAACGTGACCTTCACGGATGCGCTCTGGTACCGACTCACAGGGGCTTTGGCCTCAGTAATTGGCGAAGAAAGGTTTCAGGGTTTAGGGTTTAGGGTTTAGGGTTTAGGGTTCAGGGTTTAGGGTTTAGGGTTTAGGGGGTCAGGGCGGGTGTAGGATTCAAGGGCTCAGGGTTTCGGTCTGCAGTTGGATTTTGGGCGGGGGGAGGGGGGCGGGTAGGGGGAGAAGGGTAGGCTTAAGGAGGAAGCCCAAACCCTCCCTCCCCCATCTTCATTCTGGCTGAGGGCTCATGGCTTAACGGCTTCAGTATTTTGATCATAAGGTCCCATGTTTGTTGGAGTTTTGGGTTGATGATGGGTTAATTTGCTTGTGGGTTCGGGCCTGCGGGCCAAAGTGTGTTTTAGCTCTATCTTTCAGTGCATTAGGTTCTGCGGCGCTTCAGAAACCTCAAGCCCTAAACCGTAAACCCCTACACCCTAGTTAGCCCTGAACCCTCAACCCTATAAACCCTAGATAACCCTAACACTAAACCCCACACCCCAGTTAACCCTAAACCCCTCAACCCTATAAACCCCAGTTAACCCTGAAACTAGACCCTAAACCCTGCGCTCTAGTTAACCCTAAAACCCTCAACCCTAGAAACCCTCTAAAGGTCACTGGCCACCCCCTAAACCCTACACACCCTATAAACCGTATAAACCCTATAAAACCTACAAACCCTATAAACGACCCTGAAAAGGCCACTGGCTACTCCGCCTTCAAGGAAGCTGTCAGCTTTGAGTTGGCGGAGAAGCAGCTGTTGGGACCTCGACTCCGGGGTACAGGGAAGTCAGTCCCCCCGAGGCTCCAAGTGTCCGAAAATAGGGGTACCCGTCTTGGGGGGTTCCTAGAACAAGGATTATCGAATTTGGGGGGGGGGGGGGGTATATTATGTATACAGTGGGCCTAAAGCCTGTGAATAATGCCTATGTTGGGCCATCTAGGAGCCTTAAGGATTCTTGAGCCACGGGCTCTTCAGTGCGTTCATGCGCCACGGTTGCAGACCGCAGCGCTCTGAAATCCTACAAAGCTTGAGTTTAAGGGGTTCATTCAAGATGTTCTTAAGTATAGGGTTTTGTTGGGTTTGCCACGTTTCTTGCGTAGCAACCTTAGCTCCACATTCTGACACCTGGAGTATGGTCCCCGTTGGCGAAGGAAATCCTGCGGCCCAAGCCACAGACATGTAGAGAGCGCAGGCAGCTTGAACTCGCCGGGGGTTAGGGGTTTAGGGGTTTAGGGGTTTAGGGATTTAGGGGTTTAGGGGTTTAGGGTTTAGGGGTTAGGGTTTCTTGTGGCAGCAGGTGAGATACTCACAGGCACCGCAAGGAATGGTTTTCCGAAAAGACCGCAGCACTGCGTGATGGAGGTCGCAAACCCCCTCGCCGGCTGCCACTCATTTGGGTTCGAGGCTTTCCGAAGTTTCCCCCCCATCTCAAGAGAGCAAGAACACTTGGCAGTATAGGGCTTAGGGATAGTAGCACATAGTCGAAGTGTTGTTTCTATTCTTGCGGCATTATACGAAGGGATCGCCCCCCAACAATAACAGCTTGAATCCATGCCAGCCGCCAGCCAGTCTACACCTCTGAACCCCTAAACCCCAACCAAGTGCGTTTAGGGCTTAGCGCTTGGGGTTTAGGTGTAGTATCGCCATTTCACGTGACAACCGCTCCGTGAAATGACATGGATTTCTATGCCACTTGGAAGCAGGGTAGGGTTCCGAATTGGTAGCTCCCTAAACCCTAAACCCTAAACCCTAAACCCTAAACCCTAAACCCTTCTTGAAGATGCTTGGGCTTCAGGTCCTTTAGCTTCTGGGCTTAGCTCGTTGATGGAGTTCGTTCTTATTGGCCAATGGCCCGTTTTCCAAGGAGTTCTTGCTCTTCAGAATGGAGCACACTAGAATATTGTTCTTTCAGGGCTTAGGGTTTTCAGGTCCGAACAGATGCTTAACAGAAAGAAGTTATCAGTTGCCTGGCTTAAGCCGCTGTTCAGAGCAGCCTTGGACCGCAACCTTACTTTCAACCCGCTACATCTGCACACCAAGCCAAGGCACAGCACAACGTAAATCCTCTGACCCCTTTTTTCAAGCCCGACCCTCGAAAGCCCAAGCCCGCAGGCTGAAATCTCAATCCCAAAACTTTGCAAGCTCCATCCTGCCGGCGTAGACCCCAATGAGCCACGACAGTTCTGCACTTCACAAGCAAAAAAAGCGACAGCACGATTTCGACCACGGAATGCACACGACAGCTAGGCGAGAGCACCGAGTGGCGAGGAGTATGCGGACGGCCAAGCGGCACAAAAGCACGTCCCGGACACCATTCCCTGATGCCGCGCAAGTCAAGCGTCCAAAAGGTGTGCAGTTCTTAGGCAGGAGCACGATTTCGAAGGCGGAGCGAATGGATGCACGAAGCGAACCCACGCAAGAGCTCTTGAGTAGCAGGAAGGTGCCCGGGACCTAGGCAACGCGATTTGTCCCGCCCTGTGACACCGAAACAATTGCTTCTTTCTGAAAACAGCCAATGGCTTCAGCGCGATTTGGACCCAAAACATTCGCCACGCCTCGACGGGAGCTGCGCGACCAGGTGGGCGCACCACATCCTTTGCAACCTCATACTGTCTGGGGAGTAAACTAAGGGTTTCCTGGTATGGATTTTTTTTCTAGGTCCGCTTCAAACCTTATAATCTTAAAGAATGTTCACACACATCTTTGGAGACCTATGGAAAGCTTAGTAGCTGAGTGAGCACACTACACTTTCTGGGATACTACAATCCCCTATAGAACTGAAAGTGTACACTTGTTTGGGGCGTATGAACTCAGCAACTAAGAAAGTGCTTTCTACCCACAACCCGAAAACCTGCGCACACAGCGCTCTGTGGCCTACACCGGGAGCCCAGGACATCCTCGGCGTGAGCCGCGCCGCGCCGCAGCAAGATATTCTCCGTGCCTATCGTGGTCTCAGGGCTGCACCCGAGATTCGCGGGTTTAGCGATGAGGGATGATGAGGGGTGGCAGCAAACTAGCTGGTTAAAAGTCATTGTTGCCTCACTTCCCTGACCTGTTTGTAGGCGTCTTGCCTAACGCCACACAGAAAGGCAATGAGAACCAAGTCCAGAAGCCATGGACAACGTTCAGGGTTTGTGGCAGGGTGCAATGTCCAGCTGAGCCACACAAACCCACTGCCCACCTAGCTTGCGTGAAGAGAGGGGAAGAGGCAAATCAGGGCAGGCGGGTGCAGGTTGCAAAGACTCCTTTCTGCTATCAGAATGCAAATAGCTTTCGACCGTTCGAAGCCTAACTGCATCTGATCTTTAGTGGGTTCGAGTGGCGAGTGTTTGCTCCTGGGTACATATTTCTGCTGGAAAAGTTGGACTTTACAGGTTTTGTTTCTCGGGGGGGGGGGGGGGGGGGGGGGGGGAGGGTGGTGGCAGTTTATTGCGAGTGTCTGAGATTTGATTGGGAAAAGAATGGAAAAGACTTGGCGGTGCAAGAAGTCAAGTACACGGTTTTGGTGGTGCAAGAAGCCAATGGAACGGTTCTGAGTCGTTCGCGATACCAGAAGCAGATGTAGTGATGTTTCGGTAGTGAATCAGCAAGTTAAATGGAATAGGGTTTGGCGGTGCTATGATGGGGTCGCTCTCCCGCATGCTGTTTTTTTGTTGCATTCCTCACCTTGCAAAGCCTAGTCAGGCAGAGTTGTCAACGAAGTCACGAGGGCAAGTAAGTGAGACGAAGAAGACTTGTGGAATGTATGTGCCCGCGGAGACCCACTTCGCAGCCTTACGAAGTTGCAGGCACGTGGGGTCTGCACAACACGTTTCGTTTCTCCGTTACCATGGGTTCTTAGCCTATGTGAGTTTCGATAAGTTGGTTTCTCAGCGCACTATGCTGGTAATTGGTGCTGTGATCAGATTGTGCGGATAGGGGCTCCCTCTTCAAGCCGGCGTCGCTAACCCAAAAGCCGAGTCCTAAGCACGCAACCCTCAGCCCTGCCTCGCTTTGGCTAGTGCCACCAAGAAAATCCCTAAGCTGAGGTCAGGCCTTGAAGCTTTGTCGACGGAAACGTGCCAAAGCTCATATAGTAGACTCGGAGTTTCAGAGTGCCTAAGGAATTGAGGGCCCTCACTCTAAGGGATACTAGAGACCCAACCAAACCCAGTCTTGAAGAGGACTCCCCAACTGGAGGCTTTCAGGACTTTGTGCGTTCTGGCATCGCTCCTTTGGGCTTCACATTTCTCTTGGGTCTTGGGATTGGGGAGCGCTTTGCAGGATCAGAGTCGGTTTCAGGGCTTAGGGTTGCGAGGCTTTACGGTCTAGAGAGGTTCTGGGCATTCTGCAGGTTTAGGGAGGAGTGGGTGGGGCGGGGGGCTGGGGGGTTTAGTTCAGGAACCCTCGTAAGGAACCACAGGCCTTGTTATTCTTAGATCGGAAGTCGGGGCCAAGGTTGGCGTCCAAAAGGATCTCTACTGGTGACCGTTGAGCTTGTATTATAATACAAATCGCATGTTCTTTGCTACAGCAGTTGGGGTTTGGCGCGAGGGTTCGGGGGTCCAGGACGCGGTTGCGGGTGGGGGGGGCCTCCGTGGTTCAGGGCTTCATGTCCCTTACTTGCACGGATCCCTTGCAAGGCGTGCACAAGCAGAGCCCCAGGGGCCTCAAGGAAGTCTGAAATCCATTTTGGGAATCATGGCTCTTTATAGTGGGGTTACAAGCACCTTGATTAAGGTTATAATATAGGTTACCCTACTTATAACCGTACTTATAGCTACCCATGAACCTTCAAGCATAGAATCTTTTGCTTATCCGTCGACTCAACAGGCTCTGGCCTTAGCTGCAAAGGGTGTTTAGGGTTCCAGGGCTCAATGCCTCGAGACTCTCGCAGCTTTTCTAAAGATTGTATTTCCAGAACTTTGAAGAATCTTCAACACCCAGATCCTCGGATGAGACTTTCTTGAGGCTTGAGACTCACATGAGCCACCATCTCAAGTCTTCTTAACTTCCTGAAGCCTTTGAGCACAGATCCTGAATAGAATTGCCCACTCAGCCAAGGATGTGCTCCCAATCGGCCCGCCCCCTCTAGCGCGGATCCCCTGGTCGAGGCCGAAATTGCCGTGTAGGTAGCCAGGAATGCTGTCTATTTGCATCAGCGCGATGATTATTCGTAGCAGTCGTGGTCGTCAGATGATTCTTTTTAAGAGCGCTTTGGGGCGTAAGTTTCGCACGAGCTTGCGAGTTCGAGGCTTTTGGACGGGAGTCCGCGCTAGGAGTTGAAGGCCTAGGAGGCTGAGGGAGTCGGGCGGTTTGTATTAAAATTTCGGGACGTCCATGAGAACTTAGGGTTCAGGGACTAGGTACAGGGCTTGCTTTGCAGGAGGTATTTAGGAAGGGGCGCTGAGCAATGGGAACTCTATCCTGCGCAAGTCAGCACAAAGTAACATGACCGGAGCAGAGACCTTGAAGCGCCATGAACCTTGACTCGAAAGCCCCTACACCCTTAACCTTATACCCTAAACCCTAAACCCTTATACCCTAAACCCTTATACCCTAAACCCTACACCCTTAACCTTATACCCTAAACCCTAAACCCTTATACCCTAAACCCCCTGAATTCTTAGCTCTCGACTGGAAGCCTTGATACCCCGTAGCCCAAAACACCTGTGGACCCTCTTCCGCTCCATGAGAGCCGCAGTTTAGGGTTTAGGGTTCAGGGAATAGGGTTTAGGCTTTAGGGTTTAGGGATTTGTTTCAGGATGTTTCAGGAACCCTCAACAGAGGGAAAAGACCGTCATCACCATCAGCTGCCACTGTTAGGATCGTACGTTTCGTAAAGTTCCGGACGCAGAGTCATAGACCCCTCAATTCCTAAGCTCCCTACACCAACCGCGCAACCCGAAGCTCGTTCAAAAAGAGTCCAAACAAACACCCCGAAAACAAAACCCTAAGCTCCCTCTAAAAATCCCGAAAAGCTCTCTCAACGCCACTCCATATCCAGAGGTTCAGGACATCTTCCCCGCTTGGCGGATGCGGGCGGAGGCCTACGAGACCCTCTCAGATCCGGCAACTGGGCCCTGGGGTTTGGTTTAGGGTTTACGGTTTAGGGTCTAGGGTTTAGGGTCTAGGGTCTAGGGTTTAGGGTTCAGGGTTTAGGGTGTTGCTAAAGGGTTGAGGGTTTGGTGAAAGAAGGTTTTTTGGTTTCGGGTTTTAGGTTGGTAGTTTCGGGCTTGGGGCTTTGGAGGATGGGACAATCCTAAATAAACCCTTGAAACCACGGCTTTAAAGCGAGGCCAATTGGAGTCCGATTGTAGGCCCGCGTGCCAAAGAAGCAGCACGCCGCAAAGCCGAAAAAGTCTCAGATATGCCAGGCTGGCTTCTCAGGGTTTTGGCCTAAAATAAGAAATTCCTCCCACCCCCCCCCCCCCCTCGCCCCCCTAAATAAGAAATTTTGGCATAAAATAAGAAATTCCTCCCACCCACCCACCCACCCACCCCCTCCCCCCCCTAAATAAGAAATCCAGCCCCTCGATTTCGTAAATTTAAGAAATCCAGCCCCTCGATTTCGTAAATTTAAGAAATCCAGCCCCTCGATTTCTTAAATTTAAGAAATCGAGGGGCTGGATTTCTTATTTAGGGGGGGGGGGGAGACTTTTCATTCGGCGGTTGCCAAAAACAACCAAATTTCAGAAAATTAGGGCCCAGGATGAGGGTACCCTCGATTTCTTAATTTAGTCTTGCCGCATTTTTAATCGCGAGCATGCTCGTTTCTTAATCCAATAATTTCTTAATCAGTGCTGTCACTGTACCCTATACAACTCCCATACACAGAAATAAGTACATATGTACATATATATATATATATATAGATTTGTTTATTTTTTCATTTATTTATTTGCAACTATTTCTTTATTCTGTATACATGTATAAACATGTATATGTATGCTCACCTTTACAATTCCGAGTCCGGCAAAACTTGAAATTCGAAACCATAACATTACTCGTACTGTTGCGGTGACTTCCACTGCTACTTCCACTAGGACCCGGAGTAGGCCCGTATTCCCTGTATGTAGGGTGTAGGTTGAATTAGTTGCCCGTTAAAACCAAAAAGGGCACCCCTTTCATTCCTAGGTTCCTCCTGGGTGTAGTCCACCAGTTGTACTGTTATCAGGCAAGGCGCAGCCTCTACAACATCAGCCTGGTCCGCGCGGGGTCCGCCGATGGCCTTGCAGATGCGCTCCGCCCTCCCATTGCACCGTGGCGGCAGCTTCGCGAGAGGGGGCGGAAAGTGGAGGAGCAGGTGGCAGAAGTGGTTGTAGTTGTCGGAGGGCTTGCAGCAGGAGGAGGGATAAAAAGGAGTGGGGAATGGGAGTAGGAGTAAGCCATAAAATATTGGAGGAGCGTGTAGGCTAAAAAAGCTTGTGCGAGTACCGATTCTGTTGGTGGCGATTACGGCAAATGATTGTTTCTATAGTCTTGCTATTTTGTGATCTTCTTTGATGGCCGACGATGATTTCGACACCTTTCAACATCCAAGCTTAAGCTGGGGCCAACCTCTGAGCCTGACGCCCGAAGCCTGAAAGCTGGGGCCAACCTCTGAGCCTGACGCCCGAAGCCTGAAAGAGCCCCATCAACCACCCCCGCCCTTCAATGCGAAACTTGTCGTAAACTCCACGGGGTGTGGGGTTTAGGGCTTCGTGGTTTGGAGTTCAAGGCTCCCACCCCCGGCACCACAAAGCACCAAGGGAACCATCACTGGCCATATGCTTGGCGATCACCCCGCTGAGCTGCTTCATCTGTTGCTCCAGGCAAGCTTATGATTGGTGGGCTGGGGGGCGTCATGGAGAGTCAGGGGTTCTCACCTAGTGAAGCCAACGGCATTTTGGGGGCTTCCCAAATGGAGCTCAAGATTTGTGTGTGAAGGTTTCAGGGTCTAGCATTTCTCGGTTCATGGGCTCAGGTAGGTTTCGAACTGCGGTGGCCTTTGCATGAATGTTTGGCTTTGGGTTTAAGGTTCAGGGTTCAGGGATAGGGTGTTGGGTTTTGTGGACAACGTCTGCAAAGTTTGTGTTCCAGGAATTACTTTTCGGGCGCTGGAGCTCGCACCCTCAACGTAGTTTTTAGGTTCCTCTATTGGGGATTCAACGCGGCGTAGCAAGTCCTAGTACGACACATCAGCTCCGAGATCAGGGTCAACCTAGTAAGCTTTCGGGGCATTTAGGTTAGTTGGCTTAAGGTTTGGGCTTCTGAGCGTTGGCCAAGTCGATGTTGAAAAAGATGTACCTGTTAAACCATCTCCCAGAAGCAGCAAGGGGCTCCTAGCTCAAGCTTTATGGATATGTACAAAGCCGAAGGTGTAAATGCCCATGAATATGCCAGCTCTTCATCAAGCAAGTCTATCTCGTCCCATGAGAACCAATGTCCGCAGCCGCAGAAACTTTACTCTGCATCTGTATGCGATCGGAAGGAGTAATGTCTTGAACACGCACAAGGAAAGCTACAACAAAATAGACTCCGCAGGCAGAGCCTCAGTCCTGGCAGAGCCTGATCTCAGGCCCCTCGGTTTCTGGAGGGCTTGGACTTGAAGGAGTTTTGGGTTTACGGCTTAAAGTACTTTGGGTGTTTAAACCCTACATTTAATTAGGGCTGAGGGATGAGGCTTTGAGCTTTAGATGTGGAGGCCGGCATGTTTCGGTTGGCCTTTGCTGGATTGGGAGTTTAGGGTACAGGGCTTGGAAATTGCTTAGATGGCTTTGCCATACAATCTCACTACCACCCCTCCATGCTTGGCGGTTTTGCTCTTGGTGCTGCGCTTTTGGGGTTTCGTGTGCTAAGCCTGCTAAGCCCCAATGACTGACTAGAGCTCACCAGCAAACATAGGGCAGGCAGGCACCGAAGCTACCCCCGCCCGCGAATCCTTCTTCTCAGATATGACCACCAACACGTGCCTCACAAGCTCAATAGAAGAGCAATGAAAGCCTACAACTCACCCACTGGGGCAATTTGGCGTTGAGCCTTGTAGTCCACGCTTCGAGGTTTAGAGCTTAGGGATGCTTAGGGTGTAAGGCCGCAGAACTCGACAGAAGCGTAATGCTAGGACAAGCTTGAAGCAAATGAATATGTGATGAGTTGCACTTAACCCCTACGTAGTACATGTGCCGAAACCCTAAACCTTTCGATCATGAAGCCTGGGGTCGCTGTCCGCCTTCGCAAGACGGCCTCATGTTCAGCTGAGCCTTAGGCTAAATTACTGGTATCACCCAGGCTACCCTTGCAAAAAACAGAAGTTAGTCATCGGCTGAAGCCCACGGATAGGGGGCTGCGCTATACTTCCTTATCCAGTTCTTCGAAGGCTCCTGTTTGTTCCTGCTGCGATATTTCTGCGCCTTTACCCTTCCCCACCTAAGATCGCAACAACCCTCAACCCAAATACTGTAGCTCCTGTTGCAAATGGGAGCCAACTCTGAGGCCTGCGAAAGAGCCAACTGCAGGGCCTCTTGGACCGCTTGCCGCTGGCCCCGCGAGTGCACGAACTGGTCGCGAGGGTGGAGGACTTGGAGGGGATGGTGGTGGCGGTGAGGCAGCGGTACTATCGTGCGTAGTAGTAGTTGTAGAGTAGGAATAGTAATTCGAACGAAAAGACAGAGTATCCTGTTTGTATTATGTAGTACTTTCATCGGAAGGATGGGTGTCAGCCACAGCAAGAAGCATGTCGTAAACCCCATGTCGTGCCACGCGAGAAGGTTCTGGTGGTGTGAACATTGTGAATTGCCCTTTTGTGCAGTCAAGTCAGAAGGAGACAGATGAGCGCCGCGTAGACTGCCTCTGGAGATCTCAGACGGAGTTCCAAGCGGGCATGGAGTGGGACAATCTGGTTTTCTACAGTCCGGCGACAAAGGCTCCTGCAGCTGGCATCTACTTCCACACTGTCATGGTGGAGTTCCAACGGGTGCTGCATGGGTACATCGTGGACAACCCCACTTGCAGACTTGAGGAGGCTTTGCAGCACGTGGAGAAGCACCTCGCGTGTCGGGGTTTCAGCTGTCCGCTCAAAATGCAGTGCAGGGTCTTGCGAAACGGCAAGAAACTCTGCAGCCCGGCTGTCTCCTGTGCGACCACACTTCTGGCAATGCGTTCCGAGGCCATGCAAGCAAGCAGCTCAGCCCTGGCTGGGTTGCGACAGAAGTGGGTGCGCCAGTCCAGAGAGCTTGCGCAGCAGAATGCTGCTCTGAGCAAGAAAAGATGCGCACAACTCTGGGGTTTCCTCTACGCGCAGCTGCAAACCCTCCGCTCTGTCCCACTGGTTCGCCGCCGCAAGTGCTGCAAGCAGCCGGAGGACGTAGTTGTGCAAGTGGCGCTGGACAGCTCGTTCTGCCAGACCTTGGGGTCACCGGATGAGCTGGCAAGGCGCCTGGGCACCCGCACGGGCAACGACTTTCTCTGCACGTTCCTGCTTCACGATGTTGCAAACGACCCGGCGTCCCCCAACCACGAGTTCGCAGCTGGAGCTTGGCAGTGGCTGGAAAGCAAGCGGAGGCGGTATGAGCACCTCGACCGTAGAATCAAGCAGCGTTTGGATGCGTGCTGGGAGCTTGTTTTGGTGGGGGGGCAGTTTTTGGAGGGCATCTCAGGTCTGGGTATGCAAGCCCAAACACATGGAGCCCACGTTCTCCTTCAATCGAGTACTACAGCGAGTGCTTCATCGACGTGCTTTCCCAGACATGCCTTCGCTGGATCTTGTCCTTCTCCCAGCTTCCCGGACGTTAGTGTTAGATTTTGCTGTTCCACCCTAATCCCTAAACCGCCCCCAAAATTCTAAACCCTAGACCCTCCAGTACACAAGAACGTGAAATGAAGTACGATCACAAATTTACTTGTGTGCGAAGGATCGTGGAGCTCGCCCAATGCGGAATGGTGAACCGGTCCTTGGCCCATCAAGTCCGGATGGTTCGGAAGCACGGCGTGGCCGTAGATTGGGGCAAGCAGGGCTCCTGAGATGATGAGCCCAGGAATTTGGATGCGCTTTAAAACCCGCGCGTTTGGATTTCTCTTGTACACACACTCCAAAATGAGTTGCATTACAGTCAGTATGCTGTCGGTTTGTTTGCGATCCGATGGGATGGATTCTGCTCGGCTTTGTCTCACTCGTTTCATGGGACCATGGCCCGAGTCTAAGATGATAGATCTAGCCCCCCAACATACCAGAATCCTTAGAATAGGAACTGCCCAAAAAGGTGTGCCTCCAAAAGCCGAAACTCTAAACCCCAATTCGATGCGCGCATTGTTCTAGAGGTCCTAAGGGATCGTGTGCCCCCCTCACCCCCCCCCCCCGCCTGAACAGTCGAAGCTGTATAGCGAGGCCCGGCAATTGATGTTTAAAGGCGCGCCGCGTGCAATTGTCTTGCGACGCCCGAAAGCCTAAACCCTATAAGCCTGTAAGTGTTATGAACATCTAAGAACCGTAAACCCTAAACCCTAAAACCTTACAAATATGTTGAGAACAGCTCCAATGTCTTGCGCCTGGAACACCCCCAGCTTGGTTTCCAACCGCACGCGTCTGCTGTCAAGGCTTTCCGCAGTATGAGTGTTTAGGGCTTCAGGGTTTAGGAAAATGGAGCTGCCGACCCCACACCCCAGACCTTAAATCCTGGACCCTAAGCCCCAAGCCCTGAAACCTAAACCCCGGAAGGGTTCTGGTTAACCGTTCAGTTCAGCCCTCACTAAACCTCACATCCATGGTTTGAGGTTGAGTGTTTGGGGGCACTGCTTGAGTTTAATTTTATCCTGTAAATTTAGGACCTTCAACCCAGCAACCAGATCCTAAGCCCTGTAAGACGCAAACCCTGAGCCGAAACCCTAAGCCGGAAAAATCAAGCCCTAAACCCTACACCCTACACCCTAAACCCTAAACCCTAAACCCTAAACAAATTTAGACCTTAACTTGGGGACGAGGCCACAGCCAGCTCCTAGAAAACCTTCGAAGAAATCCAGAGAAACCCAGATAGATAGGTAGCCCAGTGGCACCCCCTAAACCCTAAACCCTAAGCCGTAAACCCTAAACCCTAAGCCCTAAACCCTAAACCCTAGACCTTAAACCCTAAACCCTAAACCCTAAACCCTAAACCCTAAACCCTAAACCCTAAACCCTAAACCCTAAACCCTAAACCCTAAACCCTAAACCCTAAACCCTAAACCCTAAACCCTAAACCCTAAACCCTAAACCCTAAACGCGAAACCCTAAACCCTAAACCCTAAACCCTAAACCCTAAACCCTAAACCCTAAACCCTAAACCCTAAACCCTAAACCCTAAACCCTAAACCCTAAACCCTAAACCCTAAACCCTAAACCCTACCCCCTTGCCCTTTTTTGAGTTCTGGGCTCCCTGAAGAAGTAAGCAACCCCAAAAAAGGGTAACCTTATTGTGACTTGGCTACTGAGCTGCCAAGCAAAACCCCCATTTTATACATGGGAGGGAGGGGGGGGGGGTTAGGGTTTACCGTAGGGCTTTAGGGCTTGAGGCTTTCAAGTCACGATTTATGCACAACACCTCAAACCACATAAGGATCCTCAAAATGATGCAAGGCATTGCCCTTCATGAAAGGGGTATCACGCTGGGAATCCTGGAGTGCATCTTTCCTTTCAATGTGCAGCAGAAGCTGTCACGTGGCTCCGAATGTTTTTCGAGCTCAACTCTAAGCTTAGTGTTTGGGGTTTGGGGTTTAGATTATCACTCCCTTCGTTCGGCGGACGCTTTGATGCAGGCGCTATGCCCGTAGGTCATCAATGTCACGACATCTTCGCTGCTCTTGGCCGAGAACGTCATTGCCACATTCTCAACCCTATGCCGCAACCCTGAACCCTGAACCCTAAACCCTAAACCCAAAACCCTAAAACCCTAAACCCTAAACCCCAAACCAAACCGGGCAACAGTTGTTGGCGAACTTGGCAGAGAGCAGCGCCGCGAGCAGAGGGCCCTCTCATGGGATGCGCAGGCGGCTTCAGCCTCACTTTAGGGTTTATGTTTTAGGGGCCCTAGACCCTTACGGATCCACTTGAAAGGTTCAAAATTTGCGGATCCCCGATTCCACTTTAGGGTTTAAGGTTTAGTAGTATGAATACGTACCCATTAATTAAAGCCTGTCAAGGATCCCGGTGTAAGTGAAGGAGTCGAAGGAGTATTGGGCTCTTTGGGTTCAAGGCAAGATTCGATTCTAGAACTGGGTTGTCTTGGAAGCATGCAGCCAAAAACCCTTAACCTTAACTCTTGGTTCTGTTCCATAAGCAGGTTGTAATGCGTAAATGAACAAACAAACTGTTTGTTTAGGGTTTATGGTTTACAGGGAATAGGGCCCATCTGGCTCCCGGATGGAGAAGTGCGTTCCTCATGCTAGCTCCGCAAGGGCCCCGCACTTGAGAGCAGCAGCAAGTCTCCCTCACACGGCCATCGTGGGAAGCTAGTTTCTCACGATGATTTCAACCGGATCCCGCTCCTGGCTAGCCAGATGAGGATCCGCAGGCTCGAAATCGAACAGAAGCATGTCGATGCATTCGCTTGTTTCCAGATGTGAGGGGCGCACGAAAAAGGTTCGCTTGGCGTGCACAGAACGTGTAGGCTTCGGGTGGGCACTTGGGATCGGAAGATCTGTGATCTGTGAACTTCTTTCACGCATTTCATAGTTGTTTAATTGTTCGCGAAACCTCGTTGGCCTGATTTGCGTATCTTCCGTCAGTAAATTAAGGTATGAGTATCTTTTGTTTATTTGGGGGCGGTTCTTAAGACAATAGTAGTTGTGGTTTAACTCGAGATCCAAGGTTGTGGTTTTGTGTGGCCGCGTTAAACCCGAACCCCTAAACCCTGAACCTTGCAGGTGTGGGTGCGCGCGACTTGGGGTTTAGGGTTTGGTGTGTAGGGTCTATAGGTTTAAGGGGTCAAGACCTCCTTGTTCTACCCCCCCCCCCCCCCCCCCCCCCCCTCCATGGGGCCGAAAGTGTACTTGAACCTGCAGTTAGGGTTCAAGAGCAGTTGAGTGAATGCAGGTGAGTGACGTCCTTGATGTTGTGCCTGACACGTGAAGCTATCAATTGCATGTTTTTGCAGACATCCCAAACCCTTCATTTTTTAAGTTCAAGAGCCCGAAGCTTTCAGCCCCCCCTGCACCCAAAACGCTAAACCCTAAACGCGCGGGCTGTCCTCAGCTGGATGAGTGGTACAGAGCTTGAACCCATATTCTGAACTATTTTCTAGATGGATTCGGAAATGGTTTTATTCATGTCAGAAAGAGATTCATCCAAGATGTTGGCGCGTCTTGGGGTCTAGTGAATTCTGTATTGTCGTTCAGAAAGAATCCAAAACTCACAAGCCTTACCTGCAATGTGGCTCAGGCGAGTACTACACGCCGGCGCGGCCATTGCCCCGGCTTGCATTCATCACCCTGAGCCCTAAACCCCATAAGCCGCTGATCATGATTTTATGGCTCCTTAAACCCGAAACCCTGTACCCTAAACCCTAGTCGGAAAGGGTTTGGGCCTCCACTGGCAGTGAAAGCAACATCTCAAGTCCCAGCCAGCTCGTGGCTTCCACCCCGAGGGTTCAGGATTTAGGTTTGTCAAACAGGTTTGTATAGGGCTTATATAGGATTTACATATGTTTTTTATGCAGGGTTTATATATAGAGGGTTTAGATATACAGTGTGTATATATATATATATAGACATACATATATATATATATATATATATACAGATAGATAGTTTTTTTGATATTGGGTATATCACTTCCACGCCAAAGCAAGGTCGTGCTGGATTTGCAGCTGCCTGTTGCAGTGGTCCCTGCCTGAGAGTCCACTTGCCCACGTTGATGGACGGATGGGGCTCGGGGTGTGTGATCGAGGTTTTCAGCCCCCTGGTGTGATCTGATTGAGAGCAGATCATCAATCCACGGTGTGGTGAAGATTAGCCAGTAGACGCTTCTCCCAAGCTAAGCACGGCCTGGCAACATGAGCCCTGTATCCCCCAAACCCTAAACTTTAACACCCTAAACCCTGAACCTTAATCGTCACTGCTGCTAAAAGGCCATGGCAAAAGGCATGGCCCATCATCACCTTAGTAAAGGGCCGGGGAACTGCGAAGGCATGAAATCGCCAAGCATGTCTCGGGTTGGCCTAAACCCTAAGCCCTAAACCCTAAACCCTAAACCCTAAACCCTAAACCCCCGTCTTGTCCTGCAGGACGCCAAGGCGGCTTCAGCCAGCGTCAGCAGCCGCAAGATGCGCGTTGCTGTCAAGGCTCGGCCTCACGGGCTTCTTTCGGGACAGCTCATGTTTAGGGTTTAGGGTTTAGGGTTTAGGGTTTAGGGTTTAGGGTTTTTTTTCGGTTTAGGGTTTAGGGTTAGGGTTTAGGGTTTGGGGACGGCTCATGCTCTTGAAGGGATAATGTAGGGGTCGCAATAATGACTAGTAGTATTCCCTTACCCTATATCATCGTATAGGGGTCGCAAAATTAGTAATAGTGTTCCCTTATATGGTCCCTATATACGTTTACCATAAGAACGCCCCCCAAAAGCCTATACATTCTAATTCTGAAGGCCTCGACGCTAGCTTCGGCAAAGAAGTCTATGTTCTTCAGGCGATGCGCTAGACATGTTGCCGCACCAATTGCGGCACTGTCTCGTGCCTCCCTGACCAGATTCGCAGCTTGCTTGCGTTGCAGACCTCAACAATCTAAACTCTCAAACCTACTACTAGGACCCGGAGTAGGCCCTTATTCCCTTGTCTGAGGATCTAGGTTCCCTTATAAACCCCGAAACCCTAAACCCTAAACGCGAAACCCTAAACCCTAAACCCCTTAAACCAAGCAGGGCACCCTTTTTTATTCCTAGGCTACTCTTGGGCCTGGCCCTACACCCTAAACCCTAGGTTACTCTTGGGCCTAGACTCTCCGGAAGTCCTTGCGACGAGAGGCCCGGAAGCTCTTGGAGACGCCTGCCTGAGCCGATGTGGGGGGGTTACCTAAATTCTGTGCCGAGGGTTTAGGGTTTAGTGTTTAGGGTTTAGGGTTTGGGTACCCCCAAAATACAAGGACCTCTAAGTGACCTGTATCAGAATAGGTGCCCAAGAAGGGATCCTAATTTAGGAAACCGGCCATGTGATCCGGGATCACGGCTGAAACGAGCCGTGGCCGGAGAAAAAGGGAGCGGCTTGCTTTTGAAGGGGTGGGGGAGGGTTTGGGGTTGTAGGGTTGAGGGTTTAGGGGGTAGGGGGGCGGGGGGTTCTGTCCTATCCTTGCACTTGCACTTTGTTCTCCTCTGCTCCATCCTTCACCCTCGGCCCTCCAGGGCTTGGGTAGTAATCCGTAGAAGCCAGGTGCCCGACTTGTGGACGTGACTTCCCCGGAGGTGGGGCGCCACGTTGGGCGGGGCTTGCGGGCTTCGTGTTTTGCAGGTCAGCCGAACTAGTTTTTCTTTGGGACGTGCTGTGCTTCGGCACTGTTCGCGGCGCAAAGGCTTTGCAGAAGGGAGCGAGTTTTTAGAAAGCAGCCAACGCTTTTGCTCAAATGTGGGACATGGCAACTGTTACGAGCTGACCTCGAAACAACGACTGAAGCCAGCCCAGCAGCAAACTCATGTCACATGGCACAAGCCTCCTTCATCAGGTGTAGTTTTCACTGAGTTCACAAGCTTAGGTCTGGGGAGAGAGCCTTGATCTGTTCGGAGGTCTTCTGGTCTTGGGAGCTTCCAAACTTAGTTCTCTCTTCATACATGCAAATATGGCCGGAATCTCCCTGAAAAAAGGGCCCGAACCCCCCTCCCCCCCCCCCATGTGTCTGTTGTTTTTTGGAGTGCGCTGCAGTCTCTTTCAGAAGCGCTCCTGGTGTGCGCACTGAGGTGTCTGGGACGCCGCCGCCGTTGCGAGAGGCCTCGGAAGATTGGCATTGCTGGGCTTCGAAGTTCGGACCCCTGCTTCGAACATCAGGCTTACACATCATCAGTGCGGCCCTAAACTACCCTGAGGCTCCTGTGTAGTACATGTAGTACCTTTTTGGGGTAGTATACTAGAATCCCCTATAACTAACCCAAACAGGAACTACAGTTGAGCCTTTGGGTAGGCCCCTAGGGCCCAAACCAAAGCAAGCCCATGCAAGCATGCTGCGACACCTCGAGGTATGTTAGGCTTGTCTGCCACCCTGACAGTGCAAGTCTTGGAATTCAAGTTGGTGACATGCAGGAGTCTGAGCATGTTGGGTCTCACCGCTTTGTAGACTGCAAACTCCTTCCGTCGACGGAGACGCGGGGCAAAAATGCTTTGCCAAGCTCTGTGCCATCACATCTCCTACCCTAAACCTAAAGCTGATGACTCACTGGGTTGAGCACGGACAAGAGATGTCCCTACCTGAAGGGGAGCTATCAAGTCACATGGCTGTTCGTTAAGCCTCAAAGCATCCAGGAATGCTCTGGCTTGCATCCTGCCTGGGCGTGGCTCAAGTTTGGCTGCATGGCTCGGACTGCTGGGAAGCAATTCGCAGGATTTGAGTGGGATATCCGGGTACTGAGGTGGATTCCTTGTACGCTTGACGTAGAAACGTCCTCCATCGTTCTCCCGTAGAGTCCGCAGACCATCAGACCAGCTGCCACCTCTCAGCTGCCGGCGGGGGCCCACACCTGAGAGGGCCGGCGGGGCCCTGAGGACATTTGGGATGTTCCCCCTTCCTTAATAGGGACTATGATTCCCCCCCCCCATTTTAATCCCGATTAAGGACCTCTTAGTGAAAACTAGCGGATACTATAATCTCTATTAGGGACTGTTAGGGGGTACTATAATCCCTATTAAGGATTGTTCGGGGGTACTATAATCCCTATTCAGGACTGTTAGTATAAGGGGGAACCCTAAACCCTAAACCCCAAACCCTAAACCCCAAACCCGGAACATCCCAGAGTCTCATGCAAAAGACGCCGGAGGCAGGATGGAGCCTCGAGGCCGCTCCCGGAGCCTTCGAGGACGGGATGTGGATTGAGGTGTTAGGGGCCTATTTGGGATTGGGGCCTATGTAGGTGTTAGGGCCTGTGGGGTTTCGGTTTAGGGTTCAGGGTTCAGGGTTTAGGGTTTAGGGTTTGGGGTTTGGGGTTTAGGGTTTAGGGTTTAAGCACACCCACACCTGAGCTTCGGGGTTTTCATTTTTTAGGTTTGGGACGGGGTTTTGGGGGGACAAATCGACAAATCCGTCGCAGAGTGCTGTTAAAGGGCCCAGTGGGGTCCTAGGGGCTGTGCAGGCTCTGGGAATCTTTTGTCGAGATCATGCCGGCTGCACAAAGGCTGTGTAACAGTATAACGCCCCGCCGTCACCTCTTGTGCACACTAGTAATCATGCTGAGATCTCCGGCTGACCATCCCCAGCGCAGGCCCGTCGCTCAAAGCCGCCTTAGAGGCGGGCTTCAGCCTTCGGCCCTGGCCACCTTCCACCATTCTGCTACTGTCCGTAGCTACGTGACTTCCGCACTGGCCTGCTGACTTAATGGACGCTGTTTCCGCTCAGTACTTTGAGTACAAGTCTGGTGCCTCAGGCAGCTGCCATCAAAGAGGAATCTGAAGCAGAAAGTGGCGAATGCACCAGTGGTCGACTCAGCAGAGCGATTAGGGGCTGCAGGGCAGGATGGTAGCAGGTTATATGCCTGTGCTTACAGGGCCCAAGGAGGCTACAGACACGAGAGGCTTCGTGTTTACACTGTAGGCAAAGGATTCAGCTCTCGATGCTTCGAGGCTCTCCTACCCTAAACCCTAAACCCTAAACCCTTAAGCCCCAAGAAGCCGTAAACCCTCAAGAGCCACAGAGGGGGGGTTTAGCAATAGGAGTCCAGGCATTTGGGGCTCCCTGTGCTGCCAGGTGCCCAGCGTTGTTGATTTCGGCAATTGGGGGCAAACCTATAGAACCCTAAGCCCTAACCCTACACCCCAAACCCCAAACCCCAAACTCTAAACCCCAAACCCCAAACCCTAAACCCTAAACCCTAAACCCTAAACCCTAAACCCTAAAGCCTAAACCCCACCCCCCTAAACCCAGCCCTGCAACCCCAGAGCACTTGAGCTCAGGCCCCAGTCCCTGCAGCGACCGGCGCCCGATGGCCGGCCGGCTGCCGTCGGGGGGACCTAGAGTCTGGAGGGTTTAAGGGCCTCGGGCCCAGGGTATAGAGGGGATAGAGGGTTTAGGGTTTGGGGTTTAGGGTAGAGAGTTTCGGGGGTATAGAGGGTATGGAAGTGCAGACGGTTTAGGGTATAGAGCTTCGGGGGTATGGAGGGAATCGAGGGTTGAAGGTATAGAGTGTATATGGGGTTTGTTCCGTTTAGGGTTTGGGGTTATAGGGTATAGGGGATTAGGGTAAAGGGCATGGAGGGTTTCAGGCATAGGGTATAGAGGGCTTCGGGCATAGGGTCTAAAGCCTGTAGGGTGTATAGGGCTGAAATACTACATTACCAATATGTTCGCCATATAACAGAGAATATCCATCCAGGACGCGCATTCCAATTGACTGGGCTCCTCTAGCAGTAGAGTGCTGAGGGTTATAGGTTATCGGCTTAGGTTGAAGACGATCCATGCACTGCTGTGTAGATCTGTATATGTAGGTTTTATAGATGTATGTGCTGCGTTTCGAACACCATGATCCCTCGGGTAGGGGGCGGGTGGGTGCTTCCAAGCTGCCAGAATATTCTCACAAGGAATGAAACCGCATTTCCTGAAAACTGCCCACCCTTCCACAGTCGCAAGGAGGAACCCACACCCTACACCCTAAACCCTAAAACCCTAAAACCTAAACCCTCAACCCGAAACACGAATGCGTCCGAGGCTCCACAGCATTGTTCCCAATCCAGGCCTCGTTCCTTTGAAGATGGAGGCTGGGCTCACGGCGACGGATGCTGACACTTCAAACTGTGGTTGTATGATTCTTGTTGCGGCTATTGCTGTTGCTGTGCCATGAACAAGATTAGCACTTGTGAGTGATAGCTGGAACGCCTCTAACAGCGACTGCAAGTATCAGGAAGCCACAGCAAGACTACCCCTTCTGAAGCCCATGCTTGAGAGTTTCAACTGAGTCAACTGGAACCTCGATTTGAACTTTGCCTTACCTCTTTTGCGTGCTTGAGCTGGCGAGGTCGAGAATATGCGGGAAGAGCCGGACGCCCGCTGCCTTAGTGTACTTCACGCGGCAGGGACGCTGGGTTTGGGTTGCAGTCTTCCTGCTTGCGGCCACTCCGGGCCCCTAAACCCTAAACCCCAAATCTCTGCACCTCTGGTTGTTCTATAGGACTGTAGGCAAAGGTGGCCCTGTCAAGTAGGAGATGATGCTCACGCACATGGGGGGGCCTGGTCAGAAGGGGACAAACATCGCCTTCGCCCTCAAAGCATCCTGAGTCCGGCTGTTCAGGCGAGGATCTCAAACCCTGGTCTAGTTCAAACTTTAGGTTTTGGGGTTCAAGGTTTGGGGTTTTTAGGGTTGAGGGTTTAGGGTTTAGGGTTCCTTTGCTCCTGGTGGCTCAGGCCATGGTCGACGGGCTGAGCAGTGGGGAATGCTCTCCCGAGCTCGGTCCTCGAGAGCTACCAAGGGACGAAAGGAGGGACCCTTTTAAGGGACCTTGGGGGTTTTTTGGGGGTTTAGGGTTTAGGGTTTAGGGTTTAGGGTTTAGGGTTTAGGGTTTAGGGTTTAGGGTGGCTATGTGGGGGCTATTTAGGGGGCTACTTAGGTATACAGGGACTTTATAAGGTATATATAGGGGCTATATAGGAGCAATATCAAGGGTCCTTATGAGCTAACTTGTGGGGGCTTTAGGGTTTGCAGCTGCTTATACTAACATCCTCAATAGGGATGATAGTACCCCCCTATTCTAATCCCTAATAAGGACTGCAAGTATGAGGGGGTACATCCCAAGCTGCATCGAAGGTCTTTTTACTTTTTGGGGGTCTTAGGGTGTACGCCAAACCTCATCCCCAAAAATCCTAAACCCTCAAAAACCCTCAACCCGAAACCCCAAAACCCTAAACCCCCAAACACTAAACCCTAAAAAGCCCTCAAATCCCCAAGCCCTAAACCCCAAACCCTAAACCCGCCAAACCCTAAACCCTAAACAATCCTCAGACCCCAAACCCCTGAACCGAGTGGGACCCCAAGGCCCGGCCCGGCGAAGCTGGAGCTCGCCGAGCTGGGGGCTGAGCTTCTTTTTGTTTTTTCTTTGTGTGTGTGTGTGTGTTTTTGTTTTTGGGTTTGGTGTAGGGTTAAGGGTTAAGGGTTAAGGGTTAAGGGTTTAGGGTTTAGGGTTTAGGGTTTAGGGTTTAGGGTTTAGGGTTTAGGGTTTAGGGTTTAGGGTTTAGGGTTTAGGGTTTAGGGGGGGTTTAGGGTTTAGGATTTAGGGTTTAGGGTGTAGGGTTAGGGTTTAGGGTGTAGGGTTTAGGTTTTAGGGTGTAGGGTTTAGGGTTTCGGTGTTAGGGTGTAGGTTTAGGGTTTAGGGTGTAGGGTTTAGGGTTTAGGGTTCGGGTTCAGGGGCTTGGGGTTCAGGGTTTAGGGTTCAGGGTTCAGGGGTTTAGCGTGTAGGGAGTTCTAGATGGGTCCCAAGTTTAGGCATTCACAGGTCCGGTAGGCCGAGATTTCGGGGCTTCTTACCGGATCTCAAAATAGAGAACTTGGAAGTGTACCCTATACATGGCATCCCTGGAAGAGGATTCTTTATTTCCTTAAGAGCTAGCAAGGTTTGGTTTCCCAGAGCCGGGGCCCAGCTCGCTTGAAAACTGCCCAGAACCCCTCCACTCCAAGCGCCCCTCACAAGCGCCGCGCGCAGTGCCCTGGACCTTCAACTCCGGAACCCACAAGCTCCCTGCCCCCCTCCCCGTGCCTAAAATCTATAGGCCCTACACCCCAAACTCCCCCAAATTTCGGTTTGCGCCTCCTGAAAAACCCTAATAAGCCCTTAACCCCAAGTTGTGTCCCTTTTCCCCCAGGCACCAGCTCACCCCAGAGCGGCCCCCTCTGCGACGCCGGCGCCACCTGAACCTGCTGCCCAACCCAGGTTCCGGGCCCAACCTGGGTTTGAGGGCTTTTCAGGGCTAAGGGCTCTAGAGTCCAGGTTCCAACCCAGGGTTTAACGTGGGTTTTTGAGGGCTTTTTTGGGTTTAGGGCTTTCGGGTTGAGGGTTTTAGGGTTGTTTGGGGGAGGAGGGGGGGTTCCGGCCCAACCTGGGTTTGCGGGCTTCTTTAGGGTTTTTGGCTTGCTTGGGGGGGGGTTCCGGGTTGGGTTTGAGGGCTCTTGGGGTTTAGGTGTTCGGGTTGAGGGTTGTGGGTTTTGGGGTTTTAGGGTTGTTGAATGGGGGGTTGGGGCTCAGGGCTTTCTGGTCCTAGGTCTTAGGGGTTTAAGGTTTTCACGGCTTTGGAGGGTTGAGGGGATTGAGGGGGTTTAGTGTACTCTCCTTGAGTTTTAGCTTTTGGGAGTTTAGGCTCTAGGGGTTCTGTAGGTTTAGGTATTTAGGAGCGTAGGGCGGGTGTTAGGGTTCAGAAGTTGGGGGTTATCTAGGCTGAAGGCTTTTTGCTTTAGAAGTTCAGAGGCTTTGGAGGTTGTGAGGGGTTTGGGAAGTGTGGGCTCAAGAGGTGTAGAGTTCAGTGTTTTTAGGGCTTTCGTGCATTTAGGGATTCGGGTTGCAGCTCGGTAAAGCCTCGTGGTTTCCTTGTTACCCAGCCACCATCACGGAGAAGAGCCACCCTCTCTCGCAGGCGCCATGCAGGATCGGTGGTGGGAGCGCGGCAGGGGATGGAGGAGGCCCTCAAGCAGAAAGGGCGTAGGAACGCGTCGGACCGTCGAAGAAAGGGAGCTTTTGTGGTTTTTGGTGTTTAAACAAGCAACCCTGGGTCTGTCGAGTTTGGAATACTGGGCTGTTTCATACTACGTACCACGCTTTGCACGGGAGGCCCCGAAGAGGCGCTCGTGCGTTTCTGTTCCGAACCTCAAGCCATCCTCACACAATTCGCAACAGGTCTCGCAGCCCGAGCATGCGGTCAGGTGCCTCGGCAAGTTTGTCCGGATGCGGTTCCTGAGCCCCGTAGCGGCATAGGAAGGGAGTGAATTTAGCACTGATTGATGTCCGAAACTATACGATCTGATTCTGTGTTTGGCTTGTAGAGATAATATCGTTGAGGTTCGGCTTGGAGACATGCGCAAAACATGCCTTGTGTCAAAGCTGTTGAGGGCCAAGTTTTCAGGCCTTACCCTAGAGCCCTATTGCCCCGCCCACCGCGCTCTTGTGAGAGAAGACCAGACGACCGCAGGCAAGGCTACTCCGGCGCTGGACTCCCTTGACGTAAAGGCAGAGGAACTTGAGGACCCAGTGCTGGCATTTAAGGTTTGTAGCATTTGGGGTGTATAGGGTTTAGAGTTCGAAGTCGCACATGGAACAACGCTGCACCTGCATCATCCAATCACGCGGAGGAGCCAAGTGATCCCTGGACAGCTCTACAGGCGTCTCCGCCACGACCACGAATCTGTTCTGAGCTGGTCGTGGGTGGTGATGGAACGTAGATGTTGTGGAAGCTCTTGCGGTCACGTGACAGCTCAATTAAGGTACCGGACAGTTGCTGAGGCCACAAGCTTGATTACAATGTGGCAGCCTGTGGCAGTAGCCTGGGGCATTCGAACAATCCACAGGAATCAAAATTTGGGGCCAGTTGTAGCCCGAGGCGCTCTGCAAAGGCGCAGCAGAAGTCTGACTCGACCCCAAGCCCAGACTTGCAAACCATGAGTCCCGAATCATCAAACTACAAGCCCTGCATGACAAAACCGGGTGCGCTCTCAGCCTGAAGCTAGAAGCCCTACGTTAAAGTCTAACCCTAACCCGTAGGCCCTAAACCCTAGACCCTAAACCAAAGTTTTGACAGAGTAGGCGCGAAACCTTCCCCTGGAGCCATGGTCACCCATGGGACGCTGGATTCGCTGGCTACGCCTGTCAGTAGCCTGGCATGCGTTTCAGCAGCACGTGTCAGGATGTGTAGGGATTAGGGTTTAGGATTCTGGGTTTAGAGGGTTTAGAGGGTTTAGAGGGTTTAGGTGCCATGGACCTTTAGGTACAATGTGAGCACTTGTCCTTGTTTTACTATTCAAAGCCTATATATCCTGTGGACGAGAAAGCCGTGAGAGGCCTAATCTGTTTTTTCTTTTCAGCAATCTCACTCCCGCTCTGCCTCAGCAAATCTCTTTCTTCCTTTCCATTCCTTTCAACCTCCTCCTCCTCCTCTTCCAACTCTACGAGACGTACCACTCAGATAAGAAAGAGAGAGAGAGAGAGAGAGTAAGATCGAGAGCAAGAGCGACGGGGCGATGTCTCATTCTCCCTCTCCTTCTTCAAATCTTTTTCTTTATAGTTCTTCCTTTCATTCCTCTCACTCTCCCCCCCTTCTAGTTCTACGAGACATACCACTCAGAAGAGAAAAGAAAGACAGAGACAGAGAGTGAGAAAGAGAGAGAGAGAGAGCGAGAGAGTGATGCGTGGGGGTGGGGGTGGGGAAAACCTTGCCCTCAAGCCCGCTGAAAGAAAGAAAAAACAGAGCGCGAGAGGGGGGCGGGGAACAGAGAAGAGTGAGGAGCATGGTGAGAAGAAGGTGTAAGCCCCCCTTCTCTCCTAATTATGTTCTTGTCTAAACAGAGAAAGAGATGGGCAAGCCAAGAGGCCCTCTCCCTCCCACGGTCTATGGAGTCTATGCTTCTCTTCATGCCTAAAAAATTGAGGAGATAGAGAGCCAGAGAGACAGGCTCAGGGGGGAGAGAAGAGGGAGGGGCAAGAACAAGGCAGGAAGAACATGTAAATTCCTCTTCTCTCTTCTCTTTTCGTCTTTCTTTTCCACAAGAAAGAAAACTGACATGAACTTGAGAAGGGGCAAGCTAAGAGACCCTCTCTGTCCCACATTCTACGCTGTTCTCTATGCCTCGCCCTGTCTCACTCCCTCTCTGCTTCAGCAAACCTCTTTTGTTGTAGCTCACCCTTATCCTTGTCTTCCAGTTCTACAAGACATGCCGCCCCCAAAAAAAGAACAGAGAGAGAGAGAGGGGGAGAGCGAGAGGGAGAGAGCGAGAGGGAGATAGAGCGAGAGAGAGAGAGAGAGAGAACAAGCGAGCGAACCGGAAGAAGAAAGGAACAAGATAGGAAGACATGTAAACTCCTCGTCTCTCTTATCTTCTTGTCTTTCTCTTTCACAAGAAAAACTGATTGGGAGCATACGCTTTTCCAACATTGTTGGGGGGCTGTGCTTGCGATCTGTCTTTTGGGAGCTTCTCTTTGTAAAAACCTTAGGGGGACTGTTGCGATTTGCCTTTTGGGAGCATATATTTTCCAAAATCTTGAGGGGACGGTGCTTGCGATTTGTCTTTTGGGAGCATACTTTTCCCAAAATCTCAGGGGGGCGGTGCTTGCGAATTGTCTGTTGAGTGCATAACTTCTTTAAACATCTTAGGGGGACGGTGCTTGCGATTTGTCTTTTGGGGACGCAATTCTTGAAAAATCTTAGGTCTTCGGGCTGCTTTCTTTCAGGGTATCCCAAAAATGGAGGTCTCCGGTGGGCGTGTCCTTTCAAGGTGGGTCTTGTTACAGAAAAAGAAGAAGAAGGACACCCTAATTTTGGATACATGTAACATCTCTTCTTTCTGTATTTCCTCTGGCGCAAAGAATAGAACGAAAGCAAGGCCACAGTGGAAAAGCGGTTGCCTTTCCTTCAAGCTTTCCAAAACATCGGAGTCTCTGGCGTGGGTGTCCTGTGAGAGTGGACAAAGAAGCACCTTTTTTCAAGGTTTCCAAACAATAGAGGTCTCCAGTGTGGGTGTCCATTCAAGGTGGGTCTTGTTACAGAAAAAGAAGAAAAATAAACCCTAATTTTGGACACATGTAACATCATTTCTGTCTTTCATTTCCTCTTGCACAAAGAATAGAACGAAAGAAAGGCCACAGTGGAAAACGCGGGTGCCTTCCCTTCAAGGCTTCCAAAACATCGGAGTCTCTGGTGTGGGGGTCCTTTTAAGGAGGTCTTTACTACAGAAAAAGGAAGAAAAGGACGCCCGAAACACTCTAAACATCTTGGACGCCCTTCTTGAAATACGATCTTAATTTTTTCATATGTAAACGAAAAAAAGGGGACAGACAATGAAACGAACGAAAGGTGAAGGTGGACAAAGAAGCACCCTTTTTTCAAGGTTTCCAAAAATAGAGGTCTCCGGTGTGGGTGTCCATTTAAGGTGGCCCTAATTTTGGATACATGTAACATCATTTCTGTCTCGTATTTCCTCCTGCACAAAGAATAGAATGAAAGGAAGGCCACAGTGGAAAACGCGAGTGCCTTTCCTTCAAGGCTTCCAAAACATCGGAGTCTCTGGTGTGGGTGTCCTTCTAAGGTGGGGTTTTGCTACAGAAACAGGAAGAAAAGGACACCGGAAACACTCTAAACATCTTGGACGCCCTTCTTTACATATTATGCATTTTTTGAATTTTTCATATTTAATTGGCAAAGGGGACAGAGAATGAAACGAACGAAAGGCGAGAGTGGACAAAGAAGCACCTTTTCCTTCAAGGTTTCCAAAAAATAGAGATCTCTCGTGAGGTGTCCTTTTCAGGTGGGTTTTGCTGCAGAAAAAGAAGAAAAGGACATCCTAATTTTGGATACATGTAACATCATTTCCTTGTGTTATTTCCTGTTGCGCAAAGAAATACAACGAATTTCGGGCCTCCAATATTTAAATTCGGGTGGAATTCATAAAAAAAATCAATAATTATAATCATTTAAATAATTTCGGGCCTCCAGAAAGGCGCGGCTCGATTTGGCCAAATTTTGCCGGGCAGGCTCCGGGCAAAAT
Source organism: Symbiodinium natans (assembly GCA_905221605.1). Taxonomy (NCBI): domain Eukaryota; class Dinophyceae; order Suessiales; family Symbiodiniaceae; genus Symbiodinium; species Symbiodinium natans. The sequence continues at coordinate 165,779 of CAJNDS010002583.1, read as the reverse complement.
TTGGCCAAATCGGGCTGCTCTTCGTATGCGATGAGAAATGCGCGGCTCGATTTGGCCAAATTTTGCCCGGAGGAATGGAAAAAAATGGTTGAAATGGAAAATCCTTTTCCATTTCAACCATTTTTTCCCATTTCGAAATGGCAAAAAAAGGTTGAAATGGAAAATCGGGCCTGGGGGGAAAAGCCCCAAGCAATTGAAATGGTTGAAATGGTTGAAATGGTTGAAATGGTTGAAATGGAAAAGGCTTTTCCATTTCAACCATTTTTCCCATTTTGAAATGGAAAAAAATGGTTGAAATGGAAAAGCCTTTTCCATTTCAACCATTTTTTCCATTTCAAAATGGCAAAAAATGGTTGAAATGGAAAATCGGGCCTGGGGGGAAAAGCCCCAAGCAATTGAAATGGTTGAAATGGTTGAAATGGTTGAAATGGTTGAAATGGAAAAGGCTTTTCCATTTCAACCATTTTTTCCCATTTTGAAACGGAAAAAATGGTTGAAATGGAAAAGCCTTTTCCATTTTTAGCATTTTCCCCATTTTGTTTCCATTTCAACCAGTTTCTCCCATTTAAAAATGGTAAAAAAATGGTTGAAATGGAAAAGGCTTTTCCATTTCACCCATTTCAACCATTTCAATTGCTTGGGGCTTTCCCCCCCAGGCCCGATTTTCCATGTCAACCGTTTTTTGCCATTTTGAAATGGAAAAACATGGTTGAAATGGAAAAGGCTTTTCCATTTCAACCATTTTTTCCATTTCAAAATGGGAAAAAATGGTTGAAATGGAAAAGCCTTTTCCATTTCAACCATTTCAACCATTTCAACCATTTCAACCATTTCAATTGCTTGGGGCTTTTCCCCCCAGGCCCGATTTTCCATTTCAACCATTTTTGCCATTTTGAAATGGAAAAAATGGTTGAAATGGAAAAGGCTTTTCCATTTCAACCATTTTTTCCATTCCAAAATGGGAAAAAATTGTTGAAATGGAAAAGCCTTTTCCATTTCAACCATTTCAACCATTTCAACCATTTCAATTGCTTGGGGCTTTTCCCCCCAGGCCCGATTTTCCATTTCAACCTTTTTTTGCCATTTCAAAATGGGAAAAAATGGTTGAAATGGAAAAGGATTTTCCATTTCAACCATTTTTACCATTTCAAAATGGGAAAAAATGGTTGGAATGGAAAAGGCTTTTCCATTTCAACCAGAGCCCTAGTACTAGTAATAGTAGTACTAGTACTAGTAGTACTAGTACTACTAGTAGTACTAGTAGTACTACTAGTACTAGTACGCGTACTAGTTCCAGTACCAGTACTAGTACTAGTACTACTAGCACTAGTACTAGTAAAGTAGTACTACTGCTACTATTAGTACTGCAATTACTACTACTACTGCTACCCGAAAGAGAATACTCACATAGACCCTAAAGGTCCTACATACAGAGGGTTTAGAGGGTTTAGAGGGTTTGGAGGGTTTGGAGGGTTTGGAGGGTTTAGAGGGTTTAGAGGGTTTAGAGGGTTTACTGGGTTTACAGGGTTTACAGGGTTTACAGGGTTTACAGGGTTTACAGGGTTTACAGGGTTTACAGGGTTTAGAGGGTTTAGGGCGATCATGTGAGTGACTCCATCAGGCTACAGTACTTCTACTGTAGGTGAAACGCTGGTTCCGTTGCACCCGTGTACCGAGGGTCTAGGCTCCGAGGAGCCGCCGCCACCTCTCCCGAAACTAAGCCCGACCCGTCCTGATTGGAGAGCCCTTCCATGTCATGGTACTATGATCATTATTGTACCCTAAACCCTAAACCCTAAACCCTAAACCCTAAACCCTAAACCCTAAACCCTAAACCCTAAACCCTAAACCCTATACTATTCTTCGCCTTGCTTTTATGGACCTATCAGGCCGTGGCCTTGGCGTTGGCCTGTGCGCCCGGCCCTTGCGGATCTCTGCCGCCGCGGCTCTGGCTGGTGAAGGCCAATGACTTCGGTGACTTCGGGTTTAGGGTTTAGGGTTTAGGGTTTAGGGTTTTAGGGCTCTGTGGGTGTGGGTGAGGACTTGCGGAAGTCTGTGTCCAAGCAGAAGCATCCCTGGCTTTTCGACCGGGCGCTTCGCAACCAGCCGGAGAGACTTGATTTCAGCTAGAAGGCGGTTTAGGGTTTAGGCTTTAGGGCTTTAGGGTTTAGGATTTAGGGTTTAGCAAAATCATTGGTTTGGAACCTTAAAATCCCGAAACCCTAAACCTTAAACCATAAACCTTACACCGTAAACCCTCCTCGAGCCTGGAAGAAGCCCTGGCCTTTCGCAAAAGCTGGAGTTGGGAGCTGCGCCCCTACTAGACTGTTGTGAGTAGAGAAACCCTACAGAAACCCGATGAAAACCCCCCCCCAAAAAAAAAACAAAAAACCTACAAGCCCTATAGACCCTAAGGCCTTGAGACCCTAAATGAAGCCTGTGATTAGCTTCCCAGGGTCTTCTTGGGCAAGTTACGAAGCACGGGCTTCTGAACACTAAGCCCTACTCAGCCGGAATAAGCCCTACGAAGCACTAAAAAGCCCTTTCGCACTAAGAAGCCCTAATTGCCCTGGTGTTTTGGGTCGCGTGTCCCCTAAACCCCAAACCCGAAACCCGAAACCCGAAACCCTAAACCCTAAACCCTAAACCCTAAAAGCATCGATGACATCGCTGCGCCCAGCATCCCGGCCGGCGAGATCGTGGCGGTTTCCTGGAAGAAGCAGACCCTGGCCTATGGCTTTCACGACCCAGCGTCCCCGCTGCGTGCGCCTTGCCCCGCAGGAGGATTAGGGGGGTCAGGGACTCAGGGACCCCACTCCCCACAAACTCATACATATATATATATAACTATACGAGCCCCATCGAATCAACTCGATTTAAAGCACATGGAAAAAACTTTTCAACCCTCAAATGTGGGCTTAAGATTCAGGCTTCAACGCTGTGGCGGACCCCAGAACTCGGATTTAGGGTTATATAAGGGGTCGTAGGGTGGAAATGTGGGTCTTGCAGGGTTTGGGGCTCACGGCTTGCACAGTCTGGGGTTTAGGGCTTATCAAGTTTGCAGTTCAGGGCTTGCAGGTTTTGGTTGCTTACAGGGTTCGGGTGTAGAACTCTAAACTCTAAACTCTAAACTCTAAACTCTAAACTCTAAACTCTAAACTCTAAACCCTAAACCCTAAACGCTAAACCCTAAACCCTAAACCCTAAACCCTAAACCCTAAACCCTACACCCTAAACCCCACACCCTAACACCCTAACACCCTAACACCTGAACCTGGCTGGCGAGGTCCGCCTTCTCTGGTGGCCTGAGGATGGCCAGCCCGTGCCAGGCGTGGCTGATGGGCACTTGCAGAAGAATCTTGGGGTTTGGAGTTTAGGGTTTTCAGTTTCAGGATTTTTTGGGGTGTCTCGGGGATTGGGGGGGCTTTGGGGCTCTGGTGCTGTTTCGGCTGGATTTGCGGGGGGAGCTCCACTTGCAACTGACGTGCTTCATCCAAGTAGGGAGGAGCTTCGTCTGGAACCTGCGCAGCTTCCATGCAGGCTTTCATCCTTGCCCAAATATGTGAGAAGGCTCCTCCCATCCGTTTCCCTGGCCCTACAGTAGCTCCAATTTAAGGGTACTTGTGGCAGCCCACCAGGTTAAGTCCCATTGAGTTGCACTGTGGCCTGAGCATGTGTATCATGTGTTCGCGCAACAACTTCAACCTAAGTTCTCCTCAGCTCTCGTCGCAAATCTTAGCCGCTAAGCACCGCTTAAGGTCTCCATATCGGTACCCCCCCCCTAGACCCTTCTGCAGCAGGTAATATAGGGGTTGGAATAATTACTAATCATATTCCCTTATGGTCCCTGTGTAATTGTATTACAAAAACCCCCCAAAACCCTTTTCTAATTGTTCAGTCCCCTATATGATGGGGGTTGGGGGGGGCGACCGATCCCCAGACAGCCCGAAGCCTGATGAGACGGGCCCTTTCTCAGGGTCACACGAAGAAGGGGACCAGCGTGTCATTCAGGCCCTCAAATTTTGAGGGCCTAAAGGAACCCCAAGTTTGCGAAGCGAAAGAAGGCTAGACCCTTAAACCCTACACCCTGAACCCTTAACCCTAAAGTTCCTAAAGCCTAAATCCTAAACTTGGGATGTTCTCCCTTACGCTAACAGTCCTTAATGGGGATTATAATAGGGGGTACTATAATCCCTATTAAGGACGGCTAGTATAAGGGGGAACATCACAACCCTAGACCTTTAAACCTAAAACCCTAGACCCTAGACCCTGGACCCTAAACCCTAAACCCTAAACCCTAAACCCTAAACCCTAAACCCTTAACCCTTAACCCTAAACCCTAAACCCTAAACCCTAAACCCTAAACCCTAAACCCTAAACCCTGAACCCTGAACCCTAAACCCTAAACCCTAAGCAGGCGATCCCTCCTGGGCGGCCGGCGTGGCCCAAAGGGCCGCCAAGCGGCGCCAGGCGGAGCCCTCGCTGCGGCACTCCACCGGTATGCGGCTGCTGCACGGGGAGCCTCGGGCTCTTGAGGATTCATAGGGGGTTAGGGTTTGGGGTTTAGGGTTTAGGGTTTAGGGTTTAGGGTTTAGGGTTTAGGGTTTAGGGTTTCGGGGCTCTGGGGCTAGGGGCTCTTGAGGGTTCATAGGGTTCATAGGGGGTTAGGGTTTAGGGTTAGGGGCTTTCGGGTTCACAGGGTTTAGAGTTTAGGATTTAGGGTTAGGGGGCTTTAGGGTTCACAGGGTTTAGGGTTTAGGGTTTAGGCTTTAGGGTTAGGGGCTTTAGGGTTCATAGGGTATAGGGTTCATAGGGTTGAGGGGTTTAGGCAACACATAGGGACTCTAGGAGCTTCAGGGGGTTTAGAGCTCATAGGGTTTAGGGGCTTCGAGCAATATATTTAGGGGCTTTAGGAGCTTCAGGGGATTTAGGGCTGGTGAGCTTCATTAGGCGTGATTGGGAGTCGGTGGCTCCAGTATCGGATGAGCGGGCGCTTGAGCAGCTTAGCCCGACGTTGAGTTCATCTAGGTTCATGCCTCATCGCCCTTGTAAAGTCTTAGAATCACAAGCTCAACACCGTTTGATACTAGAAGGACTCCCCTCCCCCTACCTAATCTGAAATGCCTGTACTCTGAAGTATCTGGAACATTCCCCACCCATGTGCTACTTCTACCACATTTCTTGCAGGTTCATGGGTAGTTATAAGGTTGGCTACAAGTAAGGAAGGTCACTTTTACCCAGTATATAGCTACCCATGAACCTTCAAGTATCATGGGAACAGGTAACAGCCCCGAACCCTAAAAACCTTCAACCCAAAACCCGCAACCCTACACACCCTAAACACCCTAACCCCAAACCCTAAACCCTAAACGGCCCTAGACCCTAAACCCTAAACCCTAAACCCTAAACCCTAAACCCTACACCCTACACCCTAAACCCTAAACCCTAAACCCTAAACACCCCTCGAGCGGCAGAGGAGGCGGATTGGACCCCGGGCCTTGTTTTGGACGCCTACGGCGACTGCGGCGTGGCGGCCTTCGACGGCGCCGGGGCGGACGCCTTTTGGCGGCCCAGGTGGGCTTAGGGCCTATAGGGTATGGGGTATAGGTTTAGGGTTTAGGGTTTAGGGTTTAGGGTTTAGGGTTTAGGGTGGAGGGTTTAGGGCTTAGGGTTCAGGGATTCTGGAGAATTTCGAGACGTTGTTGCGCACTCACTGCAGTTTGTTTCTGCATGAGCTTGCTGTTGGGATGGGGCGTCGGTGCCATAGTGGCGCTACTGCAAGGAAGGGATGCACAGTGTGTGTGAGAGAGAGAGTGTATGTGTGTGTGTGTGTACGTGTGTACGTTCTTTGCCGGCATCACCAGATCATCCACGAAAGCTGACGCAATCTTGGAAGGCACCCACCATTTTGGGCCAAAGGTCCCTCCGAAAACTGTAGAAAACGCAAAACCCAAAACAGCCCAAACCTCCAAATCCTAAACCCTGGCCCTAAGTATTCTGCGGAGAGGCTCTCCAGCATTGTCGAAGCATTTGCCGGTGCTGGAGCCTGAGTTGCACGTTCAGGGGGCTACTCTGAATTCGAACCCCTCTTCAGGGCTTTCCCCTTCTACAATAGCCCTACAAACCCTACTTTGAAGGTTCATGGGTAGTTAACAGTACTCTCTACTACTAGGCAGGCTTTTGGGACAGTTTTCTGTTTTCCCTTGTTGGGTTCAAGAGGATTTCATTACTCCTCCACATTGGAGGGGTCGTTTTTGCTCAGGGGTGCCATGGTTAAAGGCTGCCCCCTAAACCCTAGACCCTAAACCCTAAACCCTAAACCCTAAACCCTCAGTTTGACACGAGTCTCGCATGGGCCATGAGTCAGGATACAAGCTCTCCGGCGTGCTCTTTGGATGATTTCAGCAGCTCTTTTGCATTCCTCTTGATCGCGCTAGCATCCTGCCTGTATGTCTCCCTAGCAGAGTTCAGGGATCGTTGTTTTGCACAGCATCCTCCCACTACAAAGGATCAACAAAGATGGCACCGAGACACTCTGGGGAACCTCGCCCACGAAGGAGGCCTCCTGCTTTGAGGAGAACGGCGTCTTGTACGAGGCCACATGCCGCAGGGAGTGGTGGCTTTGGGTGTGAAATTTCCCCTAATTAAAACCCTGAACCCCTAACCCCTGAACCCTAACCCGTAAACCCTAACCCCTAAACCTCTAAAGCCCTGAACCCGCAACCCTAAGCCCTAAGCTCAGAGTCATTCTGCAGGTTGCCGAAGATGACGAGTCTTAAGCCGCCAGCTCTCTTTCATCCCAGGGGCCTCCGCACCCTAAGCATCCCCCAAGCCCGAAATTCTAAAGCCCTGATCTTGGTAGCTGAGTAGGTAACCTTTAAACTAGGTAACCTCTAAACCTTCAACCGTAGTCATAACTTATATACAGGCCTGTAAGTACCGCAAGCAAGGCTAGAACGTAAGTTACCTTCCTTGCTTAGAACCCTACTTGTACCTACCCATGAACCTTCAAGTACCCTAAGCCCCCCCCCCCCCCCTAAACCCTAAACCCTAAACCCTAAACCCTAAACCCTAAACCCTAAACCCTAAACCCTAAACCCTAAACCCTAAACCCTAAACCCTAAACCCTAAACCCTAAACCCTAAACCCTAAACCCTAACCCTAAACCCTAAAACCTACAGGCCCTACAAGAAACGCAAGAGGTGGACGTCTGGCACGGCCACAAGACGGGCTTCTTCCTGGACCAGCGGCCCAATCGGCTCCCTGGCTCCCAAGATCGGCTTTGGGAGTTTCAGGATTTAAGGTTTTTGGGTTTAGGGTTTAGGAGTTAGGGTTTAGGGTTCAGGGTTCAGGGTTCAGGGTTCAGGGTTTAGGGTTCAGGGTTTAGGGTTTAGAGTTCCGGACTCAGGGTCTAGGGTTGCGGGTATCCAGGGTTCAGAGTTCAGGGTTCCGACTTCCGGGCTCCTGCGCTCTGCTCAGGGCATAGCCTGCGACACCATGACACCATGTACCCTAAAGTCAAGAACCTTCCCATCAAACCTGAAATCCTAGATGCAAGCCCTAAGCCAGTTCCCAAGAAGTCCGAAGCACGAGAACCCTGAGCCTGAGACCACGCTGAAATGCCGAGGCTGCGCTTAAGAGAGCTGGCAGCCGGGAAGGACGGGTTGTCTATTCTGAAAATGTCCCGGGTTTAGGGTTTAGGGTTTAGGGTTTAGGGTTTAGGGTTTAGGGTTTGGGGATATGCAACTCAAGGCTCGACCTGTTTGTTGAACTCTGGGGTAGCTCTACGACCATCATCCTTGTGTCCGTTCTTGCACTCATGGCTCTCCACTCATATGGCGCCACACTCGACAGATGAGCCAAGAACAAGCCGTGTGAGGAAAGGGAGGGCCACTGTTTCACTACCTATGAAGCCAGTTGCGTGAAATGATGACCTGAACGCGGGGAGGGAGGGGGGCAAGTGTTCTAAATCAGGGTCCCTGATTATTCTGCAAGGAATCTCAATATCAAACGTACCTTGAACACCCAATTTGGGTTTCCGGAGGCTGTGAAGAAGACAGCTTCTGCGAACGATGGGCCTTCATGTCCATGCAACTTCAAAACCTTCGAACAAATCCTGAGCCTCAGGCCCTCTAACCCTCACGAACCAGAAATCTCCTAGCCACTGTTCCAAAACAGGATGTGCTGGATTTATTCAGCCTCTTGGCTGAAACCAGAGGCTGGTCCCCACCTACCGCACAGTCGCTTCTTCAGCCAGCGCCGCAAAGTTTGGCGACGACACAGGAACCTACTTGAAGGTTCACGTTTGCCTGTATCATAACCTTAGTCAAGGTAGCACTTATGCGCCTGCTTGCAACTCTGTAACCATGAAAGCCCAAGCAAAACCCCACAACCCTAAACCCAAAACCCTGAACCAAAGCCCTGATCCCTCCAAGGCTATACAGGCGGCTTCGCAGTGGCGGCGGCACTTGGTGGCGCCCTGGCTCGCACCATGGGTGCCACTTGGAGGTTCACGGTACTTATTAACCAATTATAACTGTACTTGTAGCCCACTTATAAGCCCACTTATAAGCCCCCTAAGTGCCCATATATGATTATAAGTACAGTTATAAGTACAGCTATATTTGCTTAATAAGTACAATGAACCTCCAAGCACTGAGAGCCCGGGTTTGGGGCTTCGGGTGTTTAGAGGGTTTATAGGGCATGTGGGGTTTGCAGGGTTGTTTCGGTTTATAGGATTTACAGGGTTTATGGGTTTTATGGGAGTTATGGGGCGCACCAACATGCTGCAGCTCTGCTTTGAGTTGAGAATAGAGTACGTGCCAGCGTTTCCTGACGCCGTGCGAATCATGCAGCTGACTTGATTCAATCTCCCTTTTGAATATTCCCTCATATTCCTCTGTGGCAGGTGCTCCTTTGGGGATGGGTGGGAGCTGAGCCCCAGAACCCCAAGCTCACCCAGGCGCCCAGCGCTGCGTGGCCGTGGATGCTGCCAGGAAGGCGGTGGAGGCCTCGAAGGTCATTTGAAAAGGATTTTGAGTGTTTGGGGTTTAGGGTTTAGGCTTCAGGGTTTAGGTTGCGGGGGTTTAGGGGGGGGAGGCATGTTAGCATTCTAGGGAATTGGGTTTGGAGTTCGCCGTAGAGTGCTGTGAAAGCTTTGAGGAGTCTTGTTTTTACGGGCGATGGAGCGCGCATCGTGCACGACTGTTCTTGAGATGTTTTACCACGCGGGCTGTCGTGGAGGGGGCTTGAAGAAGCCTTTCTTGAGGTCAGGTTTTGTGGGTTTGCGGTAGTCATGCAAAATCAAACATTCCATGTTGATGAAGAATTTGAGAGGTAGTCATGCAATCAAACATTCCGTCTTGATGAAGAATTTGAGAGGTTCTCTCTTCACCTGAGTCTCTCGTGCCCGTGCACAATATTTCCACTGGCCGCAAACTGTCAATGCGCCGCATATCAGTGTTCTGGGACATTCTAAGCTCACGGAACAATACGCTACGACACTGAGGACAGGCGCGGCAAGCTTGCCTAAAAGCCGAACACTGAAGAACCGAATCCTATTTCATGCTTCCACGTCGAATGCGAGCCTGCCAGGCTTGCCAGCGGAACTTCCGCTTGAACGGACTTGATGCGGAGGCCCCGGGAGGGAAGGGAGGCAGCTGATCCTCTCACCACATGGGGCGATCTTGCAACATGAGAGGCTGCGCTGGATTGACGTGCTCAGTGCTTCTGCGCGGCCTGCCAGTCCCTTCTATCCAGAAAGCCATGAGCCCCCTAAAGATTGAAGTCTACTGTAAATCCTGAACCCTAAATTACTAAACCCTAAACCCTAAACCCTAAACCCTAAACCCTAAACCCTAAACCCTAAACCCTAAACCCTAAACCCTAAACCCTAAGTAAGATTCTTAGCCTGCATGACGCGGGAGGTCTGTACCGACCCAAGCCAGAGCCACTTGAGCTCCGGCATGGCCCATGTGCCCGAAGCTCAGTCTTTCCATAGGGGTCTTAGGGTTTAGGGTTTAGGGTTTAGGATTTAGGATTTAGGGTTTAGGGTTTAGGGTTTAGGGTCTCCCAAGTTTGGGCAATGGCCGATTTAACCCTAAAGCCTAAATCCCTAAACCCTAAATCTTGCGGGGGCTCTCATAAAAAGGGATTCTTTATACTTTTCGGGTTTATGAGGAGTATGACTATTTTTTGGAAATATTCCTGCACACTTAGGGCGTGCAGGCTTTAGAGCTTTGGTTTGCTTATTGGTAGGGGTTCTGGAGTCTAAATGAGTATCAATGTCATCCCCTTACCTGTCTGAGATCGGGACTGGCACTAGGACCGGGAGCAGGCCCTTTTTTCCTTTTTTGAGGGTTGGGGTTTCCTTATAATCCCCTTAAAACCAAAAAGGGTACCCATTTTATTCCTAGGTAACTCGCCGGGTCTCGTCAGCTTCGGCGGGAACTTGACATGCAGCCTCTGACACCCACGACACGCGAGTGGCGGGGCCCAAGCCCAAAAAACCCTTAGGGTTTAGGGTTTAGGGTTTAGGGTTTAGGGTTTAGGGTTTAGGGTTTAGGGCTTAGGGTTTAGGGTTTAGGGTTTAGGGTTTAGGGTTTAGGGTTTAGGGTTTAGGGCACCTAAGCCCCTGAAATTGCCAAAGTGATGGCCAGTGTAGTCCCGGAACCCTAAACCCCAAACCCTAATTAAACCCTAAGCCCCAACCCCCCGGCCAGTAAGGATCCACCTGGCAGATTGCTGGGAGTTTCTCCGGGATGCTGCGAAAGCCAAAGAGGCTTTCGATATCGCCTGGGCGCTTAGCCTGCCTCTTTTTAAAGCCCGGAAGCCTTCCTTTAGGGTGTGTGAATGTACGGTAGGGCTGATTGTTGATTGGTGCCTCTTGGCATGCGAAGGCTGCAGCTGCAGCCGCTTGCGGATACACTGGAAGCCCAGCTTGTAGGTTAATAGTTGAGTGTTTATAGGGTTGCAGCCAGATTACCCTAAACCCTAAACCCTAAACCCTAAACCCTAAACCCAAAGAGCCCACGGTCGTTCGGAACCCCATGAACTCTAATACTTAAACCCTCAAAAGACTTAGGGTGGCCCTAAACGGCCCGAAATTCACAGCAGCGTTCCAGTGACTGCAAGGTCGTTTGCGATCCTCCTTCCATGGCCCCGCGTGCCAGTGCAAGACCTCAGGCGAGTTCGAAGGGAGGTGGGTTTTGGGTTTTGGGTTAGTGGGGTTTATACTTTAGGTTTATAGGGTTTAGGGTTTAGGGTTTTTGGGGTTAGGGTTTATAGGGTTTGGGGTTTAGATTTTTGGGGTTTATAGGGTTTAGGGTTCAGGCTTAGAATTGTCCGCGCTACACCACGGCTACGAGACTTGGGCTTGTTCTAAGACCTAAAACCTAAACCCCTAGATGCCGTAAACCCCAATTTTGAACCTGCTTTGGTGTGTCCCCCCCCCCTGTTTCCGTGAAACAGTCGAAGCTGGTTTTGGCTTTCTTTACACGGTCCACGGGGTTTATATGATTTTCAAAGGGAGGAGATTAGACGAGTTTAAGATGGACAGCGATGCCCGGCAATTGATTTTAAAGGCGCGCTGCACGGAAATTTTCCGACACCCGGACTATTTCTCCTAATAGAGGATCCCACCGCGCACCCTCAAACAGTCCTGAATAGCCCGGCCAACACGACTTAATTCAGGGGGGCCCCTGCTAAAGCAGGGGGTTTAGGGTTAGGGTTTAGGGTTTATAGGGTTTAGGGTTTAGGGTTTGGGGTTTGGGGTTTGGGGTTTAGGGTTTAGGGTTTAGGGAGGTCCAAACATTACACTCCAGCCAGGCGCTCAAAGCCTACGGCTCCCTCAACTCCGGCGCGCTGCGCGTCCTGCGAAAGGGTCCGGGGGCTCGGCATGTCTGGGGGCTGGAAAATTCGGGGTCCTGTTTAAGGGTTTAGGGTTTAGGGATACCATTTGCTTTTAAGAACCCCAAAAGAATAACAAGTAATAATCCCTAAACTGACCTTAAAATAAGGAAGAACATGTTTCCATTTTTTCGGGTTCTTCAGTTAAGCAATGAGTAGATTCGGGGTCCTGTTCAAGGCTGACGCCTTTTTGGGATGTCCCTTTGCAGGGGGACGTTGTTGTAGTTGGGGGGTAGAAGGGGGATGTAGACTTTCTGACACTCCCATGTCGGGCGAGAAATACCGTGGTTTGCGATCTGATTTTGTGAAAAGTGCGCGAAGTTGGTAGTTCCGGTTGTACGGACAGGTATAAACCTTCATCATTTTGGGGGGTCTCCATTATGGCATACACCTGTCATTTTGACAGGACGTCCCCCCAAAGCCTAACCCGACACCCAGAACCCCAAACCTAAACCCTCCCCCACCAAGCTCAGTAGTATTTCAGTACCCTCCCTAAACCCTAAACCCTAAACCCTAAACCCTAAACCCTAAACCCTAAACCCTAAACCCTAAACCCTCAATTTCAGTACCCTAGCTAAACATTGTTCATCTTGCTCCTTTTGAGAACCCTTGATCCGGCCCTCCGGCTTCTGCACTTGAGGCGGCCGGCTCATCAGCTGCTCGTGCAGTGCAGGGCCGAGCTCTGTGAGGGTTTAGGGCTTTGGCTGGAGGGCTTATACTTGGGCATACAATCATGGCCGAATAGAAGCATGCGCGTGTCTGTGTGTGTGTGTGTGTGTGTGGCGTCTCTCGCTCTCTCTCTCTCTCTCTCCGCCTCCCTCTGCATCACGAGGCTCCCACATTACGCGAAAGGATTTGCTGAAGGCAGTTCAGGCTGGATGCGCTGACAGTTTGCTTATAGGCTTTACGGAACGAACACGGGTCCAGAAGTGCCGAAATTCTCGGGCGCGATAGCCATAGGTGCCTGACAGCCTTCCTTTCAGAGGATGACGTCCGACATCAGCCCGCATCAAGCTACCTCAGTTTTCCTCCAGTTTTAATGCTGATGCGAAGATGCGGATCCCAGTCCCATCCTGCCATGTTGGCAAGGAGGCGGCCCTGCGTTCAGGGCGCAGCGCAGCTCTTGAGGAGCATCTGCACCATGATTTTAGGAAGCCCCACGGTGCACCTCGGGCGAGGAACCCTTTCTTTAAGTGCCTTCATTCAAAGACCTAACTGCAGAGGATGAGTTTCGGTCATTCAGACCTAATCTTTACAAACTGAAACCCAACAGTATGTGCTGTTGGGAAGTAAGCAACTAAACAAGGAAACCCTTGTTTGAAAATTGTGGTTACTGGGCTCGTTTCACTGAAGTTTTTTGTGGCTGCGGGCTCAAGGGACAAGGTTGAATCTCCACAAGTTGAGTCTCCGCATGTGTGGCATGCGCAACACCCCAACTGCAAAGCATACTAATCTCTGTGCTTGTCCCCTGCATGGGCCCAGCTTCCCTACTTGAAGGTTTATGGGTAGTTATATGCAGGGTTATAAACCTGTATTATGACCTTAATTCAGGTTCTGAGAGCCCTACTTATTATAACTACCCATGAACCTCCAAGTATCCCTATACCCCAAACCCTAAACCTACACCCTGAACCCTGAAACCCTGAAACCCTGAAACCCTGAAACCCTGAAACCCTGAAACCCTGAAACCCTGAAACCCTGAAGCCCTGAAGCCCTGAAGCCCTAAACCCTAAACCTATAGCTACCCGTGAACCCCCAAGTAGACTTCCTGAAGCCAGGAGGAGGGCTCGGCTGGCTCGGACCACCCGACTCGGCGCGGCTTCCCCGAGGGCAGCTATCTGCAGGAGGGGGGGGGGGGGGGGGGTTTAGGGTTTAGGGTTTAGGGTTTAGGGTCTAGGGTTTAGGGTTTAGGCTTTAGGCTTTAGGCTTTAGGCTTTAGGCTTTAGGCTTTAGGCTTTAGGGTTTAGGGTTTAGGGTTTAGGGGTACTTCCTGCTAGGTTTTGCCAGAGGCTTCAGGGGTTTGACGCAGGCTCTAAATCCGCGAGTACTGGACACAGACTCTGTCTTCGACCGGTGATGGCTGACAATCTCTGCTTTCCCAGCATAGGACGCATGTGCGCCCGTGAACTGGAGGTTCTCCACTTCCTCGTTCAATGACGGCCACCGAGGCTTAGAGCGATGCTGGAGGAGTACAAAAGCCGGCTGTTGCACTGCATCGAATTCCGGTCCGTGGTCTACATGCACACACCATGCTTAGCCTCACGAGCAAGGACCACTTGCATGCTGCCTGCAGATCAACCGAAATATGATTTCTGGAAACGCGATGCCCTATATAGAACTTGGCCTCAAAACTGCATCATGCGCGCCTGTTGCATGCGGCAGGCGTTTTTGCCTCCAACGAGAAAGCCCTTCTGCCGAAGCCTCAAATTCTCAAGTGGCGAGCCTTGAAAGGCAAGAGAACTGCTTCTACTACCAAATACATGCAGCTTGGCCCACCAGCATCCACCATCCTGATCCTGAGGCTACAATTTCATCCGTGGCTGTTGCAAATGGGAAGACCAGTGCAGAAGGCACACCGGACAGCGTGTGTAGGGAGAATTGGCATAGGTCTCTCATGCCTCACGACTCGTGCTCTGCCTCTACTTCTCTACTTATCCCAAGTACGCAATGCTGCTGTCAAAGGCTGGAGCTTACCATGTCACTTCATTAAGCATGAAAGCGGTTTGCAGGCACCATCCGCCCGAGAGGCAGGGTCTGTCATGCTTAAGCAACTAACTTCATCGTAGCTGTGACGAGAGAACCTTGTTGTATATATATATATATCATTCTGCTGCGCGGCTGGGGCTGTTCCGTGTAGTCAGCAGTAGCAAGTTCTCGGCTCAGTGTCGCCTCGTCCGTTGTGTCAGTGTCCATCCGGCATTATGCCGCACTGCCACTTGGCACCCTCAACCCAAAACAGCTTCAGGCTGGCTGTCGCACCCACCCACTCCACTGTACTTTCTTTGTGGCACTAGTAGAGTAGAGTGTAGGGCTGTTGGTTGCAGGCAGCTGGCAGAGATCACTGAGTTGCTCAGGCCCCGCGCATCCCAAATATCGTGCTACAATCCAGTGTGTACACTGTTGGTGAAGTTCCTTTGCGTACACCTGTGGTGAAGTTGACTAGCTTAGGAAGAGGTTGGATTGCCTCATTTGCCCGGGGAACCTGGGAGAGGAGAACCCCATGCCGCTGGGGAAGCCAGTGCAGGGTGAAACATTGTGTCTGAGCCTCAGCAAAGTTTCTGCACAAGAGAGCCACGTGTGCTTAATTAGGTTTCAGGGTCTAGGGTGACTTGTGAGGCATGGGCAGGTAATGTGTGGCAACTAGGTGGGGTGGAACTCTTTCCCTAAGGCTCGAAGGACTCTTGCCTTTGGGTTTCTTGCCACACGGCAACCAACTCCCCAAACAGGAGCCCCCCCGCCCCCCCCCCCCCCCCCCCCCCCCCCCCAAAAAAAAAAAAAAAAGCAATAAATTAAATAAATACAAACAAATTCCAAACAAAACAAAATTCGAATGCCCAAATAGCAAAACCCTTATTCTCAGAACCAGCAAGGGTACCCCTGTTTTGGTGACCCACCCTGCAACCCCGCCTTTCCTTCGGCCCAGTTCGATCTGCGCTAGAAAACCCTAAACCCTAAACCCGGACTAAACGCTAAACCTTCAGGTGTTTCTGCATGAGCAGCCCACGTGGCAGCGGGGAGAGGCGCCACCCTAAACTGAAGTGGCCATATATTAGGCTATGTGATGGTCTTCGCTACAGGGGCCCGAAAACCAAGCGTAGCTTTGAGAACTGCCCGAATATCATGGTTCAGGGCCGAGGGTTCGTACATCTCAGACCAGTCACCGCACCTGACTTCGAAGTTCCCTCCCCTCTCCCCACCGATCGAACGCATCAGAACCACGTGCAACATGCTGAGCTTGGCAGGGCCCACCGGAGGTTGGATTCTACCAAAAGACGCATCCGGACATGTACGTTGCAGCGCTTGGGGCGCACACAAACACACGTCAGAGGAGAGTAGATCCGATTCTCACCGTCTCTGCGTACGCTGTCTGGCATCCAGCACTCAGACTGCAGAGACAGCAAGGATGACATCATCGTTGCCCTGAAGACCGGAGACATCGTCAGTTTTACGGAGATGCGGTCGAGACCCGTTCTAGTCAGGTCAAGTCTGTGATCATGTGCCCAGATTCTCCTGAGCATTCTGACAGGCCCCTGAGGAGCAAGAGCAGCCAGGCGTGACGCTGAGTGCCTATTCTCTGGGGCCTGGGCGCAACTCAGCTTGGGCAAGCCATGTTCGATTCCTCACTCCAGTTGCAGGATGCAGCCTTCGGACCTTTTGAGGGAGGCTTTGTTAACGGGGTCGGCGGAATGGCCAGCCAGGCTTGATCGTATTGGGAAGTTGTTTGAGAACATGATCATAAACGAACCCCAACAAGGACATCCGCACCATGGCATGCTTTTCATGTGAGCGGGTCTGCCCAGGTCTTGTAGCCGAAGTCAAACCCTGAACCACAACACAAAGATAAACCCCAAGACCGCTCTCCCTTCATGACATCATTGGCTTTGGTCCCAGATCTCTGCTTGGAGAACCTGGGACCTTCGGAGGTACTCTTCTGGCCGTAGTAACAAACTCCGAAAGTGAGCACAGGCTCTCATTGATGCTGCCGGCCTTGTAATTCACAAGTACTTTATGCCTTCTCGTCAAGCGTCCATACGACATTTTGTATATACCTAGAGACCCCAAAGTTCCCAAAGCCCTAAACCCTAAATCCCAAAGCCCTAAACCCTAAACCCTAAACCCCAAACCCTAAAGGCTCAGCAGGGGGCGGACCCTAAACCCTGCACGCCGTGGATGTGCCAAGGCTCGGAGGGCGATGAAAGCTCGGCTGAGAGCGCGGCCTGGGCTAGTAGCCGGGAAGGCCTCCTGCCCACCTCTTCTGGGTTCAGGGTTTAGGGTTCAGGGTTTAGGGTTTAGGGTTCAGGGTTTAGGGTTCAGGGTTTAGGGTTTAGGGTTCAGGGTTTAGGGTTTAGGGTTCAGGGTTTAGGGTTCAGGGTTTAGGGTTTAGGGTTCAGGGTTTAGGGTTCAGGGTGTAGAGGTTAGGGTTCAGGGTTTAGGGTTCAGGGTTCAGGGTTTAGGGTTCAGGGTTTAGGGTTTAGGGTTCAGGGTTTAGGGTTCAGGGTTCAGGGTTTAGGGCTAGTAGCCGGGAAAGCCTCTGGCCTTCTGCCGGTCTCTTCAAGGTTTATGGTTTAGCTATAACCCCCTTAGGAATATTTCATAATTTCTATTTATACAGAAGCCAAGGGGATATTGAAAATATTACTTTTTTTATAACGGTTCTAAGGGGAATGTAGTTAGGGCTTCCAAGTTGTAGGGTTTCGGTGTCTAGAAATGAGGGTTACAGTGTAGGGCTCACTGGGTTTTGGAGGGTTTCTCGGAGTTGTTCAACGTTCAGGGCCTGCCGCCAAGCATCATCTTCTATCTGGCACCCTGCAAAGAAATGCTTTCAACATTTTGCTGGATAGGTGTGTTGGCTCAAGTTGCTCAACTTGTGTTGCAAGACGGGATGTAAGGATGGAGTTTAGCACACAGTGCTGGTGTCATCAAGTCGGGTGACGCCCATGAAGATGCAAGGGAGCTTCTGTCCAGGCTAGCGAGCTAGTACTGGTGTTGTGCTTTGGGGCTTGGGACCTTTCCTTGGGATGTTCCCCGTTATACTCACAGTCCTTAAAAGGGATTATCATAGGGGGTACTATTATCCCTAGTAAGGACTGCTAGTATGAGAGGGGGAAGTTCCCAAGGTGTAGGCTTCCAGTGGCTGCACAACCATGACATCCCTTGTGACGGGAGGTTCCTCTGAGAGCGGCAGCACGACGGAGGAAGAGAGCAGCCAAGGGCCCCAGATGCTCTCTGCGCTCTCAACTGGGCTCCAAGGCTAGGGATGTGACCTAGAAACTTAGTGTTGGCTGGAATAATTCGTAGGAAAGTTTAGGCTTCAGCGCCATGTGCTGAGCACCAAAGCGACCTACAGGAAAGAGCAAGCAGTTCACATTAGCAAGTACCCCAATGATGCCCAGAGTGATGGCCCTTCGGGCTTACGTTTGGGGCAACGAACTCGAACCTCCTCCCGCCCCAGACCCCTCATCCAAGTGCCCTTCAAGCCCGAAACCCTACAGAGAAGCCATGAGGCTCTGATGAGGGCGCACCCCGCGCAAGGCTCGAAGTACGGGTGGGATGTACCCGATACAGCGCCTAGTTGCATTAACGGAGCCCTCCGTTCCGAAGTCTTGCACCCAAAACCCGAAACCAGAGATTTTCCCCCCTAACCCGCAAGTCAAAGTGCAGATTTTTGTGGCTCATGAAAGAAGGGCCTCCGGGCTTGTCTTTTCTGGGTTTAGGGCTTGAGGGCTGAGGGTTTAGGGCTCATTCGTCCTTGTTGGCCTTCAACTGCGGAAGCTTGCAGCCCCAGTCGTCGATGTAGGTTGTTCCAGGTACCCTGCAATGTAAGGACGGAGTGATCAACGCAGAGGGCTTCAGAAAAGGGACCCTGACTCTAGAAGGCCCCCCAACCCTCCCTGCAGGCGTGGATCAGAATTGGGCGCCCTCTTGGGCCTTCGTAGTATGGCTCAGGGCAATCAAAAAGGGTTGCGGGTTTTAGGTTTCTGGAGTTTTGGGCTTTAGGGTTTACGGTTTAGGGTGGGGCCCTAAACCTAGGGTGGGGCCCTAAACCCCCCAGACCCATGAGTCATGATCTCCCGCGTGCAGGCAGTTTTTGCAGACCAAGTCGAATCCGGTGCGGGCCCCAGCTCTCTTGACCTTGGAGGGTTGATATAGGGGTGTGAGGTTCAGGACTGGCGCCCGACTTTCTAAACCCTAGGCCTCCTTAACATTCGAAGTCACCTCTCCTACGAAGAATACACACAATCAAGACAAATAATCAATACAAATAATCAATACAAATAATCGTAAAATAGTAGTTGATATAATAGTACAAATACAAATAGGACATCTGGAAAGAAGGACTCGTAGCAACAAGGAGCCCCTCACCCCCAAAGCTGTGCAGCTGATTCTGCACCTGGGCCGTCAGCTGAAGGTGTTGGTGTTCCGGGACGTGGGCATCTGTGTCATCAGCAAGCCTGCAGGCCTGAACCCAAGGAGGGTTTAGGGTTTAGGGTTTAGGGTTTAGGGTCTGGAGTTGACAGGGCCTAGGTTTAGGACTGCGTCTGGGGTTTGAGGTTCAGAGTTCTCATGGCTTGAAGATTCATAGGGTGTTGTGATAGGGGGTTGTGGGATGGGAGAGGGTTGCTTAGGGCATGAGGAGTATGAATTATAGCAAGTTGTACAGGCGGTGGCAAGGGGAGACCGTTGGCTCAGTTGAGGCCGGCATCTCACACACTGAGCTCTCGAATTGTGATGAAGCCTTTAATTTTCTTGCGAACCCCGAGCCCGAACGCCAAAAGGGTTGACCACTAGCCACACTAAACCCTAAACACTATAAACCCTATAGACCCTTCAACCCTAAAACCCAATAAAACCTATAAACCCTGTAGACCCTATGAACCCTATAAACCCTATAAAAACCTATAAACCCTATAAAACCTATAAAACCTTTAAAACCTATAACGCCCTCTAAACCCTGTAAACCCTATGAGCCTCAACCCAAAGCTTCCAACCCTGAGCCAGCAGGCTGGTCGGCCGATCCCTGCCCAGTATCGCAGGCTCGCAAGGGTGTCCTTACTTCGCCATTTAGTTGAACTTTAAACTTTTCGGGTCTTATTTGGTAAGGATATTGTAAAGTTTAACCTTTTTTTGCGCCTTTGGTTGTTGGAGAAGTAAGTGCCGTGTAGACTTGAGAAGTGGGGTTCGATGCCCAGAGGTCCGCACACCCGCAGGGTGAATTGAGACGCCCCTGAAATGTGAGCGAGCTCCTCCCGCAGTGCAGCTCCCAACGCTGGTCCTTGCTTGCGAACCGCCACATAGGTGGTTGTCAATATGATCCCTTTTGGGGTACCCAAAATATTAGGTGTCGGAATGATAATAGGGATCCAAAAAGGGACCAGAATTTTGACAACCACCCACATCTTCATGTTACTGCCTCCCCACACCTCGCCCTGCGTCCCCGGAGCTGTCGACTGTCTTCCAGGGCGCAGACGGCCGTCCCCTTGCTCTCAAGGCCAACCGCACCTTCGGATAGGTTCGTGTCCCAAATATCATTTCATTTCAAGGCAGGGGTGCTTGCGTTCCTACTCTTTTTAGGCTTTGTGAGCGATCCTCAGGTGCACTCCGCAGCTTAAGTCGATGTTACCGGAAGGGTGTGCCCCCCACCTATGTAAGAACGCATTTGAAGAAGTTGGAGGCCACACAACATGGCGGATGTAATCCCCAAGCTAGTCGGATGGTAAAGTGATCCCAGGTAGCAGTATGAACTTGATGCATCTGCTCGTCAGTTCCCCTTGGCATGTGAGAGTGTTTCAAAAAGTATTCGGGTCCATCGTTATGCTTGTAATTTTAGGAGCCTACCTCCAATTGATGTAGAGCACCCCCTTAAACGACCGCAAAGAAGGGGACTCTACACCCTGAACCCTGACCTATACATTTGGGAAAGCCCCATATGAAGGCCCTCCTTTGCAGCGGCAGCCGACGCCTCAGCTTCTTCAGCTGGTTGGGGTTCGCGGCGCATGCTTGGCAGCAAGTTTTAGGTTTTAGGTCCTAGGATTCAGGATCCGGGAACTAGGTTGACTGTGGTTTTATTCAGGGTTTTGGGTTTCGGGTTTAGGGTTTAGGGTTTCGGGTTTCGGGTTTCGGGAACTAGGTTGACTGTGGTTTTATTCAGGGATCCTGCACATCGAAGCCTGCAGATTCAAACTCCGGCCGTCACAAAGATTGAAACGCCTCCAAGCGGTCTCGGCCGCCCTCCAGACCCCTCAACCCTAAACCCCGAACCTGTAAAATCCTGTAAACCCTAGAACCCTAAACCCTAAACACTATAGGCATCGAACCATTGGCCCGCCACCCGGCGGCGCCCGCCGTGCCGGCGAGAAGTTGTATTGTTTGCACGCTACTTTTGGAGAGGGCTTCGGAGTTTCGGGGCTGTCTGATGGCCTGTGCGGGATTATGGAGGGCTCAAAACATCTGGAGCACAAGTTGCAAGTGAGTTGCGAAGTGGATCTGCCCCGCTTCCTGAGACTCGTGGCAGGTGGGTTCCTGGAAACCCTTCCTCGCCCCAGGAGCAGATGGGGAGACTGTAACAGCTGCAAGAGGCTTCCTTGTCCATCTTCTCCACCACCAGTGCAGTGTAGGCAAGCAAGCAGAATTGGAGCCTTGAGAGGCCAAAGATCGCTCACTGGACCCTGACGTTCTGATTTAGTTGCCAGCGTGCTGGCTATCAATCTCTTCGTGTAGCGCAGCCAAACAGATCCAACAGGATGCAGCGTCTCCGGCTTGGCGCTGTTGACGCAGACGGGGGGCACAAGGCGGCGTTGGCTTTGTCGTGGCTCTGGGGACCTGGGCTTTCGAACCCTTCGAACTTCGGGGACATGGTTGCGAGGGCCATTTCAGGAGTTGCTTCAATGTGGCCAAGGGAGAAGCCACCAGACGACAGATGATGAAGGTAAAGTAGCGTGGTCTGTGAACCCCAGCTTTCCAAAGCGTTGCACGACATGCCATATAAAGCACGAGAAGGGCATCGCCTCCGATAACCCTATAGCCTATAACCCTGTATCCCTATAACCCTAATAACCCTATAACCCTATAACCCTGTAAGCCTACAACCCTAAACTAGGCCCTAAACCCTAGAAATCCTGTAACCCTAAGCAGCAGCAGCTCCAGAGGCGACGATTGGGTCGGGCATTCCGCACAGGGCGTCGGGGGCCCCTGTGGTCTTTCAGTTGGAGGGTTTAAGGGGGCACCATTGAAGCGTTCAGGAACAAGCAAGCAGATTTAGGCATTAAAGGCTTAGAGCTTAGGGTTTCAGAGTTGAGGGGCTTTTTTAAGGGTCAGGGTGCACGGTACAAGCGGGGGAAGGCCAAGTGGGTAGCTGGTTTTGGGAACTCCAGTGGTTCAAAGCAGTTTCCCTTCTGAAGGGCTTTAAGTCTAGGGCTCCAAGTATACAAAATAATGCCTATGGTTTGGGGGTGTTGATGCCTGTAAATTATGCCTGGCCCAGTTGTGTCGAATAACGCCTGGAGCTTTAGGATGAGGGAAAGGCAAGCTCTGGCTCTGTCGTAGCAGGCTCTTTTGCCCTGAAGGTTTTGAGTAGAGCTGAGTGAAGAATACTTTTGGAGTCCCAGGGTTAAGGAGTTTAGGATCAAGAGTCGGGTGCTTGCGTGCTTCATTGCAGAGGCTTGGAGCTTAAAGGGTGTGCGGCATGTAGGGCTTAGGGTCACCGAGGCTTTTGTTTTTTGGCTTCCTTCTTTCTGCCAGGGCTTGTGGGGCTCGGGGCTACAGTTGCGCTTCAGACATACTAACTTACTGGTTCTTAGTGGGCTTTTTTGGGTCATTTGATACTCCGTAGAATTCCTAAGGGGTATGTAGTATGGCGATATAAGATACCTAACTCCTCACAATTGCCTACTAAGAAGTAGATTAAACCCTAAACCTAGTAAGCCAAGGCTTGGCCTCATATTCCATTGCACTGGTCGAGGGAAAGCTCGACCCACAGCGGCCCAGCTTATATTTTGAGCGTGAGGTGTTCCGAGGAGCTGCTCAGTACCTTTTTTTCAGCTTTTAAGGGCTTTAGGGCTGAGGGTTGAGGGATTGCCTTATGCAGAATCACGAAACGTCATGTAGCTCCCTTGGGAAGCTGGAGAGGTAAGGCTGCCCAATTCTCTCAAAGATTCGTGTTTCAGGGTTTAGGAGGTAACCATGTATGGCGCACATTCCAATACACAGAGCTGGTGACTGCATCTTTAAGAACTTGAACCTCCTCCTCTCTGTGGCTGGGAGACTGTGTGCCCTGAGGTGTTTTGGGTGTTGTTTAGTCCGGGACTTGCTGTTTGGGGGCTCCTCCTCTCTGTGGCTGGGAGACTGTGTGCCCTGAGGTGTTTTGGGTGTTGTTTAGTCCGGGACTTGCTGTTTGGGGGCAGTGGGTTGGTTTTGCCTTGTAGGTTGTATGGGGAACCATTCCTGGATCCCCCCCCCCCCCCCCCCGCCCCCTCCAAAGAAAAAACTTTCAAAATACCTTGAATACCCCTGTGAAAGGTTCGCTCCCACTTAACCTTGCAAGCCTACAGCCGAATTGCTCCAGAATCATGAGAGGACTTAAGAGTTCCCTAAACCCGACAAACTCTAATTAAACCCTATATGCCCCTAAACCCCCGAGACCCAAAGAGCCGAAGCCCAACAACAGCCCCAAAATCCCAAATCCTAAAGCCCCGAGCCCTAGCAACACCTCCGAAAACCCTAAAAGACCCTAAGTAAACCCAAACCAAGCAAGGGCCCGAACCCTTGCCGTGGTGTCAAACGTCGAGCCGATGGTCACACAATTCAATATGGTCACTTCTCAAAAAGATGATCCCCCTTGGGGTCCTCATTTTAAGGCGGCCCCTCTTATTTAGGGTACCCCAAAAGGGACCGTCACTTAGAGAACTGACCAGATAGTAGTTCATGGCTTCAAAGCCCATTTAATTCATGGCCACCACGAAAATACTTCATGGTAACAAGTTCATGGTCATCTGTAATTCAGACCTAATCAAGAAAGATGGACTGAATCGTTATAAGCTTGCTAGTTACGGTCACACTACTCGGCCGAACTCAGCAATGACTACCTTTCTAAACACCGTGGAAGCTTAAACAAATCTTAAAAGACCTAAAGAATTCACACTTGTTGAACCCTTCAAATAAGATGCTAAATAATCCGTGAAGCCGTCAGAAACCCTTCATAGTCCCCTGAAAGACAATGAGACCTGCCCCAGGCGCTCCTCGGCCGCTGCTAGGTGCGAAAGCGGCCTCATGGAGGAGGGGGGCGGGGGGGGCGGGGGGCGATTCAGGTTTAGGGTTTAGGGTTTGGGGGGGGGGGGGGGGGCGATTCAGGTTTTGCTTCAGGGTTTGCTTTTAGGGTCTACAGCGCAGCCCAGAGCTGCCATGTGATTCTCTCGAAAAGCATCTAAGCCGCATCCCAGATCCTATTGTAGAGACACGTCATGAGCACGGACGCACGCGCACAGTTCGGTCCCCGTCCTCTTATCATCCACATGTATACATATATATATATATGTATATATTGTTGACAGCACTACTTTCAATGTAAGCAGATTCTCAATGGAATAGGCCCCGATATGAGACGGGAGCTACAGAGGTGTTGGCACTGGCGGGGTTGGAGCGACGCTGCACCGAGACGTGGGGTGGAGAGGCCGAACTTTAGAGCTGGCGAACTTGCTGGGCTTGTTAGGGTTTGGGGGTCGGCTCTAGGGTTTAGGGTTGGAGAGTGCTGGGCTTTAGGGTTTAGGGTTGGAGAGTGCTGGGCTTTAGGGTTTAGGGTTGGAGAGTGCTGCGTCGAGGGTGTCATGGCCGCGGGGCCATGTATACGATGTCCCACGCGACGTTTTTTTCCACGTTTCATGAGCATCCTTCATCACAAAGCCTGCTCCTGATGGCACAGCTTATGGTGCCTCACTGTCTTTGTGCTCCTCTACTTATGGTTCACAGATAGCTTCTGGAGGAGCCTACAGTCCAGCAGTACCTGAGTCGCGGGCTGGGTTTGGGCTTTATTGCTTTGTGAAGTGCGCCATTGACCGAGACAACTGGCAAGTCAGTTTTGAAACGGTATCTCATGCGGCGTGTTCGATATTCTGGCGGCCCGACTGCCAACTTCAATGTAAGCCTCAGGGTGTGTTGCAGTGTGCTTGGTGATCTGGGTCGCAAGTGTGGTGCACCAAGGCGACTGAACTTGGCGAGTGTGGGACACACTTTGTGCTAGTGCTTGGAAGCCCTGAATCCCAGACACTATTCGCCTGACCCAGCGCCCTACTCCCCAAGCCAGCCCTATGCGTGCGGCCGCTGCCTGTACCGCTAGTAGCATCGCTTGCTTCCGTTAGGCACAACCTGGCGAATTCAACAGACCGTTGCAAAAGGCCCTCAACCCTAAACCCTAAACCCTATACCCTATACCCTAAACCCTAGACCCTAAACCCTAAACCCAATAGTAGGTCGTGTTTCTTGCCTGGCGAAGAGCGGTGTCAGGCCAGCTGTGAACACTTCACGCTGCTGCTCGTCAAGGCGATGAGCACCTCGGAGCCTATGCATCGTAGTTTTGTAGACAGTAGAAAGATTTACTGGTTTGCAATATGCTTGTAGTCATTCTAGTAATGAAGTGGAAAAGAGAGCAATATCTTGCATAAGAATATCGTAGTAGAGAATGGAAAGACATCAGGGTTTGCGGGCCAAGGCTTTCCCGCCTTGGGAATTGCAGAAAGCACCGGGCTCTTGAGCTTGCCAGTATAGTTACACCTTCTGACGACCTTACTCGACCTGAGCCTTGTTCGGAAGATGTGCCTCACATACTTCTGGACACAGCTTGCCTAAACAGAAGAGCATCTGAGGCGCACGTAGCAGCAACTCCGAAGGCCTTACCTTAGCATCCCTCCGACGGTTCATCACTCTGCAGGCTGCTGGATCGGCGCTGGGTAGCGAGTCCGCTCCTGAGATCGAAGACGCCCCTTGCATGGCTCGTTGGTCGTTGCTTAAAAGTGGAAGGCCAAAGGCCGGCCTCGGTGTACCCCCTCCCCCGCTCCCCCCAGTGCCTGAAGGTTCATGGGTAGATGTCAGTAGGGGTATACGTGATGGTAACCTCTATTAGAACCTTAATTCAGGTACTTCTCACTTGTAGCCTTACTTAAACCTACCCATGACCCATCAAGTACCCCTTGCACTGCACGGCCCTTGTGTCCAGACCCCCCAAAAGTGCATCCTGCGTTTTTGACCACGCCCCCTCATTGGATTCTGCAACGGGGGAATGCTCATGAACATTTTTTTGGCAGTCGATCGCAGTAAACAACTCACTCGTTTTCTCCGGTCCCACGACTTCTGGCATTCAAGGGACCTTTGTGTCTGTCGTGAGACCTTCAGCCTTCTGCCTCCTCAAGGATGTGCCATTCTATTTGGTTCTTGGCTTGACAACACTGACCCGGACCTGACTTGAATCTTTTCTAGATGTTTCTGGTCCTTGGGATGTCATGGTTGCGCCTTATTGGGTTTCACCTCTACCAGGCGGGGCCTTCTGCAGATGGCTTGGGGTCGCCCGGCACTGGGTGACAGCACAAGCCCTGGAGAGTGCAGGACAGGGTCAAGGTGCCGTGTATGGTCCCAATTCCTTCGATGATGAGAAGCTGAGGGGCTGAAGTTGGCATCTGGCTGATTCCAATCAACCTAGAACTTCATAAGAACCAGGTTGTTTAGGGTTGCGGGTTATGGGGTTTAGTGTTTCGAGTAGTCCGACAGTTCAGGATCAATGTGCTGATTGTGAGAGTATGACGGAAGGGCCCTTTTTCCACACTGGTTCAGCTTTCATGGAGCTCACCTGCAGCCAAAGCCCCTCTACCCTACACCCTTCCCTTAGTTTACCCTCAAAACCTTGAACCCTTAAAGCTTAGAACCTTGCAACCCTTGAACCCTCAACCCCAAAGCCCTATGAACCCTTCAGCAGGATATAGGGGTTTAAGGGGCTTAAGGGTTTCAGGGGTTAAGCCTTAAGCCCTTAAATCCTTAAAACACCCTAAGCCCGAAACCCCTTAAACCTCTTAAACCCCTAAAAGCCTGCTAAGAGGAGCGAGCAATGGTTCGGTGGCCGGCCCTTCTTTCATGGCCTGGCCACAGCTCTCTCGGACCCCTGGTGGTGGCCTGGACCTGTCCAGAAAGGGGGTTTGAGGGGCTTAAGGGTTTCGGGGTTTAAGGGTTTAGGTTTACAGTTTTAATTGGTTAAAGGCTTTAGTTGAGGGTGCTAATTACGACGCCACATGCTTGTGCTTCTGCTGTTTCTATGGCCACCACTCGCGGCATTCTTGCTGCTACTGCTACTACCACGACGACTACGACTATGCCTACGACTACGACTACGACTACGGTCACGACTTCGGCTATACTGCTACGACGACAACGCTTATTTTAGAACCAGCGACCCACACACTCCCACAGCAGGTGGGCGGACACCACCTACCCTGCTGTCATGGCGTGGGACCCCAGCGTCCGGGAGATTCTCTTGTGCTGAATCCCCTCTCCCGTACTCCAAACAGGGACCGTGTATATACTCCAGTTTAGACAGGGGTGGACTCGAAACTAAAATAATCCTCAGTCTTGACGTTGCCGTGCTTGAGCTGCTCAAAAAGCTGTTGGCTCCAGCCCTCTCCAGTCAAGCTAAGACTTCTTCCAGGCTACTCCATGTGAGGACACGAGCAACGTCCGAACGGAATGGGCATTCGTTTCAGCACGGAGGGTCTACCCCTGCTTTTCAAGCAGAGCGGTGTTGTGTGTATGCTGCCATCTTTTCCAGGATGTGTCCGTGTCCGCTTGAAGGTTCATGGGCAGTGATAAGTAGGGCTCTGAGCAAGGTAGCCTCTATTTAAACCTTAGGGTGCTTAGATCCCTACTTCTACCCACGAACCTTCAAGGTATATCCGCTCCCGGATGACCTGCGCCACGCACTCTCGCAGCTGGAGGCTTGCCGCACAGCGCTTTGAGGGGATGATAACTGGGGTGCTTCATGTGGAGTGGAATTTGAGAATTAGCTTCACCTCGAGAGCCTTCGTCAGGGGATATTTGTGCCTAATAATTTCTGCATTCCATATGAACAACTATTAAATACCCAATGCCAATAATTTCTGAAACTTCGGCACAGCTTTAAGGCAGCTGCCGTAGCGCGCCACAAATGCCACTTACGAGGCACCGTAGTTCCATGCGCCGGGCATACTCCTGACACGATAACGCCCCCAAGATGGACTTCTTTTTGGGGGTTAAGGGTTTGGGGTATAGGGTTTAGGGTTTAGGGTTTAGAGCTGACCCGTTCTTCAATTTAGATAAGTCCTGGGCCTTTCATTCTCAGGTCTCCAGCAGCAGCTCGCTGACCGAAGCAGGCAGCCTCCCCAGGGTGAACCCTTTCATGGATGTAGGGTTTAGGGCTTAGGGTTTGGGTTCAGGGTTCAGGGTTGAGGGTGTAGGGCTAGGTGTCTAGGCTTTAGGGTGGAGGGTTTGGGTGTATCTTTTCCCTGAGCCTCGAACGGATTTAGGGTGCGGGGCTTGACCTCTCTGCCACTCATCAAAAATCCCTCGAAGCACCGTGCCCCCAGCTGAGAGGTTCACCCCGAAGAAGAACTAAGCCCCAAGACCCAACCCCTTTCAAGGACGTTCTTTTCAAACCCTTCGAGTGCTCCATTTTTGTTTTCATCCTCTACAGCCCCTCGTTTTTAAAATACCGGTTGAAGTACCCCATCTGTAAACCTGTGCTGCAGCCCCATTCGCAAAGCCCTACAAACCCTTTCAGCCCTATGGTGTTTCAACCCTTTCAGAACCTTTATCCCCGCCTTGCTGAAGCCTTTTCTTCGGCCCTTCCAAAGCAACCGTTCGGAACCTGTAAACAAACCGTGTGTAGCCCAATCCCGACACCGTCTTCGACCCTCTGCAAAGCTTGGGTTTGAATGCTGGTTCAACTCCCAGGGCCCGTTTGCCCGGAGGAGGTGGGCCTTGAGAGTTGGGGGTGGAGGGTCCCTTGGCTTCCATGAGCTTTACTGGGTTGGCCCTTGGGATCGTCTTCCCCTGGTTGGGCTTTAAGAGAGCCCTAAACCCTAAACCCTAAACCCTAAACCCTAAACCCTAAACCCTAAACCCTAAACCGGCCATCCTGGATTCCAGGGTTTGTTTGCTTCTGGAGGTCAGGTGGGCTATGGGGTTCAGGGTCGAGGACCCAGAGTAGGCACGTCTTTCCCTTTTCTTAAGGTTTAGGTTCCCTTAGAATCGTTTTTGATTCCTAGGTTGCTCTTGGGGTTCAGGGTGGGTCTGGGAGATTTGGAGTAGCTTGGGAGTTCAACTGCAGCTCCTTGCAGTGTCCACGGGTGAAGAACGCGCTGTCAGGAATCTTCAACAGCCGCATGTTTTGCAGTATGCAGCCTTACAGCCATCCTCAACCCTCCAAATCCCTCTGCAGCTTCAGCTGACTGTTGCAACTGGATACAATTTTTTTAGACATGTCTAAGAAAAGCATCCTCAACCCTCGAAACCCTCCGCAGGATCAGCCGCTTCATCCGGCAATGAGCTTCTTGTCCATTGGCTGTGCGGTGCAGAAGGTTGGGGGCCTTTGCGATTTGGATCAACCACCATCTGCCTAGGACGGGCTGCAGAGGCTAAGGTTATCTAATCGGGCTTAGATGTGTTCAGGCTGAAGACGTGCAGTGTCTTGCGTGCGCATGTTGTGCCTTCGTCCAGGAATCTTGTCCCTATTGGGCCCTTAAGCCTCCGGGCCCCACTAACCCTGAACCCTAAACCCCTAAATTGATGAACCCTGAGCCCTTCATGGGTGTCCCCTACGACCCCCCTCTATACAACCCCCCAAAATTCCCCCCTCAAATAATCTTAATTCGGCTGAATCATCCCTAAATAGCCTTCTCTGTCATAGAGGGGTAACATTTAACCATTTTTCAGGGTACTTAAACTCAATAAGGAATAGACATTCAAATGTTTACTAGTCCCAACCATGCACTATAGGCCTTAGTTCTGGGGGTTCACCCTACACCCTTAACCCTAAACCCTAAATTCCTGAACCCTGAACCCCTCACAGGCCTTGATGAAGAAGGGCCTTCTCCCTGCAGAGCTCACTGCAGCACTTGGCCGGGGCCTCGGTCCTGTCGACCAACCCCCAAGAGGTAGACTGGAATCCCAACCCTGAGCCTGCAAGCCTAAACCCCAAACCCTAAACCCCAAACCCTAAACCCTAAACCCCAAACCCTACACCCTAAACTCTAAACACCTTGAAACCCAGGCACGCAGGGAGGGAGGGAGGGCAGATCCCGAAACCAGGAGTCCCACCCGACTGCGGTGCGGTAGCTCCGGCAGAAGTTCCTGAGCCGAGCCCCTATGGCATGGCGAGGCCCTGGGGTTCAGGATTGGGTTTAGGGTTTTGGGTTTAGGGTTTAGGGTTTAGGATTAAGGGTTAGGGTTTAGGGTCTAGGGTCTAGGGTTTAGGGTGTAGGGTTTAGGGTTTAGGCCTTGAAGCCATGGGTCCACAAACCGTTTAGGGCGTGAGGGGGCTGGTGCAGGTATGTGCGTGATCGGTGGAAGAACGACGTGCCCAAATGCCGCTGGATCAGCAGCTTCCTCCAGCAGGCACAGCTTTTATCGTTCGCTGAGGTTGGGAACCTGTGGAAAAGGGTCGGCAACAAATATGTGTTTATGGATGTGTGTGTGTATGTATGTATGTATGTATGTATGTATGTATGTATGTATGTATGTATGTATGTATGTATGTATGTATGTTTGTTTGTATGGTTGTATGTTTGTATGTTTGTATGTATGTATGCTTGTATGTATGTGTGTGTATGTGTGTTTGTATGTATGTTTGCATGTATGTAAGTGTGTATGTGTGTGTATGTATCTATGTATCTATGTATGTATGTATGTATGTATGTAGGTAGGTATGTATGTATGTATGTATGTATGTATGTATGTGTGTAATGTGTATATTAATTAATAAAAACGTTAGTTAATTATTTAATATACATATCTCTATATATATATATATATATATATATATTTGTATGTATGTATATGTGTGTGTGATGCCTGGCGTGCTTTCGGCAACTTTGCAACCTCGCGTGGCTTCTGAAGCTGAATCAATGATTACGCCCTTCATCGGCGCGGGAGGAAAGGCCCCGCAAACCCTAGGGCTTACGGGCGGGTTAGTTAGGGTAGGGCGAGGGTTTTGAGAGGTTTAGGTTTTATAAGGTTATATTTACATACATATGTATACATAGATATTAATGTAAATTAAATAGCCCTGAAACCAACAAAACCCAAACATCCGGAAACAGCAGGCCAGGACCGCTCTGAACCCGGAAGCCCTCTGAACCCCCTAGACCCTAAATCATAAGCCCCTGGACCTCCCCGAGCCTCGCATTATCAGCCCTAAAATACAAGCCCCTGAAACCCGATGAGCCCTGAACCCTGCGACCTCGCCTCGCAGCGGCCCCAACGGCTCAGGGGGTTTAAGAGGGGCAACCTCGATACACTTAAAGCAAGTGCCCCGAAGGCCTTGGCCGCTGCTGAGAAGTATGAGCTGAGGGTCTGGGAAGGCCTGGCTTTCATCCGGAGATTTCGAGGTTGAGAGGAGTAGATACGACCTTTGGGTTTAGGGTTTAGGGTTTAGGGTTTAGGGTTTAGGGTTCAGGGTTTAGGGTTTAGGGTTTAGGGCCCCTAAATCCCTCGACCCCTTGAGCCTCGAGGGCTTCCATTGGGGCCTATCGGCCTTCAGGAAGCCGCAACAGTGTCCTGGAATCCGGGTTGACTCTTTGACACGCTTTGATTCATTGGCGCTTCCCTGCGAGCTGATCGGGAAAACTACCCAAAAGTAAGTAGTAAGTAGGTGCACTCCGTGCCTTCGTTGCGAGGGTGCTAAGGGTAGTGCTCCATCCCCCAAACTTTTGAGGCAAGCACAGACGTCAAGCACCCTGCTGATCTAAGCACCCGACATACGGAGACCCCTAAACCCTGTACTCTAGAGCGCCCCCTCGTGGACCCTTCATCTTCAACCAAAAAGATTGGTGGACCCCTATAAGCCTGAACCCTACGAAGACTGCAAACCCTAAATTCCTATAAGCCCTGCATTTAAAGCCTCACCCTAAACCTTCAAAGGCGGCTGGGTCGCCGTCATCAGCATCATCCGCCGCTTTCCACAACTTCACGAGGCTTGGTCTGGGGTTGAGGGTTTGGGGCTGTAGAGGTTTATAGTACTGCAGGCATGGCGTAGCGGGCCTGGAAGCTTTCTGGCTTGGGGGTTCGAGTTTCGGGCAAGGCTTGAATACTCTAAAGTTGCACCTACCTGTCATTCTGAGAAGGGGCTCCTCGTTTTGTGATTGTCGCGCCATGAAAGTGCTCAGAGGGGAATGAGCGAAGTGGGTAAAATACATCGGTGCCCTTCGGGGGATGATATTGGGATCCTGAACCCTAAACCCCAAAAGAGGCCCTCATTCCCCTGCGAGCCTATGCTGTGCGGCTGCTTCAGGGTGAGGGTTAAATGTTGAGGGTTGTGCGTGAGGGGAAATGCTGCTACTGTGAGTGTGTGGATCAGGGAGTAACATGCAAAGCGATAGCTAGTCCGTTGCTGGACATGAATTCAATGCAAGCTAGTTGGGTGCATTTGGGGTCAAAACACATACCCGGCCGGTTTAGGGGGCCTAAGATCAATTGGAGCAGAACCGCTAACAACTCGGCAGCAAGGAACCTGTTTGTTTACTTTTCAGAAGCAAGGCAGGCGGTAGGCAACAAGCTTCCGTAGGTCCCCAAACCAACATGAGGTTCATGGGTAATTAGCTATAAGTAAGGTTATAAGTGCCCTAAACAAGGTTAAAAGATAGGTGATCTTCCTTCGAACCCTACTTGTATCTACCAATGAACCTCCATAAAGGCAACCTTCGGCACTCCGCATGCTCTGGTGCGGATGCTGGGCAAGGACCCAACGAGGCTTTCGGGACGGCAGGTTGGTTTGAATTCCCCAGTTGGGCCCCTTTTTTTAAGTTTAGGCTTCACCTTTTTTTGGTGTTTAGGGTATTCTTTGGGGGGTTGTATTTAGGGTTTGCGGTAGTATAAGAGGCCCCAGTTCCAAACAGCCTCCCCCCCCCCCCCCACATGCCCCCAGTCGTGTAAGAATTGGGAAACGGATAAACCCTAAACCCTAAACCCTAGGTCCGTGTGTTGAAGGAGTCGGCTGAACGAAGGGCAGTCCTAGCCAGCCTTCGGCTCAAGAAGGGTCGGCAGGGCTTTAGCCGTTTGCCGAAAGACATTGTATACATATGTTTGTATGCATATATATGTAGTTGCATACATATATATACATATATAATAAGAATGAATCCTAAACCCTGAACCCTGTCGCAACCCATACAAACCCTACAAGCCCTTCGTGCATGCAGGGCTCTTGAAACCAAGCTCCGCCACAATCAGATCGTGGTGAGGCCGCAGCGGGAAGGGCCTTGAAGGTTCATGGGTAGCTATCAGTGGGTGTAGGGTTTAGGAGTTTGGGTTCAGGGTTTAGGATATCGGGTTTCGGGTAGGGTTATACGTACCCGAAGTATAGGGTTGGAGTAGATAACCTCTGAGTTTTTGGGGCGCGGGATTAAAAACATCTTGGGCTTTGGATACTAGGTATTTAGAGCAGGGTGAAGTGGTGTAGCAAGTGCTGCACTTCTCGTTCTGAGACGGCGTGCTGCAATCACATGAAGTCTTAGGACTGCTGCTGCTGCGGAGCTTGCCCATGAGCCATGAAGTGCAGCCAGCTCTTGGTAGCACTTTCGTGATTCTGTTCTCACCTACCAGTAGGCCCTCTGGCCGGAATCCCTCATGAACCTCTCAAGATGATGTCGCGGCTTCAGGGAGGCTCAAGTCATGGTTGCCTGATGCCCTCAATGCCCTCAAGTCTCGGAGGTCATTGCTTTGGACTGAGGATGTGGTGCATTGCGATTTCGGAGCTGGGAGAAGTGAAACCCTGCAACCTCCCTAAGAAACTCGAAACCACCCTAGAAGCCCTGAGCCCCTAAGAGGCGCGTCGAGGCTTCCGAGCGGTTGCAGACCTTCGTGGAGGCGGGGATACGGTCGCAGCTCCAGGCACCCTAATTTCTGCATACGCATACCCCCAGATGTCAGCCTTTTTTTAAGAGATATGCATGTCTATATATATATATATACATGGTAGTATATGTATATGTATACATATTATATATATATGTATGCTATATATATATATATATATGTTGAGCCTGACTTCCCGCTTGCCCTACGAAGAGCCAGTTTAAGGCTATCTGGGGTATCTAAAGAAGGACCTGACCTAAACTTAAAACCCCAATGGCGCATTTTGTCAATTAGCTTTTACGTACTGAATTTCCGAGCCTCCCAATGCCAAATCCCTCTAGACCCCACCTCCTAACTCTTAATCCGCATACCCCAAACTTGGGCCCCAAACCCAACTGCTCGAACTGCAAGCCGATGTCCTGAAGTGTTGCGGCGAGCATGGACCATACGCAGGGCTCTCAAAATTAATGCCCCCTTTCCCTAAACCCGCCAAAGTTCTGTCGGGATTTTCTTACTCACAGGTCCCACTGTCAACTACGCCGACCAGACCCCCAAGGCAAACAGAAATTAAATTCTTGAAATATATTATCTTTTTCCCGAACCCCGAAGCCCAAAACCTTTTAAGATCATACTCCCAGCCACTGTGCCAGTCATACGCCTCGCGCCTACCGCCGCTGTCCTGTCTGGAGGTCAGCCGAACGCAGGGTTGATGGTTTGAGGTTGTGGGTTTTGGGCGTATGCTTACTGACTCCTCTAGGGTGTTGCGGTGCAGAGCGCAGTGCCATCCCTGCACTTCAAGGTCCGGAAAGAATGACTTAGGGTTTAGGGTTTGGGGTTTAATTAGGGTTCTTGCTACCCCGATGTTCCGCAGTTGCCTAAAATACGAAACCCTTAAACCCTAAAAAGCCTAAACCTCAAGCCCTCCCATCCCAGCGACCACCAGTGGGAACTTGGGCCAAATCGGATTTAGCATCCACACATTTGGTGGACGAAATCTTGCATCACCTATCTAAGCAAGTCCATTCGCCTTGAGGCTTGAGGGTTTAGGATTCAGGGTTTAGGGTTCAGGCGGGCCTACATTTGTGTTTTGATTTCAACGTGCGCTGCTTGCAAGCCAAAGAAACATGACATGAGGCGTTCTTTCAAGAAGGAGCCCTCGACCAGCAGCCCTGAACCCTGAACCCTGAACCCTAAACCCTAAACCCTAAACCCTAAACACTACACCATGACATGTGGCTCCTCGCTGCGCTCGGAGGTATCAGAGCTGCTGCAGAATCCACATGTCAGCGGCCCATCCTGGGGGGGGCGGCGGGGGGGAGGGGTTTGGGGTTAGGGTTTAGGGTTTTGGGTTTTGAAGTTTCCTACTTTCGGACCCTTATCCAAGATATCCCACCACGCCGTGTGTTGCACCCCTGAGGCTCCTCCCTAAGGCCCAAACCGAAAACCCCAAACCCCCCCCAACTCCAAACCTACCAAACCCTAAACCCGAAACCCTGAAACCTGAAACCCTAAGCCTAAACACTGTAGTCATCCTTGAATAGATAGAATATGGTTTTCGGGGGGGGGGGGGGGGTATTATTGTTTTTTTTTTTTTTTTGGGGGGGGGAGGTTTTGGGCTTTTTCCCACGTTGTTGAAGGAACCCATAGATAGAATACTGAAACCCATAGATAGAATATCTCAAAGAGCCTCAAAACCAATAGAGAGGAGGAGGAAGAGGAGAGGGGAGGGGAGAGGAGGGGAGGGGAGGGGAGAGGACAGGAGCGGAGGGGAGTGGAGGGGAGAGGAGAGGAGAGGAAGGGTTCTCAGGCCAATAACTTCTCTTGCGCCCTCCCCCAAAGAGAGCACCCCCAGCTCCCCTGGGAACTCATAGATAGAATCTGGTTAACCCCAACCCCGTGCGCTTTAGGCCAGGGTTCTCAGGCATGTAAGCCT
Organism: Symbiodinium natans; assembly: GCA_905221605.1. Taxonomy (NCBI): domain Eukaryota; class Dinophyceae; order Suessiales; family Symbiodiniaceae; genus Symbiodinium; species Symbiodinium natans. Next base: position 130,141 of record CAJNDS010002583.1, on the reverse strand, counting down.
CAAGAGAGGCGTCTTCAAGTGATGCCTACTTTGTCTATTTGGAGCCTTGCATTATATAGCTTAGAACCCTAGACCCGACACCCTAAACCCCCAAATCCCAAATCCCCGAAACTGTCATAAAAAAGGGAACCCATAGATAGAATATAGTGGCCCCGGCGCGCCCCTTGTCCCTAAATTTTAGGCCAAGATTCTATCTAACGTTTTGGGGGTTTTGAGATTCTATCTATCGTTTTAGAAAAGTCTTTTTCGGGTTTTCAAATATTCTATCTACTTAAGGATGCCTATCCCCTAAACACTGAGCCCACCTCAACCCCAAAGTCCCCCAACCTAAACCCTAAAACTCGTTGAGCATGAGGTGAAGCGCCTGTTTCAGGGGCCGGGCCGCGAGATGGGGGAGCTTTAGGAGTTTCAGGGTTTAGGGGTTTAGGGCGTTGTGGTTTACAGAGTTAGGGTTTAGGGCGTTCAGGGTTTAGTGATTTAGAGGGTTCAGTGTGTGTTAGGGTGTTTAGGGCTTAGGGCTTAGTGGTTTAGCATGGAGCTTTTTCCTGAGCATTTCGCATCTTTGAGTTCCATTCCCAAATGTTCCCGTAGTTTTGGTCTTCCCTGCAAGGGGGTGCCCCTTTGAGGGTTTGAGGGGAGGCTTGGTGACCCTATGTGTGGTGAGAGAGCATCGTGAAGAAGCCAAACTTTCCTGAACTCACAAGCTCACGATTTCGACTAGTTGGCGGGATTTGGGATTACCCTTTTGGGCCCTGAAACCCTAAAGCCTGAAACCTTACAACCCTGAACCTTAAAACCCCGAAACCCTAAACCCTAAACCCCCCGAAAGCCATAAACCGAGGGGTGGGGGGCAGGTCAGAACTTCCACATCGGCCGCTGCTGGAATGCCTCAGGCTCCTGCGCTCAAGGTTCTAAGGGAAGTATAGGTATCGGGAGGGTTGGTTTATAGGGGTTCAGTGATTTCTGGCTTTTAGGGAGTAAGGGTTTTGGGGATTAAGGGTTTCTAGAGGGTTTTAGGGATTAAGGGTTTCTAGAGTTTTTAAGGCAGTTTTGGGGTTCAGGGATTCAGGGTTTTAGTTTTAGCGCTTCAGGAATTTCGGGTTTGGGGAGTTCGCACTGGGCCTCTGCTTGCTTCTGCGAGGTTGATATTGCAACCAACAACCGTTGTCTCGAAAGGTCTCATGGAGCGAGACACATTTTAGGGCACTTCCCAAGAAGGGTACCCCCCCCCCTATTCGTAAACGCCCATTTAGGCAAAAATTCAACCCTGGAGAGCTTGCATGCTGCTTTTTTCAATCTGGTGACTTCAATGATGGGCTCGAGCTGGGATCCCCGTAGCAGCAGCATGGCGATGCGCAGCATGTGGCAGATGGAATGCTATCAATCTCCTAAAGTCCTAAAGCTTCGGCTAATTGGTTCTCAGGTTTGCGTTTTGTCTGTTTGTTGCACTTGCTTCCACAAGCCGCATCGGCTGCTGCTGGTTTCAACACTCGCCTCGAACCACTGGGACTACGCAGGCAGGACCGGCATGGGTTTAGCGTTTAGGGTTTGGTTTAGGGTTGAGGGTTTAGGGTTTAGGGTTTGGGGTTTGGGGTTTGGGTTTTGGGTTTAGGGTGTAGGGTTTAGGGTTTAGGGTTTAGAGCACACTGTATCATAGCAAATGGCTGCATGAGAAAGAGCTGGCTACCCCGCACCGAAGACGGAGATTCAGTCAATTGGATAGACGCATGGTCTCTCCTTCTGTTGCCATGGCAAAGAACAAACCAGCAACAGAGAGAGCCTAAGCCCTAAACCCGAAACCCTACACCCTAAACCCCAAACCCTAAACCCTGAACCCTAAACCCTAAACGCTCAAATATGCACAGAGTCAATCCTGAAGCCTCCATGTGTAGGGAGTCAGGAGTCCAAGAGCCCAGAAGCCTGAATCCAACTATGATAAGCATTAAACTAATCCGTTCCCCCCAACAAATATTAAACTCCCCCCCTCCCCCCCGTATTAAAAAAACACTGAAATCCCCGAGGGTTTTAATATTAATATTATGGGGTAGAGGCTTTCATAAGGGGTCTGGTTTTGTCGTCTTTGGCTTAGGGCTCAGGATGCAGGATGTCGGATGTAGGGTGAAAGGTGTACCCACCCCTCCCCACCCCTCCCTTCCCCTGCCCCCCAACAAGACAAATACGCCCCCCAGGAACCCTAAGCCCTAAGCCCTCAAACCCTGAACCCCCATCTGCCAGACCATGGCTGCCCCTTCCATTTACACGCCTTCGCTCTTCGCGAAAAACTTCGACGCGCTGCCCAAGATCTATCGGTATGAGAAGGACGCCCTGCAGGGAAGAGCTGCGGGAAGTGGGAACGGTATGGAACGGTTCTGTAGGATCAACGCATGTTTTGGTCTTCAGGTTGGAGTATTTAGGGTTCGAGTGTTTGGGGCTTAAGGGGTTGGGTCTTTTGAGGGCGGGCTTGTCATGAGCGGGGTGTAGTCTGGGTTTTTGAAGGGGTTTGGGATGGTTCAAGGGGTCTGAAGGCTTGAGGCTCTAAAGCTGCCAACGTTGTCCTCGATTTTGGGTCCTCAGCAAAAAGGCGGTATCTGCTGTAACTGGAATCGGCATTCCACCCGAACTATGTCATGCCCAAGTTTGACTGGAATCAATGCAGTGTTTAGGATTTAGGGGAGTCGCAAGTGAAAAGCTGGGAAGGTGCGTTTGACCTTTGATGGCAGGACAGCCTTTCCCCCAAAGAGCTTGAGGAATGGAGAGCTGGCCGCTTCGGAAGCAGATCTGGGGGTTTTCCTTTTGGGGGGGTCCCTTTAAGGGGATTCTACCCCACCCAAAGGCGGATGCCGCTGCCGCCGACCCCCGAGGTAAGCGCTGCGGATGAAGTATGATTGATAGCCTTGGCCATTCCTTCTGCCAGGGGTCTCTGCATGGGTTCTGGGTAGGGGGGGGGGGGGGTAGGGTGCAGCCAACACAAAACGCGTGGTTCCATTTGCTTGGCCGAATTCGGTTGTTTTTGGTCCTTCTCCCAAAACAACAAATTCGGTTGTTTTGGCTAGGGCGGGGGGGGGAAGGGGCCGCGAAGAGAAGGGCAAGGGCGGCGGGGGCAGGTAGGGAAATGGGTCACAAAACGTTGGAGTATGGAGGTGGGTTACAATACGCGTGGTTCCATCCAGCTAGGAAGCAAGCCGCGCGGGTCCATGGGGAAGGGCACTAGCGGGTCCAGCGGGAAAGGTACGAGTCCAGCTTCTTGACGCCGACAAAGGGGGTCGGCGGATTTGAGGTACAGCGACTCTGGGGCACAAACGAAACTCAAGGCTTATGCGGCGCAATTTGTGATTCTCAACCCACTTCTTCTAGGGGATATAGTTACGAATAGCATTCCGCTTGGCCCCTATATAGTTTTACAATAATCGTCCCCCCCAAAACCCTATTCTACTTCTTGAGGCCCCTTTTTCACCCACCCTAAACCCGAAACCCTAAACCAAAAGCCCTAAATCCTAAGGTCAGAACCTCTCAGCTCCAATCCACGACTCTGACCTGTAGGAGCTCAACTCTTCCCGGGCTGCAAGAACCCTTAAGGGACCAAAGGGGCTTGGAGGTTCATGGTACTTACTAACCACCCATAACTGTATTCATAACTATACTTATAACCATATTAGGGCACTTAAGGGGCTTATAAGTGGGTGACAAGTACAGTTATATTTCGTTAATAAGTACCATGAACCTCCAAGGGGGGACCCTTACAAGGGACCTTAGGGGTAATGTAGGGGCTGCTTAAGGACTTTGCACTGCTCTTTGGTATATATAGGGAAATAGGAGTAACGGCCCCTTCTAGGGGTCCTTCCTTCTATCCCTATAAGGTCTCCCACATCCCCAGCCCTTAGTCCAAAGCTTTGCTAATCTTCTCGGCCTCTATAGCCCTTTTTTCGAAGCCGCTACGTATATACATACATATATATATATATGTAGAGAAAAATATATTTGTATATGTATATGTGTAGATATAGGGCTATCTATGTACATAATCGTATGTATGTATGTATAGAAAGATATATATATATATATACATACATGTACGTGTGTGTATATATATATATATATACATATGTATATAATGAGCATATACACACCTTGACAGCCACCATGTCGGCCGTCACCGTGTGAAGCAAGGCGTTGCTTGGGAGAAGGAGCTGGACATGCAGCCGCTGGCCGAAATCAACCATCCACCCTTTCAGGGGTTTTCTAGGACCGGGAGTAGGCTTTTGCATCTTTGTGTTACGGTTGGGGTTCCCTTATAATCCCCGTAAAACCAAAAAGGGCACCCTTCATATTCCTAGGTTACTCCCCGGTCTGGTATTGGTGCTGGGGTTCATGGCACTGAACCAATTATAACTGTACTTTTCTAACCCACATATAAGCCCCTTAAGTGCCCTAATATGGGTATAAGTCCAGATGTAAGTAACCTCCAAGGGGTTCTTGGGGTTCTTCTGGTTCTTGTGGCGCCTTTATGTATGTGGCACATGGCTCGCTTTGTGAGAGCACTGTAGTTGTCTTCACGACTGCACCGAACCTTCTCGAATTCCATTCGGGGTGGGGTGGGGGGGGGGGATGTTCGGGTCGTCACTCTAGCTTCCGTCACCTTCTTCCTGTGCTGGGTACGGGCCAGTCAGCACGTGCTTCATATAGGGTTTAGGGTTTAGGGTTTAGGGTTTAGGGTTTAGGGTTTAGGGGCACTTTTGTTGCAGTGAGCTTGTAGTTCAGACCTTATATTGCTTGGTGGTCTCTTTAAGTAGGGTTTTTGTTTTCTAGGGGGTTCTTCTTAGTTTATCTAAGGGCTATAGTAAGGTATAAGGGTAACAGATAAAGAGTCCGCCGGCCTTTATAAGCCAGACCTGCCTGCCTAGGAAGGAGCTCCGCCTGCGACGTGAAGCGTTTCCTGACCCAAGTGGAATGTGGGGAGTGGCGTCGGTTGGGATGTTCCCCCTTATTCTAGCAGTCCTTGATAGGGATTATCATAGTGGGATACTACAATCCCTACTAAGGACTGCTCACATATGGGGGAGCATCCCAAGGCGTCAGAGTTTCTTGAGGTTTCAGTACTTGGGGGCCTATAGAGGCTGCTCCAGGGTTGATGGGCCAACGGGGAGATGCTACTTGGCCCGCGATGGCGGTCTAGGCTCCAAACCCTGTAAACCCGACACCCCTTACATCCTAGACCCCTACATGGGTAGTTATAAGTAGGGTTACAAGTTAGAAGTACCTTGGTTGAGGTTATAACATAGGCTACCTTACTAACCCTACTCATAACTACTCATGGACCTCCAAGTGCAGTACGCACGTCGGCAAAGGGTCTTCTGGAGCGATCCAACGTTGGTCGACCTGGACGAACAGAGCCGCATGTGGGAGATTCTGCAGATGGGTGGCCCGGCCTAACCCTAAGGCTCTAGGGACTCTTGTTTTAAGGTTTTTGGGCCCCAAAAGGCCTTCTTTTTGAAGGTTTTCGGCGCTATTTTGAGCCTAAGGGTCATGGTGCAAGTTTACAAGTTTAGGACTTCGGGGTTTAGGTTGTAAGTCTTAATCCGTTCGTGTTACGCCCAGTGGTTTCTCACTTCTCGGGTGTCGTTAACAACCCCCCCCCCCCCCTCTCCCCCAGCTTCCCCACCAAGAGTGAGTCGGGGCAACGCTATTTTCGACATAATTGGGGTTGGGTCGTATCATATGTGTGTAGTAGAGGCATAGGTTCCCATTGAGGAAAGTGCTCCACACAGCTGTCTGCCACAGCCGCAAACAAGCTTCACACCTTCGACCTTCAGTCGAAGAAGGAACCTTCCCATGCAGCACGTTTTAGGGGGTTTAGGGTTTAGGGATAAGGGTTTAGAGTTTAGGGTTTAGGCTTTAAGGTTTGGGTTCAGGGTTTAGGGCTTGTCTCAGTCCTGACACAAGCGAAAATTGCCGTGCCTCCGTCTGTCCTGCATCGTGCCAAGTAGTTGCTGGTAGTTCGACGTAACCCGCACAGTGTTGCTAGACGTAAGCCAGTAATGGCAACAAGTCCATCTCAACCAGCCTTCAAAACCTTTAACGCCCACCTACCTCTGAAACACCAAGCTCTAAATTCTAGACTGCCCGGAGGGCCCTCAACACTACATCTTGAACCCTAAGCCCAAATGCCTTGCCTGCTTCCCACCTACAAGCTTCCACCCGGCCATAATCCCCACCGACCGACCCTTTCGGAGCCCGTTTGGATTTTTAATCAGTGCAACAGGGCAACTCTCTACAAGAATCAGGTGCAGAGACCCTCGACGCCAAACCTTAGACCCTACACCTAAATCAGAGCGCGCCCGATGCCCAGGCTTCCAGCAAGTCGAAGACATCCTGGACAGTACCCTGACACAAACACCACCTATGCGGTCATGTGTAGATCTCGACCGGCGGCTGTGATGGCCTGTTCTGGATACCGTAGCATGTAGGCCAGATGGATGCTTGAATAGTATGTGATGCTTGAATCGGGCACAGCCCTGTACCCACCCTAAACCCTAGAACGGATTTTGTAATCATGGAGGCCCTGAAATGGCTTAGAATTTAAATGAACCCTCATTCATCGTTTCATCCGCTTTTCCCGAATGCGCAGCAGAAGGGTTCCCGTTTTAAGAGTTGGGGTTCCACGGGTCCCCTAAACCCTAAACCCTAAACCCTAAACCCTAAACCCTAAACCCTAAACCCTAAACCCTAAACCCTAACCCCTAAACCCTAAACCCTAAACCCTAAACCCTAAACCCTCGTGCCCCAGGGATGGATTTCTTAGCCATACGTGGGAACAAAAAACAAACGAGAGAGACAATAAAGAGAGGGATGACAGGGAGGTAAGAGAAAGATAAGAAAGAGAACGAGAGATGAGCGAGAGATAAGAAAGAGAGAGAGAGAGAGAGAGAGCTTTAAGAGAGATAAGAGAGATATAAAAACAATTCAGAGAGCGATGAGAGGGACAGATGCGAGAGAGGAGAGCGAGAGAGAGGGAGAGAGAGATGAGAGAAGGATGAGTGAGAGAGAGAGAGAGAAGATAGATGGAGAAGGATAAGACATATCACTTCGGATCTCGCGTCGTACAATGGATCTCTATTGTTCGTCGTGTACGCAACACGCATCTGCATTGGGCTGCCAAGGCGTAAACCTTGGCCACTACTACGACTACTTCCTGGCAAAGGGCTTCCTCTATGGTGCAAGAATGCGAGGGATGTCGCGGAAATATCTTGCAGCAGCCTCAGGTGAAGAGGATCTTCGACACAGCTTATCGGTCTAACACAGAAGCCCAAAATCATTGTCACGATGACCGGTGAACAGATCCAAGCCGCAACAACTCAGACTCGCCCATGGAACAGCGGTGTGTTGTGGCTGGATCATCTAGCTTTATCGGAGTTGCTGACCGTTCGGGTTTGACAAGTGCGTGCGAACGCACGGTCAGCTCTTTGTCATCTTGATGCAAGAGGGTTTGGGCTCAATCCTCGAAACTCTTAAGCCCCAAGCCCTAACCCCAAGCCCTGAGCCCAAACGCCGAACCCCGAACCCTCAATGTGCGAGCCTCATGAATCTGTAAGGGTCTGGGACTTTAGGATTTAAGGGTTCCGTGACCAGGCGAATGCACAGAGACACTTTGAACCTTCTGGGTGCACAAGCTTCTGCACAGACGCTGTTTGCATGTGGGCCTTCCCAAACTGGGTTAAGGCTGTTTGAGGGTTTAGGGCACCCCCATGCCCGAGTCCTTAGCATAGGAACACACACACAAAAACAAAAGGGCACCCTTATATTGGGAAAGCCCCAAATGGGTGTCAAGTTTGCAAGGAAGAGAAGATGCCAGCGATCACCGACGCAGATGAGAAGGACGCTGACGGTGCAGCTTCTCCCCTACACCCTAAACCTTAAACCCTGAACCCTAAAGCCTAAACCCTGAACCCTAAGGTGTAGGGTTTAGGGTTTAATAGTGGTCTCCCTTATGAACTGCTTTAAACAGAAAAGGGCACCCTTTGGTCTTTGGCACGTCTTTGGTGACTGGGGAGCAGGCTGTGCTTTCAGCGCTGACCCTGCAATGGCGAGGTTTTGGGTTTAGGGTTTAGGGTTTAGGGGTTTAGGGGTTTAGGGGTGTAGGGTTTAGGGTTTTAGGAACCCCACAGCAAATCACTGCAAACAACGAACCCAGCACTTCACCTAAACCCCAAACCCCAACCCCCTTCACCAAACCCCTAACCACGAACTTGGAATCTTTCTTGAACCCGTGAACTTTGAACCTTACCTCAACCCCATGCAACCCCAAACTATGAACCTAGAATCTGACGACCCGGTATCCCTGTCAGCCGCAAACTACGGAACGAGCTATAACACACGATCATGTTTATTATTACAATACGTTCTACATGTTTATGACTCTTGTTAGGATTCTTCCTGTGGTCATTATGCTAGCTTTGGTTTCAACCAGGACGGCTTCCAGAAATCCCAAATCTCTACTCGTAGTGTTTAGGGTTTAGGGTTTAGAGGTTGAGGGGAACCTGTGGCTGCAACTCATGCTCTAAATGGGGGCTTACGAAAAGGGGACCCCAATAGAGACCCCAAAAAGTAGGATCCCGGATCCCTTTATTGAAGGACCCCAATAAGGTAGCCCTAATACCGTAACCCCCCCAAAATCGGTCAAGGGTTTGGGTGCTGCATCTTGCCGGCAGGAGCTGATCCTGGACGCATGTGCAAACGCCAGCTCCTCAAGCAAGGGCTCCGAAGTGAGATGGGTTCGTGCTTGAATGTTTAGGGTTTAGGGTTTAGGGTTTAGAGTTTAGGGCATCGGCTTCTGGAGATCTGGCCCGAACGCCAAGACTCTCTCACTCTTGGGCTTGGAGTCAGGGGTTTTGGGGTTCAAGGCTTGACCTAAGGGCCTTGGGGTTTAGGGCTCAGAGCTTCAGGGTTTAGTGATGCTTAGGGCAAATCACAGAGGGGCATGTTGCCAATCATACCAAAATTTCGTAGTTGTAGTCGAGTAGTGGAAGTAGACTAAGTAGTGGTCGTCGTGGTGGTGGTGGTGATCATATTGCTCTCGCACGCCACACGCTGAACGCGTGCCTGTTTCCGAAGGATTTCGGGTTTTAGCCGTTTGGGGGTGGGGGGTGGGAGGGTTAAGGGTCAGGTGCTCAAAGCAGTCCCCTCTTCCAAAAACCCCACGAAATCACAAGGCCGAAACTTGGGATGTTCGCTCCTTTCCTATCAGTCCTTAATAGTATACTTGAGGGGTACTATAATCCTTATTAAGGACTATTAGTATAAGCCGGAACATCCCAAGCCGAAACCCTGATTTCACCCGGCACCCTTGCGGAGTCAGCTGGAGGCCTGCCGCGACGAGTCCATCCGCCTCTTCCCCTTCCGCTACGGCAACCCAGAGACGCTGCTCCACGTCGCCAGGTTCCGATGAGTTAGGGTTTAGGGTTTAGGGTTGAGGGTTTAGGGTTAGGTCTCAAGGGGGGATGAGGGAGTAGAGTACTCCTATCAACTTAAACCCTATGCCCTACACCCTCAACCCTAAGCCCTAAACGCGCCAGTTCTAAAGAGGGAACCAGTAGGGCTCAGTGTCTGCCAGTTCTTGGCTCCATGTTGTTTCAGATCGAAAAGCTAGAACAATGCGGAGTCATGAGAGGAAGCTACAAAAAACCGCAAAACCCAACACCCTCGACCTTCATACGCCTTTCTAAGCCCTTCAGTACGTGCCGTAGTACGTGCTTCAACCCTAATTAAAGAAGCTTGGGTGGCCAAGGAATGCCACGAAGGCAGGCGCTTCCTCGAGGAGAAGCCAGGCCCTTAGGTGGCGGCTACTTGAAGGTTCACGGGTAGTAAAAAGTATATAGGGTTACAAGTATGGTAGCCTTTATTATAGCCTCAATATAACCCTACTTGTAACTTGTAACTATACCCATCTTGGCATTCTCTTGCGCTGAGCCGGAAACTGCAAACCCCAATTGCCTAAAGCCAAACTAAGGCACTAAACTCTAGCCCCAAATCCTGAAATTCTTATAAGGCTTTTTTACCACCAAAACCCTCTGAGGTTCCATCAAGGTTGGTTCGACGACAGCTTCCTGCGTCGCGCCTGCATCTGATGCCCTCAACTTCCGGGAGTTGGTTTCGAGCTGGGGGTTTAGGGTTTAGGGTTTAGGGCCGTTTAGGGTTTAGGGTTTAGGGTTTAGGGTTCAGCGACTTTTGGGGTTTAGGGTTTAGGGCTCTTTTGAGGCGGTTTAGGGTTTAGGGCTATTTTGGGTGGTTTAGGGTTGAGGGCTTTGAGGGCTTAGAGAGTTTAGGGTATTGGGCTTTTGGGAGTTTAGGGTTTGACGTCTAGAGACTTGGGGTTCTCAAGGTTGCATCTTGGAGTTTGGGAGGATCCGGCTCTCAGGGTTTAGGGTTTAGAATTTAGGGTTTAGGGTTTGGGGTTCAGGGTTTAGGGTTTAGGGCTGAACCGAACCTAAGCCCTGCACCCTAAAACCCTCAAGCTGAAAGCCTATGTGGGTTTCCGAAATTAGGAGTACCTTATTTGGGGTCTGAAAAAATAAGGGGATCCTACGAGTTGGGGGTCTACATTGGGGTCCCCTGTTTTCGTAAACCCCCCTATGAGGCCCTGAAAAAGGAAAGCCCGGGACGTTTAACTTGAATCCCTTCAGAACCTTACTTAGCCAACAGTTGAACTTTAAACTTGTTGGGCTTCCTTGTTTTGTAGGAACAATAAAGCTTAATCTTTCTTCGTCCGTCGTTATAGGAGGAGTAAGGAACAACTGATCAGTCGATTTAATAATGGCGCAATTTCGAAGGAGCTCCAGCTCTTCATGCGCCTGTGTGTCGTTTAAGTTCTAGATTCTAGAGGCAAACTTCTCCACATGCTAGTTTACGATATTAGGGGGGGTACCCTCTTGTTGGGGTGTCGATTGTCGAGGAATCCTACTATTTGGGGTTTTATTTTCGGAAACCCCCAAAACCGCCCATGCTCATTCCTGATGGGCGGCGGCTAGATATTGCAGGCTTAACCCACTGGTTCGTAGTAGGGAAGGAGGGGGCTGAGGGCCCTATATATATATATATATATATATCTATCTATCTAGGTGAGACAAGCAGAGACTACCACGCGACCAAAATGCAATAAGAACAGAAGCACAGCAAAACATCCATCTATCTATATCTTCTAGAAGATTATATAGGGCACTCATTGCCTCGTTCCCTACTAAGAACCAGCCAGTTAAGCTTGCACGAGCTACCTGAGGCTGACCTACCCCTTGGCCGTCAACGCCCACGAGACGGCCCACCAACTTCCGGAAAAGGCGAGCGGCCTTGATCTTGGGTGGACCCTAATCCCTAAACCCTAAACCTAAACCCTAAACCCTAAACCCTAAACCCTAAACCCTAAACCCTAAACCCAAAGTGGGGGGTCCAACAGCCCAAAAGGTCGGCCTTGAAGTCTGATAACGGGAGACACGCAGGAGTTTCGGAAGGTCATGTCAAAAGTAGGGTTTAGCGTTTGGGGTTTAGGGTTTGGGGTTTGGGGTTTGGAGTTTTGGGTTTAGCAAGCAAAGGATTCTGGTGCCTCTTTTTTCCACAGAACACCTGCAAGATTTCTGGGGTTCCTGTTGGTTTTGTGTTGTTGGGGTGGGGGGGGGGGGATTTGCATTTTCTTGTGATTCTGGTGGCCTCCAAAAGTTAGTGAGTTAGTGTTGCCTGTATGTCTCCCAAACATCGTAGAGTCTCCTTAGCAAGGGGTGGCACCCGAAAAGGAATGGACCCTTAAACCCTGTTCTCACGTTCTCGCGGGGTTGTTTCACGGCCCATGTAGGGGACTATAGAGCTATATCTTCAGTGCTTGGGGAACCCTGAGCCATAAACCGGGTTTAGGGTTTAGGGTTCAGGGTTTCGGGTTTAGGGTTCACAAGCCACTCTTTGATTGCTCAACCCAAAGCCGTGTTTGGGAAGTTGGTCTCAATGGCCTGGCCCTGCGAAATTAACGATTCCAGAAGAAGAGACGCTGGACACCCGGAATCTGTGGGGACAGTCTCTTACCCCATCCTCGGACTTGGAGTTGAAGTTCATCAGATAGTTCAGGGGTTTAGGGTTTAGGGTTTAGGGTGAGGAGTGAGGCTTTAAGGTCCCGCCTGTCTCGGGGTGATCTGGTGATTTGTAGCGGCACAGATAGACCATTTCCGGCTGCTGCTTATAGCATGAGCCCCTAACCCTAAACCCTAAACCCTAAACCCTAAACCCTAAACCCTAAACCCTAAACCCTAAAGAGCACCAGCTCCAGAATGCTAGCGTCAGGACCGCCTTTTCCTGGATGAGTGCGACTTCCTGGCCTCTTGCCTCAGTTTGCGCTTTTTTGTGCTTCTCTCAAACGAAGTGGGACCAAGATACTACATAACGTCCGACCGGAAAGTCCCTGTGGCAGGGTAGTTCAAGAATGAGTCAAGAATTTGTCATGTGGAGGTGCGCTGTAGGGGGGAATTAGACGTGAGACGTAGGTTTTGGGGTGTAGGGCTGAGGGTTTACGTTCAAGGGCTAGGGCTTAGGGGGACACGGTGTCACTGGCAAGCGGAGACCTCGGGCAGTGTATCTTCACCATTTATGTATATCTAGAAATTGCATCTGTAGACGTAACTGATAGAGAGAGAGAGGGGGCGCATACTCATCGAAAGAATCAAGGACCCCCAGAATTGGGGGTTCCACATCAGGGGCCCATACCTTTTTCCCTGAGCAGGTTGCAGGCGCTGACTCCACGGGGCGGGTGTACCTCTTCCCGCAGACGGACGCCGCTGACTCAAAGGCACGCTAGCTCGGACCCCCTCTTCTCCCCTCTCAGGGTTCAGGTTTCCTTCAGGTCGTAAGATTACCCTAAACCCTAAGCCCTAAACCCTTTAATGGTGAGCGTCCGGAAGACATCAAAGTGTTGAATCTGTCAGATGTCCAAGGCGCCATTCGCAATATGAAGATCATGAAATGTTCTGAATGTCATGAATATTAGGAATTCTTAGGCATGCAATGAATGTTGTGGAATGTCATGAGAAATCCGAGCATTATGAAGACTGCCATGGATTTCTGAACATTACGAGTATTCTGTGTATTATAAACACGTCGAGCAAATATTGAGAACACTAGCAATTTAAACATTTGAGCATATTAAGAAATGTATTTAGCATATCGAATCTATGATTAATATTCACAATATTCATAATGTTCGGAGTTTCATAATAGTCATAATTAGTCATAATTGTCAAGAAGTTAAAAATGTTTGGAGTATGAATGTTAGTAACGTTCGTGCTCTCCACTCTGGTCCTGGTTCGAAACACATTCTTTGCAACCCGAAAGCTTAAGTGACTTGGTAGACCTTGGTAGACCTCGGTGAGCCACGTGCAAACACTCAAACTGTGCAAGTAGCTCGCAGGTACCTCCTTGCGTCCGCCGCGAGCCTGCAGTTCTGAAAGCTTAGTGTTTAGGGTTCGAGGCTGGAGGTTGTGCTTGAGAGCAGTCTTATCCAAACAATTGTGGCCACAGGGCTTAGCAGAGCTCAGAAACGTGTGTTCCTGTCTGAGGAAAGATGTAATCTGTAAGTGCACGGTATATCATTGTGGTAACCGCAGGGCACTGTTCGCTTACAGCCTTGAGGGCCGGGCGACGACTAGTATTCAGGGCACCCTGTGCTGAACCCTAGTTCCGCCTGAGCAACGCCATTCCCGGGCAAGGCAGCAGCAGAGGACGATCTTCCAAGTAGTTTGAGAGACCTGTGAATTTCTGCCCATGGTTTAGAGTCAAATGGTGATCGGGACCTTAAACTACATCAGATACAATGTTGGACCCTCTAGAGGGAAAGGTCATTTTGCCACTACGGGACCCCGGACCGCCCCCCCCCCCCCCTCTTCTAGCAGTAGCCCGATACCGAGTAGTCCGGTCAAACTTGTCTTGATAGGAGAGAATGAGAGAGCGAGAAGAGAGAGAAAGCGAGAGAAAACACAGCGAGAAGAGAGAGAGAGAGAGAGGCAGAGAGAGATTGCAGAGAGAGTAATCAAGCCGCACATGTTTTGTTGGTTGCCGTATTCGGGGACACGCAGATGTCCACTCGGCAATGGGACACGCATATGTCCACTCGGCAATGGCTTCTTTTTGAATGCTACATGTTGAGGTAACACGCAGATCCACCAGGGCGCCGTCTTGGACTTGGCGGTGGACTGGATCTGCTGGCATGGCTTTCGTCCGTGCGAAAGTACTGAACTATGAGTTTGCAGGGTTTGGGGCTTGCAAGCAGGGGTTGCAGGGGAGGGGTTTTCGGGGCCGTCCCGACTGCCACTACACCAGCGCTCTGCGAGTCACATTCGACGACTGTACCCACTGTACTACCACCACTGTTTGTCATGCTTCTTCTTCTTGTACTACTGCCACCACCACCACCACCACCACCACCACGACCGACCGACCGACCGACCGACCCACCAACCTTCCTACCCACCAACCTACGTACCTACCTACCTACCTGGCTTTTACGTCTACTTCGATGATATGATGGTGTTGCACCCTGTTTAGCAGGGGCCCCCCTACAGTCAAGTATACCGGGCTATTCAGGAACTCGTGACTGTTTGGGGTGAAGTCAAGTCTCCCGGGAGTCGTAAGAATATTTCGCGTGACGCACATTTTAAATCAATTGCCGGGTCTCTATGTCGCTTCAACACTCACCTAAACTCATCCCTTGTAACACTTCTAACAAAATCCAGGGACCATGTCATGAAGAGGGACAAGGTCAGCTTCTACTGTTCCGGGGGGGAGGGAAAACACCAAAGAGGGCGCAACATTCCCCCGCAGACCCCAAACCCTTTGCGAGCTGATGTCAGGGAGAGCATGCGATCCGTTTCAGTGGGCATGGGCGGCAAACTGGTCATCTACGATCATACGAGACTTGGCGAGCATTTGCTTTGACTTGACGGGATACTGGCTTCTCTGTAAAAGTGTATGTCGGCGGAGGTGTTGAAGTTGATGCGCGGAGTCAGATTTCAGAAGCCAAACCTGTGAATTTCAATCATCGTCCCAGTGGGCAAGTCAATGCATCCTTGGGCCAGAGCACTCCCTTAATCTCCCTTGGCCAGAAACCCTAAACCCTAAACCCCAAACCCCAAACCCCAAGCTGCACTAAGGGAGGACATGCCATTGGAGACACTGCGCGTTGCATCAGCAGCTCAGCCGCTCCCATTCCTGTCTCTCTTGTTCGAGACGGTGTTATGTCAAGCATCCTGCTGAAGGCTGCTCTCTTCAGACCCGGCAAACACTTTCAAACACTCTCGATAAATTAAGAGCACATGTTGGAGCAAAACCCTTTCCACCAAGTGACTCACCCGACCCAAAGGCACGCCTGCACTCTCGGAAATCTGCAACAGCACCCCTGCCCACCCGCTCGCCCACCGACACCTACTGACCCGCTGACAGAATCCGGTGCGTGTGCGAGCAACTCAGGCCAAAAACTTCCAGATCAGTCAAAGAGCTCCAAAACTCTCTCTCCCTCCCAATCCTGGACCACCAGATCCATGTATTCCACAGAAAATGGCGTTGGCTAAACGGCTACATGGCTGCATCCGTCCTGAACTGCACGTGGGCCCTGTCAAACGAGCCCCGTCTCCTCTTGCAAGGTACACTTGGAAGAGCGCTCTTAAACAGCAACCAATGAAGGATCGGTGCGCTGCAGAACAACCTGTAAACATAATAACTAGTTCTGAAACATGAGGCATGCGGCCTCTCCGCGCAGAATGACTTTTGGAGCGCCCTGGATGCGGATTTCCAGCTGGACCCTTCGGCTGCGATTGTGAGTTGGTATTGTAGGGTTTAGGATGGTAGGACGGCTTAGGGCCAGAAGATCTGCTGCAGCCACTGCTGCAACGAAAAGAAGGGAAGCAGCCCTGTACCTACAAACTACCAGCCTCAAGCTGAACCCTGAAAAGCCCTAAACCCTAAACCCTAAACCCTAAACCCCAAACCCTGAAAAGCCCCAGAACCCTGAAGCTCCTCATCCCCTTATCTTGAACCTGGCGTCCGACTCCCCGAACCCGAAACGCTAAACCCTCAGGGGTCGGAAGAATTACTCGCAGCATTCCCTTATTCATGGTCCCGTTAGAAATATTCTGTAATAACTCCCCAAAGCCGTATTCCAATTATTAAGGCCCCTCTTTCACCCTCTTGCTCAGGGAAAGCTAGCCACCGGGCTGTCCAATGGCCATCTTCAGCTGGTGGACCTCCAGACAAGCAAGTGGGGACCTCAGAGGGTTTAGGGTTTAGGGTTCAGGGTTTAGGGTTTAGGGTTTTAGGGACCTCAAAGCTCTGGCTCTGCTTCTGCCCGCCTGCACTCCAAATCAAGCCCATACCCTGAAGGGTTTAGGGTTCAAAGAATCCTAATTAGCCCGATGTGTGTGTGTGTGTGTGTGTGTGTGTGTCCCCTTTTCTTCCTTTCAAACCCCAACAGATTTTAAGGGTCCTCAAGGCGTTGGGGGGTCTCATGCCAAAGCCAAGCAGTTCATGGTCTTAAGTTTTTTGGGGTGTACAGGGTGATTAAGTTCAGGTGCGCGATCGCCAAAACCCCCTGAGCCAAAAATTCCTCAGACCAAAGTCCTACTAGGAGGTCTGACTCAAGCCATGGAGCCCCCCCCAAAAAAAAACAAACCCGAAACCCTAAACCCTGAGCCCTAGACCCAGGCCAGTGCACATGATTCCTGGCCACACCACCATGGTGCGACGCGTGCCTCCTTTTCAAAAGCATCCGCGTTCTGGAGAGTCCTAGTTGTGATCAGCACCAAGCCATACGTACGTCTGCTTGTGCGTACTTGGTTTGAAACAGGGATTCAAAGGTTAACGTGCTGGAAATTCGGGAATCGGAAGTTCGGAATGAGTTTTCGCGGCATATCGTCGTCCTAGTCTGTTTAGTCCGAGTTGCTAGTGGCTCCTGTGATATAGGGTCGGAATAATTACTAATAGTTTTAACTTTGGGTCCCTTTATACTTATACGATAACAACCCTCAAAACCCTATTCTAATCATTCATGCCCCTATAGTTTACGCAGCCGACGTGCAGATCTGCTTGCACGGAGTCTATGTCGAAAGCGAGGTGGCGGCGGACTGGAATGCAAACCAGCTCGTGTCCTGCTCCTACGACGGTACGCTCCCAAGTGCGGCTTTTCAAGTATAGTGTTCTTGTACTAGAGTACTCCAGTATTCTTGTCTGAGAGTATGGTCTTGCTATAGTCTATAGTATTATAGTACGAAAGCCTGAAATTCTTATAGCATTATATGATTATCCAACCATTGCAACCTCGAGGCTTCATCAATCTCACGGACGCACGCACCACGAAGCCGATCCGGCAGCTGAAGGGGAAGGGACAGTGGGCGGCTTGGTGGCAGCAAGCTACTTGGAGGTTCATGGCTAGCTATAAGTAGGGAAAAAATTGTACCTGAAGTTGCTAAGTAGGTTATAATAACCCTAAACCCTCCAAGCCCTACACCTTCAAGTAGGGCTGGGTTCTACGGAGTTCAAAGTTGCCAGGAGGCCCGGCGGTACCCTTGTTCCCTTGCCCCTTTCCAGGTTGCCACTTAGGGTCCGTGGAGCCTCCTAGGCCAAAATGGCAGTGCCTGATTCCACCCTAAACCCTTAACAACCCTGAACCCCAAACCCTAAACTCTAAGCCCTCAACAACCCCTGACAACCCTAAAAATTGTCAACAACCCCCTCAACCCCAAACACCCCCCTTTCAGCCCACCAAAATCCCCTCAACTCACCTCAACCCGAAACCCTAAACCCTAAACCCTAAACCCCAAACCCCTAAACCTATAAGGACGCCATGGATGTGTCCTTCGACCAGCAGCTGCTTCTCGCCGCCTCCAGGTTCGACTTCGCCACGACGCTCTGGGACTTGAGGCGCAGCCCCTCGGGGTTGTCAGGGCTTGGCGTTTCGTCTGTTGTTTAGTATCACTGTTATTATTATTATTATGATTATTATTTTTTTATTGTCATATTATGATGATTATCATAATTATTATTATTAGTATGTTTCAGTGCTGGCATTTTCTGATTCTGGTTATGATTAGTTTTTTAATTGTTGCTATTATATGTCTTGTTAGATTATGCATATATATATATATACATACATACATACAGACAGAAATTTGTTTTTTGTTACTTTTTACATGTGCCTATTTGTGTATGTACATATGTCTATTTAGGGGGGCCGGGGAGGCGGGGGGGGGGGGGACTGCGGGGGTTTTCAGGGTTTGGGGCCACTAGGGGTCTGAGTTGTTCTTCGAGGAGAGGCTGACTTTCCCTTGAACCCCTTGAGGTGTACTGGGGACCCTTTGTTCGTCCTCTAAGGGAATATAAGGGTCCTAAACCCTAAAACCCCAAACACCAAGCCCTAAACCCTAAACCCTAAACCCTACTAGGAACATGCTATGGGAACTACTTAGGGCTGCGTCCTTGGGGGCCCAAGCTCGACTCACTTGTTGTTAGGGGTAAGGGGTTGCGAGGGGGAGCTGAGGGTTGTTAGGTGTTTAGGAGTGGTTGGGGTTGTCAGTCCTAGGGGGTTTAGGGGCTCAGGGGCCAAGCATGGTTCGGCTTGTTTTTAAGCTAGGGTCCTCCCCTGACAGTAATTAGAAGAAGGATCCCCACAAGGGGCCCTACGAATAGCCCCTTGCTTCAGATTCAGTGAAGTCCAAGGTCCCGGGATTGATTGCATGTTGTTTGCATGTTGTTGGCATATTGTTTGCATGTTGTTTGCATGACTTGGATCTCTGGCTACAAACCGGGGCGGGGGGGCTTGCTGGAGACCACGGGGAACTCGTGACTGCAACTGCAACCGCAACCCACTGCACGCCAGGAGCGGAGAGGTGATCCGCGAGTACGTGGCTTGGTATACATAGGCAGTTCTAAATTAGGGTCTCTTTTTGGGATCCATTTTTAAAGGGTGCCGTATTGTAATGGGTACCCAAAAAGGAACCCTAATGTAGAAAAAAACACCCACGGAGAGGATCTGTCGCACAGGCCGACCTCGCCGAATCTGGAGCACACATGTTGCACCCAGAATCGCCCTATACCCTAAACCCCAAACCCCCAACCCTAAACTAACCCTAAACCCTAAACCCTAAACCCCAGCAGGCCCCTGGCTCCCAGACATCAACACACAAACCTGTGGCTTGCCCGTACAAAACATGGCTCCACCCACGACACTTACCTTTCATCCAAGTCATTGAGTATATGCGCCCATCAGACAAGCTTTGCTTGGTAAGGACCTGCCTGGCCATTGCCCCAACACGATCAGCGTGGACTGGTGTACCATGATGGCGTGCACTGGTGCTGACGACGGCAAGGTGCCGCCACGATGGGCTTGCCTAGTTCGGTCCAGTGTTTGGAAGGAGTTGCTTCCGACGCTGCATTGCTTCACAGCAGCTATGGCATATGACATGGTCCCACCCGCCCTCCGACCACTCAAGAATCTTCCTGCTAAAGCAAATGCTGCTTGTAATAAGACGTCTTTTCTCCAAGGCCTTCTTTCCGAGGGCCTCATAAGTTCGTCCCGTTGCCCCTCCCAATGAACTGGAGCGCAGGCAACGAATGCAAAGCCACGAGACTGCTGTCATGCGAATGCGCGCAGGTGAAGATTTGGGAGTTGGAAACCGGGGAGGTGTCACAGACCATCGACTGCGACCCGGTGGTGCAATCGATAAAAACCCTAAACCCTAAACCCTAAACCCTAAACCGCAAACCCTAAACCCTAAACCCTAAACCCTACACCCTAAACCCTAAACCCTAAACCCTAAACCCTAAACCCTAAACCCTAAACCCTAAACCTAAGTATAGGAGTGGAGTCTGCATGGCCTTCGGGTCTTACCCCCTACACCCTAAACCAAACACGCTGCATGCCCGGCAGAATAGTAGAGAGTTACAGACAAGGAGCTGTTCCGAACTAGTCCCAGCTAGGCCTCCTTTCAAAAGAGGATCCCTGTTGATCCTAAGTAAACCGACCGGAGTTCAAAAGACACAAATTCCTGATCCTTCTTCTTCTTGTCATTATTATTATCATTACTATTAATATCGTTGTTATTACTACTATTAATATTTTAGCTGTTGCGGTGCCTCTCTTTCACGCTGAATCCCTCAAGGCGAGCACTTCCTGACGCAGAGCCTGGACATTTGCTGGTCAAGGGGACTGCTCCTGACGGGGTCCTTCGTGGCCCGACTAAACAAGGTCAAACCTTAAACCCCAAGCCCCCCCCCCCCCCCCAAAAGGTCCTAAACCCTAAGCCCTCAACCCTAAACCCCAAAGGTCCTAAACCCTAATAACTATTTTGGGCCCAAAGCGGGTCGGGGCTTCGAATTCGGGAGACCATAGCGACTTGAAACTGCTGTTCCTTGGATGGTTGCTTTGGCCTTGTCACTCTCCTAACTCCGTGTTTGCGGTCTTTCTAGAATCCGGACTGCTGAAACCTCTAAGCCGCAAGGTGCAAATGCCATGAACTGGCGGCCATGGCTCCTTGTAAACCCGGAACATCCATGCATTTCTTCTAAACCATGCTCAGCCCCGAAATGCTGGGGTTTAGGGCATAAAGGAAATTGGTCCCCAGCACTGAATCAGCCTGAGCAATGACCAAAGATTGGGCTCCCGGCTCCCTTTCTTTCGGATCCTACACGCTGAGAGTTTCAGAGCCATCGCAGCTTTAGGCGCTAGTGGGGTTGGAGCTAGGGTTTAGGGTTTAGGGTTTTTTAGGCTTGCTGGGACATCCACCCTCCCCTGAAAGCGCCTCTCGACAAAGATCAAAAGGCTTTCGCGTCTTCTGGTCGAGAATTCTGACCTAAACCTGTGTAAGCCCGAAACTCCTAAGCCCCCAGGAAATGCTTCAAAACCCTAAGCCCTAAACCCTAGACCCCTAAACCCCTAAACCCTAAACTCTAAACCCTAAACCCTAGGACCACCAGTTCAAGCTCTGGGACGTGACTTCGGGGACCTTGCTGAAGCAGTTCGTCGAGCCCAAGCGCTGCCTGACACGAGTGCTTCTGCAGTGAAAGGACCCCTCAGGAGACTGGGAGGATGCCTCTCAGAGGGCTGTTGTTACGACTCGAATACGATTCTTAGCTTCAGGCTTAGTATTATAGATGCCGTGCAATATATATATATATATATATATATATATATATATATTCATATTATTATATATATATATATACTGCTCCAGAAGACTTGTTTGCGGTGCGTGCAGTCGTGGTGCACTTTCCTTCCTAGACTCCCCTGCATGCCCTGCGCTATCACAGCCGATGCAGGAGCAGACGGCCACGGAGACCCAGAGTGGACTTTTTGGAGCCCATGCACCCAATTCAACTCGGCTCATCAGAGCTTCAGAATTTGTTCAGCAGGCGAGGGTATCACAGATGCAGGCCAAGGAAGAGTTCCCGGCTGGCCCCCAGAGTTTATAGCCCTTGCTACTGAAACTAGGGCTCAGCAAGAGACTGGGCAGTCCGGGGAGTTTGCTACCCTGCTACCATATCCCAATCCTAACCTTCCCCATCACTAGATCATCATATCACTATCAAGGCTGTTATACGGGCACGGCTACTAGCGGAGAACGTGTCCCCTCGCCTGCACGGCAAGTGATTTTTTGTGGTCAATGAATATCGAATCGATGAACGAACCGCAGGACAATCGAGGCCACGAGCCTCAACACCATCTCTCCCTTAAGAGTACTTGGAGGTGTCATGGGTACTTATAGCACTTCTAACTGGTTATAAGTACCCTGAACCTCCAAGTAGGGCTTGCTCCTGTTCCTTGCAGATTTCAGGATGCTGCAGCCCACCTTCCTTGCTGGGCGGGCCGGATGGGTCTATTTGCAGGTTTTGTGCAAAGGCCTAGTAGAGGGGCCTCAAGAAAGAGAGTCGGGTTTTGGGGGGTTATGAAAGTGTAATATTAGAGGATAATATTGTAGTATAATATTACAATATAATATTAGAGTATAATATTCGGGCGTAATATTAGGATATAATAGTAAAGTATAATATTATAGTATGATATTAAAGGATAATTGTAGTGGGACCATAGTAACCATAGGGGAACAATGTTCGTAAGTATTCCGACCCCTATGTTGTGGAGGCCCAGGATCGGTGGGGTATACTTGTTCCATGGGCTAAAGGTTGGACAGAAGCTGTGTGACAACATGAACCATCAGGGTTTAGGGTTTAGGGTTTAGGGTTTAAGGGCACCCATCCAATGCGCGCACGGCAGTGGTCCAGAATCGCAAGCTGCCGCTGCTTCGGCAAGCTTGTCTGCCCACACCTGGGGGTTTCCGATATTAGGGGTACCTTAGTGGTGTCCGTCTTATACAGGAATCCTACTATTTGGGGGTCCCATATTTTCGTAAACCCCCACCTCTCTCTCAGTGTTTGTTGAATTCGAGAACGCATGCCGCGGTCGCTGCGTACATGATACGCAGCATGTGGCAACATGCTGCGATCGGCAGTCAGGACTCCCATAACCAAAAAAACCTGTGGGCAATGCGCGAAGCGCAGTGCCTTGCAGTGGTCGTGTGGGAGTTCGGAAGTAGATGCACGCCACCCGCCACGGGTCAGTGATGTACACTCCGAGTAATAGAAGAATCCGTGCAGGCCACCCCGCAGGAACTGTGCGCGTTCCGTTTAACCGGAGCCCCGGCACAGCAGGTGCTGTGGAGGCACCGGGGGCCCGCGCCTGCATTGCGACCGAGCCTCCATCTTTGGCAGCCTGAAGCTACTGTGCTTGGATGTTCATGGGCAGTTATAAGCTAGGGTTCGAAGTAAGGTACCTACATTTTAACCAGAATGAGGGTACCCTGCTTGTAACTTTCCATGAACCCTCAAGTAGTGCCTACAACTTGCAACCACGGACTCTGCACAGTTTGGTTGTGAGATCTGCTGAATGATCATGCTGCCCAGTGCTTCACTGTCAGCTCGGTCGCGTCACAGAACGTCGAGAAATGAGTCCCGTATCCAGCAGAGAAAGAACCTCCGCACACCCAAGAAAAATGACCCTTCGAGCCTCGAGCCTCAACTCCGCTTCCCAAGCAACGGATGCCCGCATTCCAGCAACTGTGAGGCCATGCTGTCTCTTTGACGTCGACCCCCGAGCCTGCACCTAAGCTTCTGCTCCACCCTAAACCCTAAACCCTAAACCCTAAACCCTAAACCCTAAACCCTAAACCCTAAACCCTAAACCCTAAACCCTAAACCGTGCGCACGCAGCTTCCGGGTGCAGGGCTGGGCCTCCTAGTGGGGAGATCCGTCTGCATCTACAAGAAGGTACACGTGCGTTGCGTACAGGGTTTCTCGTTTGCTTTGAGCCCATGTGAAACAGGGTTTATATTACTGTTGTTGGTGAGTGTATATATAGGGTTCCTTTTTAATGTTGGTGAGTGTATATGCCTGGTGTCCTTTTGGGGGTACAAAAAACATATACCCTTACTTCATGCGGACCATTCTGACCTGTGCTGCTGACCTTCTGCCCTGCGAAAGGGCACAAGCATGAAACAAGTTGATGAGTATCAACAAGACATGCCATGTTTCATAGACAGATATCTTCAGATCAAATGCTTGACTTCGTCAGATAAAGCCTTGTAAACCCCCAGCTGACCAAACCGTACATTCCAGCCCCTCTTTCCCCACGATCCCTGACTCCCCACCTTCCCGGACTCTATAAGCTTCTTCAATCTTAAGTCCTCATCCCCCAGCTTGCTGATGCTTAACAAGCTCGTTTTGTTTGCTGCCGGAACTCCGATTGCGCGCCAGCGAGGCTCTCGAGGTTCAGGCTTCAGGTTCCCAAAAGCGAAGCCAGACATCAGGCTTTTCGGCGAAGCGCCATGCTCGCGAGCTTATAGTGTTTCAGGCGCGAAGCTCACAAGCTGCAGGCTTCAAACTTCAACAGTCAAGAACACGAGCTTCAGACGTCAGGCTTCAAAAGTGGAGCTTCAGGCTTCAGGCTTGAAGCTTGAAACTTGTGAGCTTCAGAAGCTTCACCGGTTTGCGGGCATACCCTCGGAACTCCATTTTCGAACTCCATCTGCGATTTCATGCATCATTATTCTCAATATCCTCTCAGTCTCAAACCCGGCTGACTTCGTGATCCTAAGCCCTCGACCCCATGATGACTGCCCCCCCGCTTTTAGACCTGAAATGGCGCAGGTCTGGGGCGTTCAGGTCTGGACAAAAGGGCCCCAGAGTACGAGAACATCTAGGGGTTGCCGAAAATGAGGGGTACTCGTCGTGCCCATTTTGGGGGTTACTATAGTAGTAGGACTCTACTATTTTGGGGGTATGTCTGTAAGGATTATTACTTATGCCATTTTGGGGTATGTCTAGGGGTCCCTATTTGGGGAAATACCCATCTCACAGCCAGCGAGGTTGAACCTTTGGCTTTGACATGGAGATGTGTAGGAGCCGGACAGTTCTCAGACCCCCATCATCCCTAAACCAACACCCCATCAGCTACTAAACCCTAAACCCGAAACCCTAAGCCCTAAGCCCTAAACCCTAAACCCTAAACCCTAAACCCCTAAACCCCTAAACCCCTAAACCCCTGAACCCCTGAACCCCTAAACCCAAGCCCTTTCCAACAGCTCAGGCCACAGCTCTCACTCTCCGCCCGCTCTCTGAGCGTCTGCGCTTGGGCAGGGGCCCAAGATTTTCTTCTGGCTGGTTCTTAGTAGGGAAAGAGGGAATGAGGGACCTACATAAGCCCTTAAAGGGTATACATACAGCCCTTATTCCCTCGTTCCCTACTAAGATCCTGCGGGGTTGTGTTTGCTTTTGCTGTTCGCTTTTTGCGGGGCATTCAAAGACCAGGTTGTGTTTCGGGTTTCGGCGATCCCGGTAGAGTCCCATAGTCCTGTTCATAAAGTTTCTCTGTACGCCAAATGGATCCGGAACGCGCATGTGTCTCTGTGGACCATCCGTACTTTGCATACTTGTCGCTGTGTTTTGCTTTGCGTTCCAAAGTTGTCAACCTTCTCCCAACCGCCGAACATGCTGCTTTTTACAGTGTTCCAGCATGTGCATTGACATGCTGTGCTTCAGAGGGCCTCTTCGAAAAAGTGCCTGTTGACCTTTCCTCTGCGTATGCCAAGTGTGCAAAACCCCATATTTACAGTGTTTTGTGCACATGTATTTTGCGCTCGCTGATGTCAAATGTGTTTGACACCTCTCGTTTCGGATGTTTTTTCGCATAGATCTGCATGTGCATAGAGCTCTCGACATCACTCGATTTTCATCGACCTCTTGACATGCCCCTTGCACATCCTATGAGGGCCTTGCTACAGTATTTTTTACTTTTGGATCGGCTCTGGCTTGTCTTGGCTTGGGGCGGGGCTGGGGGCGAGGGGTGACGCCGATTGTACCCATTGTAACACGCCGTTTGCACTAGCCACTAGTCGCCTTTTGGTGCTTTTTCCAGGGTTTTAGGGTGTGGGTTTGGGCCTCCTCATGCCGCTTCCTGTCCTCGCAGCCTCAGACTTGCTTCTCTTGCGTGAGCTGTCCTTTCAAAAATGGCTCAACAAGAACGGGCCTCACCTCAAGCCGCTTCTCATAGGACTGCATGAGAACTGCTTGGACTATCTTGAGCACTCGTCACTACAGCACACTGTTCTGAAGTTCATTCTGAACCCCAAATCAGCAGAGCCATCCTAAACCAATCCTAAACCCTAAACCCTAAACCCTCCCAGGATTGGAAGATCTTTGTCGGTGCCCTGAGGGGCACCTGTATCGCAAGCTGCTGCGGGGTGAAGGCCGATCACCAGTTCGCCATGTCCACCTGAAGCCTAGAGCTGAAATGGGGGTTTCCGAAATTCGGGGATATGTTATTTGGGCTTAGAGTTTCGGGTTTAGGGTTTAGGATTTAGGGTTTAGGGGTACTTTATTGGGGCCCTTATTAGAAGGGAATCCTACGATATTCGGGGTCCCGTGTTTTCGTAACCCCCCCCAAAAAAAAAAATTGCCCACAAGCATGTCTTGGTCCCATGCATGCCAGCCACAAGTGGCACGGATCGCTCGCTGCAATACTCGTCCACACCTTAGGGTTTAGGGTTCAGGGTTTAGGGTTTAGGGTTTCGGGTTTGGGGTTTAGGGTTTGGGGTTTAGGGTTTAGGGTTTAGGGCACCCAAACGGCAGAGTTGGCCGGACTTTCAAGAAAGCATGTCTTTTTTGGCGGGCGGTGGGGCTTTTATTAGATCTACGTTTGATGCTTTGAAAAGCCGTGAGTTAGAGCGGGAAAATTGAACTTTCTCGCGAGAGAACCAGGAGCCAGGCGCCTGAAGGGACAGAGTGATGATTGTGTAAATCTGAGGCCGATAGGACAAGTCGTGTCGGATTTTTAGGAAGCTCACCCTCAAGCCCCTAAACCCTAAACCCTAAAGTAAGCCCTGGTGTGCTGAAGGTCTGCTGCAAGCAGCAAGCAAGGTAAAGCTGAGGGCAGTCCAGGGTGCCCTAAGCTACCCCAAGACGTCTTCGCTTGCAAGCTCCAATGTCCCATTTTGGGCCTTGCGTAGGACCAGTTGAAATCCATTGACAGCAGTGAACACAACAGACATATGCTCTCAGCGCGAGGAGTTTTTAAACCGCCCCTTCGTTAAAATGATGTTGACATTGCTGCATGGTACCCGTATACCCTAAACCCTATAAATAAAGCTTTCAGGAGATACGGCTGGCACGGGAGGCCCCAAAACCCCACTTGAAAGCGTCATGGGTAGTTCGAAAAAGGGATATAAGTATTAGTTCAGGTTATGAAATAAGTTACCTCAGTTACCACCCTACTTAGAAGAATTGTGCAGGAACCGTCGCGTTGTCATATATGCTGCGTAGATTCGCAGCGCGCCCAGCGATGAATGCTCTGGGGTTTAGGTGGTTTGGGGGGTCGAGGGGTTTGGAACACGGGAGTTTGTGCATCTTGCTTGAGACAGTCAGAATTCAAACACATGGTCGGTCACACTGTGCAGTATCGTAAACTACGGAAACACAATGTGGGGGTTTCCGAAAATAGGCATACCCTTTTTGGGAGCCCCTTTAAGGGGATTCTATTCTATTTGGAGGTATAAAAGGGATACCCCTATCTTGGGAAATGCTGATGTGATGTAGTTTTGCCTTGAGACTTGTCGGCTCAGTCCAGGGGCTGCGGCTGCTGGGGGATGGCAATTTGCGCCTGTCACCGCAGCAAGCGTATGGATCTCAGCCAGGGCCTACCAGAAACCTGCAAGGAGTTTGGGAATCAGGTAGCTGAGATAACCCCCTTAAGGGGTAGAAAGGGGGACAGACGGTACCGAATTCCAAACTTCCCAACTACGAAAAGAAAGGTCTGCGAAATGTTACCTGAAGATGTCGAGCCATGCGTCTTGCGGAATGTGATCAGGCAAGCTCCTGTTGAGAGACGCTGCGTTTGTAAAGCATCTACCTCATCATATGGTTGAAGTTGTAGGCGGGAGTTGTGCTGTTGCAACGACTAAGGTGGGAAGCCCTTGGTCCATCCACGGAGACCCTGGGATGTGTGCCGTGCTGAAACCTTGAACCCCCATTCCGGGCTTCTTGAACCCAAACCCCCCCGGGGAACCCTAACTATGACGGCCCCGAAAGCCCTCTTAAAAAAAATCCGAAGTATGGTCCTCTTAAACCCAATATAAATATTAAATATCCCTAGGGCTTACCTAGATGATCATCTAAGTGTGTTAACCTCGTTGCCCTCTTGATTGAAATGGGATGATGAGGTCGTGTAAATATGAAAGTTTCTCTCCCAGAGGAAGGACCCGCAAGTGGCCTTAAAAGACACCCCAAGGCACGTCCACCCCAGAGCATTAACAGGGCCCGGAGAAAGTCATCTCGGAAGCCAAAGCATAGGGGTACTTAAACTCAATAAGGAATAGACATTTAATTTTTAAATACCATCCCAACCATGAACTACCTAAACCCTGAACCCTAAACCCTAAACCCTAAACCCTAAACCCTAAACCCTAAACCCTAAACCCTAAACCCTAAACCCTAAACCCTAAACCCTAAACCCTAAACCCTAAACCCTAAACCCTACCCCCTCTCATCCTGGCCGAGAGGAGCTGGATCTGGACCCGAAAGCAGTGACTCTGCCGGTTGCCGAGCTGGTTGCGCTTGTGGAGGGCATGTGATCATGTGATCCGTCTAGCCCTAAACCCTAAACCCTAAACCCTAAACCCATCTGAAGACCCAAGCTTGATTGCAGATCACAGCCTGTGACAGAGAGAGTGGTAACCCCAACCTACGAAGCCCCAAGAGCTCCAGAGACCCAAGCCCCGTTATAAGCCCTACAAAACCTGCATAATATGCGGTTTAGGGCTTAGGGTTTAGGGTTTAGGGTTTAGGGCTTAGGGTTTAGGGTTTAGGGCTTAGGGTTTAGGGTTGAGGAACCGTACTAGCCCTAACCCCTGAAACCACCCGCAGTGCAGTGCCCATAGCCCCCCTCTCCCGTAGTAGTCTTCGTAGCCCTTTGTTTGGCCGGTGAACCAGTAGTGCTGGCATGGCAGCGTGTAAGACATAAGACCTTGTGGAGCTCGACTAGACATTCTTAACCCTTTTAACTCTGTCAACCCTATTAACCCTGTTAACACCTGCTACCCCAATTAACCCGATGTTACCCCGGTTAAGCCCAGTGACCTGTTCCAATCCCAAGGACTCTACGGGACTGGCAGAGCAAGTCGGCCCAGCACGGATCCGAGGGGGGGGGGGGGGGGGGGGGGTTTTAATTACAGGGTTTAGGGTTTAGTGGGGGGGGGGGGGTTGATTACAGGGGTTTCGCTGGGCTTCTCTGAGATTTTTGAGGGGGGGGAGGGGCAGGGTTAGGACGGAAGGGCTTCGAGGATTCTGAGGGTCTCAGGTGTTTGGAGGTATTTGGGTTCCGACTGCAATGTTCGGATGCGCTGATGGTTTTGGAGGTGTTTCGTTGCGGGTCACCCGAAGCCCGTTAAAGGCTGCAGGGTTTCTTGGCTTGCACTTGGGTCGAGGTTGTCAGGCTGCTCTGACAGGCGCCCGTATCGAGGGCTTTGGCTTGCCAATTGGGTTTCGGGGTGCCTTCGGGACTTGAACTTAAAAGCCCCCTAAACCCTACACCCTAAACCCCTAAACCCTAAACCTCAAACCCAAACCCATAAAATCTACACCCTTACCCCTCGAATCTTCGCAGCATTCTCTAAAGCTTGCTGTTGCCTAAGGCCGGCTCTGATGCCGATTCCCTCCTCTCGCGCCAAGTCCCGAACCGAGCTCAAGCATAAGACTTTCCGACTCCAAGAGTGTTTTGGGGTATCTAGGGTTTGGGGTTGAAGCTTTAGGGTATAGGGTTTATTTAGGGTTTAGGGTTTAGGGTTTAGGGTTTAGGGTTTAGGGTTAGGGGGTTAAGGTTTCGGGTAGCTGGGTGTTTAGGGTTTAGGGTCTCTTGGAACTCGCGGGCCGGAAGGCTGAACTACCTGACCCACACGAAGCCCGGCAAAGGCCGCCACACATGTTGCGCGTTGGGTGGGGGGGGGGGGGGGGGGGCAAGAGGAGTAAGCTTGACACCAGGGTTTAGGGTTTAAAGTTTAGGGTTTGGGGTTCGGGGCCAGCCATAGACTGCAGCCACTTTGCCTTTCTCCTACCATGCCTGCACCCACTGGGCGGCACCGTCTTAATTTGCGAGGCCTGTATGAGGCTGGCCGGCATGCATTGCATAGCTTTGGTTGAAAAACCCTAAACCCAAAACCCTAAACCCTGGTTGCACATTGGAACCTTTTCCGTTGTTGAGGGAGGGCTTATGGCCCGCAGGCTATCGCAGAACCTACCAGTGGCAGCCTTGGCCGGGGGCTCACATTTCGCCTGAGGCAGGATGTGCACAGGCAAATGCACGAACACATCGCGTATGCAATATATCTGTGTGTATAGTTCATATACAAAATTAATACTTGTATATATATATATACATATAATCTAGAGAATATTTTTTTACATACACACCATCTTTAGGTGTGTACGAATATCAGACGAAGCTAGCCTCTTAGAGGGCTATCTACCTAAAGTGGTAGCTTCCCAGACGTGTGGGTGCGCAAATGCATGCCCCCTTTTTCGTGTGCCCCCCCACCGCCCCCCCCCCCCCGCCCGTCCCCACCCCCAATACAAAGTGCTGAACTGTTGCTAGCTTGTGTTCTTGAATCTCGTGTCATACTGTGTTGTGAATTCAGATCCAACTTGCTGTTAATATTGCATCTTCCGTTGGTGTATATGTTGTACACTCTTCCGAGACGTGTTTGTGAATCCTATTTTGTTTCTTGAGATTCTGCTTTTCTTTTGGTGACGTGCCCAGCGTTCCGTGGATTCGGGCATGGGGCTCGGCGCCTTCCAGTTGCCAAGTTCCTCTTCTGGTTGCGGCGGGACATCCAGGGGCTCCTAGTAAAGTAATGTAATGCAACTGTATATGGTTGCACTTTATGTAGTGTGCTGCCACGCATTGCTCCGCGGCATCGTGTAGTGTGCAGCTTCGTACATTTTCTAGCTCTCTCGCAAGACGTCTGCAGGAGCCTGGAGCGGTGAGACGAATTCTTGATTTCTGCACGCGATCGCAAGTCATGCCAATGCCATGCGTTGCAATGCCATGCAAGCTTGATGTGCATGTTGACATGTTTGCATACTCCTGATATCCACATTAGGTAGCCCAGTAGCATGTCTTTATAGCGCTTTTAAAAAGCAAGCGATTCGAGCATCATCCTTGCGGAGCTTTGATTGAGGCTCCTCTGGCGCAACGTGAGGACACGTTCCGGAGATGTTTGGTTCGCTGTTTGATGCCGTGCGCACCCTTCTGCAGGTACAGGTTTTAGGTTTTTTTGGCGCCCATGTGCATGCTGTTAGCCCGGAGCTAAACCCTGCACCCAGTTTTTGTTTGGTCGCTTTCCTGTTCAGGAAGCTGAGAGAGGTCTTGGAGTTCTACACAGAACCCTTCAGCGCCTGACCTCAGCTTGTAGGTTTTTTTGTAGTCAAGGTGTACCAAGCTGGGACATTTCGGGATGCTTGACTTCACGATAGATGATGTTGCGACAAGTGCAACAGGATTCCTAGAATCTAGAGACACTAGTGCATGTTACCTACTTGCCTCACTGGGTTGTCCACCCACTTTGCCGGGCTGGTCGGCAAACAAATCGACGAGTTCTCTTTCCCCCACCGTTGGCTACAGTGAAGCCCTCACGTTCACAGTGCAGACAGCCAAGTACTAGATACTAGCGGGGCTTGCGGGACAGTGATTTCCCCCACCTACGTCGGTCTCTCCTCATGAGAGCCAAAGACCATCTTGTCTGGTTCCGCGCATAGAAGCCTGCGGCGTCCTCAATGCCTGCTCGTGTGTGACAATCTCTGCCACAATAGGATCTAGTTTTCACAGTGACGTGTACATCGCGAGGTGTTCAGAACAACCGGCTGTTCTTGCAGGGCGGGGAGGCCAGCGGGGCAAGAGTACGTTCTACCCAGAACCATCAACCTTGGTTGCGGCATGGCAAGACTCAGCGCACCTGTTACTGCCGGGTGCATAAAACTCCACAAACTTGGGAAGTGGCGTACGTGTCATCGCGCGTTGTTTCATATAGCTTGCGATCCCAGAGCCCTGAGTTCGCAAGACGTCAGCCGGCTGCTTGGCTCAGGGGCCTTGGGGAATTTGGAGAGGGGGGGACATATGGGGCCGTGGTGGAGGGTGCCGGGGCGACCCTCACTGCCCGCATGAGCAAGCCCCTGCAGACGGTGCGCGAGTTCAACGAGGCCATCAGCGCCTGTCGTAAAAAAGGACACTGGCAAGTGGCCCTGGCACTCCTTGAGGATGCCTGGCTCAACATGACTTTGCTTACTGGCTAGTAGGGAATGAGGCAGCCTATGTCCCCCTTTCTATACCCCATTTAAGGGATTCTATAGGGTACCTCATTCCCTCATTCCCTACTAACAAGCAGTAAGTTTGAGGACTGTTGCTGAGTGTTGCCGTATAATCCGTAATTACGTTCATGTTTTTGGTCATGTTTTGTCATGTCTTGTCACCTGTGGCGCCATAGTTAGGGCTTCTGCCCGCTCGAGCCTCCAGGACCTGGAACTGCAGGGGCTCTCTGCAGACCTTGTCTCCTACAATGCTTGCATCAGCGTGTGCTCCAGGGCCATCCAGTGGCAAAGAGGCCTGGGGCTGCTCGCCCAGGCAAGCAAACGTCTCAAGCTCAACGTCATCAGCTACAGCGCTTGCATCAGCGCCCTCGAGCGAGGAAGCCGCTGGCAACAATCGCTTCGCCTTCTCTGGGAGCTCCTGACGGGCGGCCTAGAAGCGGATGTGATCGTGGTCGGAGCTGCAATCAGCGCCTGCCAGCGTGGTCACCAGTGGCCGCAGGCACTTGAGTTGCTGTCTCTGCTCCAACGCCAGCACATCGAAAGCAACACCGTCGTCTACAACTCTGCCATCAGCGCTTGCGAGAAGGCCGGGGAATGGCAGGTGGCAGCTTGCCTTCTCGATGGCCTTTTGCAAGCCAGTCTTCAGGCGGACGTGGTCACCTATAGTGCTGCCATGACCGCTTTCAGCCAGGGTGGGCAATGGGAGCGCGCACTGCTGCTGATGCATTCAGTCCGTGACGAGGGCATGCAACCAGATCTAGCTGCTTGGCCGTGAACTGGAAGAAAGCTAGGAAGCTCATCATATCCATAACAAGAAGCCCTGCATCACCCCCAGGTCATGTACAATACCGCCATCACCGCATGTGCCAAAGGCAGCTGCTGGGAGGAAGCCATTGACCTGCTGGACCTCCTGCCTAGAGTCCATTTGCAGCCTCAGGTGGGCGGGTTGAGACTTGCCAATGTGCACCTGGTTCGATTGCCATGCGCACACTCCATGCCAGTCCCTGAAAATGATACCCTAAACCCTAAACCCTAAACCCTAAACCCTAAACCCTAAACCCTAAACCCTATAAACCCTAACCCTAAACCCTAAACCGCAGGTGATCACCTGCAACGCGGCGGCCAGCGCCTGCGCGTCTGCCGGGCAATGGGAAGCCGCTTTGGCTCTGCTCGAGGCCGCGCAATCTCAGAACCCAAAGAACCCGAACTTCCCTAAATCCTAGGTTTAGGGTTTAGGGTTTAGGGTTTAGGGTTTAGGGTTTAGGGTTTAGGGTTTAGGGTTTAGGGCTGTAACCCCAGCCACCAAGCCACATTGGCAGACTGACTGCTGCCAACGTCGCAGGCTAGGCTAGGATCCCGTGCTCGAGCTTATACCCTAGAAGCCCTAAACACTAAACGCTCCTACAACACCCGCAAGCTTGAGCTTCTTGGGTTGGGCTTGCGTTGAAGTGGGGGTTCAGGGCTTGCGGTTTAAGGCGTGAGGACCCAAACCTGGGTTTCTATGTTCGGGGTTGAGGCTCAAGGCTTAAGGACCCAAACCTGGTTCTCTTGACAGAAAGCTATCATACTGTGTGCATGAGCCCTTTTCTGAAGAAGTGGACTGCCAAAACCCTGCAACCAAAACGGCACCAGGTTCTGAGAAGAAGTGGCCGGGCCACCATCGCCTCGTACGGCGCAGCACTCAGCGCGTGCGCCGCGGAGAAGGTGGGCCTTCAAGGTTTTGGTGTTTTGGGGCATCGGAGGATGTCAGTTCCCTTACCACGAAACTGCCACAATCAGGGGGCGAACATCCTAGTTTGGCTTTTCAGGCAATTTCATACTCCCGCCAATCCACAGGATGAAGTGCAGTAGAGAAAAGGTCCCGGAAGGGAACATTTGCAGGCCTCAGGCTATTCAGGACTGAGGGTTTTCGGGGGTTGAAAGTTGAAAGCTTCAGGGTTAGAGTGAAGTTTACTTAACTTATGAAGGGTTTTTCAGGGCTTCATGGGATGTCTAAGTTTATCTAAGGGCTGTATTCTCTACGGGTAGTTTCATGGGCCCTTCATGTGGTCCCTTCCACTCTTGAAAGGATTCTGAGGTATGGGCCCTTGGGTTGTATGGGGTATATAAGGGGTGTTTCTTCAGGGCCCATACTAAGGGACCATGAAACTTCCCTTTGACATGGGGGTTTCCGAAAATAGGGGACCCCTACCGTCCACCGTCCACCTTCCTTCTCCCGTGCGAGAGGTTTAGTCCCCCAAATAAGATCTCCTTTTAATCTCGTCAGAACCCCAATAAGGTACCCCTAATAGCGTACCCTAAGCCCTAAGCCCTAAGCCCTAAACGCTAAACCCGAAACCCTAAACCCTAAACCCTAAACCCTAAACCCTAAACCCTAAACCCTAAACCCCCATATTCCTTCAGGCCAGCAGATGGCAGCAGGCACTTCTGGTTCTCGAAGCGCTCCAAGAAGACAGCCGCAGAATCCAGGCTCGAGGAACGCTTGGATTCCTAGGACCCAGAGTAGGGTTTAGGGTTTAGGGTTCAGGGTTCAGGGTTCAGGGTTTAGGGTTTAGGGTTTAGGGTTTAAGGTTTAGGGTTTAGGGTTTAAGGGTTTGGGGTTTAGGGTTTTCCCATGTTTTGGGGTTATAGGTAAGCCCCTTTAAACCAACAAGGGTACACATTTCTTTCCAAGGTTACTCCTGGGTCTAGACTCGATGCTGCTCGCAGCCCTGTCGTAAACCCCTAAACCCTTGCACCTGAGAAAGATTCAGGAGAGTTAGAGAATCCCTGCGTGCGCTCGAGGCGCTGTCGGTGGACGTGGTGGCCTTCGGGGCAGCCATCAGTGCCTGTGGGAAGTGTGGCCAGTGGGAGCATGCCATCCATCTCTTCTCTGAGATGCACAGACACGTGCACCCTGATGTAGTGGCTTCTTAGTAGCTGAATGAGTACCCTTTACACTTTTTGGGATACTCTAATCCCCTATAGAACTGAAAGTGTACACTTTTTGGGGGTCTGTGAACTCAGCAACTAAGGCTTGCAATGCCGTTATCAGTGCATGTGAGAAGTGCGAGAAGTGGCAGCATGCCTGCCTCCTGCTCTCAGAGGCTTATGGTCGCATGATCCTGCCAAATGTCGTGACCTTCAATGCTGCAATCAGTGCGTGTGGGGCAGCTGGTGAGTGGGGACTTTCCTTGAGCCTGCTTCGCAGAATGGGTCCTGAACGACTCCATGCAGACATGGTGTCATACAACGCTGTCATCACGGCCTTTGAACGGGGTTGTCAATGGGAGTTGGCCTGGCAGCTGCTCTCCGAAATCGAGCAGCAGAGCGGCGATGGCGATGCTCCTCGCCTGAAAGTTTTGATCGGGGGTTCCCAAAGGGCAGATAGGTTCGCGCAAGAGCCAACATGATCTGGCTCGGTTCCGTCCCTACCCCGTGCAAGGTCGCAGTTGGAACTTCTTCAGACCTATGGTTGTTGAGATGATGCGGGTTTGCCGTTTACCATGCCACGAACCTTGCCACGGACCTTGCGGGCCCGTGAAGCCTGAAGACCTTACATGGCTTATGACCCTAACCGCCCTGTAAACCCGAATCCTCTAGAGGTTGTGGGGTATTCGTCGGCCATTGGCGCTTGCTATGGGGCGCAGTGCTGGCAACGTGCACTGCTGCTGTTCCTCCGCTTCGAGGAGGGATGCCCGCATCGCTTCTCCGTAGGTGGCTTCATGGCACCCCTGCAACATGTCTACCACCTGCTGCAGGCCCTGAGTAACAACATGAACCCCAAACTGACAAGCCCATGTTGTCTTAAAGCTTTAGGCCCCGAAGCATGAGGTCCTGGAGACTCGCATCTTGAAGAGCATCCCTCCTGACGCAATCAGCCGCTGTCCTAAGCCCAGCGTAAGTATGAAGCCAAGTTGTAGGCTGCAGGAGGCCCTCTGAAAGCCACCCACAAAAACCGAAAGCATGTACCCTAAACTTGCTGGTTCCAAGAAGGACTTCGGGGGAATTCGGGTGCCTCTATGACCCTTTTAAAGGATTCCACCCGGACCCTTAATGCCCTACTAGATCTTAGGAACTACTCGTAGTAAGTAAACTCACCATCACAGACCTTCAAGGCCTGCAATTCAACATGGGAAATTCAGTCCTAATCAGAACC
The DNA here is from genome assembly GCA_905221605.1 of Symbiodinium natans. NCBI lineage: Eukaryota > Dinophyceae > Suessiales > Symbiodiniaceae > Symbiodinium > Symbiodinium natans. The sequence continues at coordinate 94,089 of CAJNDS010002583.1, read as the reverse complement.
CTCAACCGCCTTTACGTTCGAAGGTTTGGGGGTATAGGGCCTGAGGCTTCTTTGGGGTTTGGAACTCGAAAGCCCCAACCCGCGAAACCCTGAATTTCTAAACCCCGAAACCCTAAACCCTAAACCCTAAACCCTAAATCCTAAACCCTAAACCCTAACCAGGAGAAGGGCCTTCCGGCCAACGCCGTAGCCCTGGGCATTAGCCTGGCTGCTTGTGAGGCGCGGGTTAGCAGCGTAGGGTTGCCGACAGGGCTTAGGGTTTAGAGTTTAGGGTTTAGGGTTTAGGGTTTAGGGTTTAGGGTTTAGGAGTTGAGCTTGGCTTTGGGTCGAGGGTGATGGGGTCATGATTTCATTTAAGGCCCTGCAAGGTTTCGGAGGATGTTGATGCTGCAGGGTGCTAGACTGTTGGCGTGACGTTGCGCCGCAGAGCGTTTGTTGAAATTGGGAGGTTGGTAGCAGAGAGTTTCAGCTTGAGAAAGAGGGGTGCAGGACTAAACCAGAAGCTGAAGTGTGTCAAAAGATCGACAGCACCGCCGCCGTATGATAGGACTGAATTCTAGTTGCAGTCGGCTTTGGCCTCAAATCTGTCCGGCTTTTTGAGTTTAGGCTTTATAGGGAACCCTAAACCCTAAATCCTAAACCCTAAAGCGTAAACCCTTTTAAAGTTCGGATGCTTTTGAAACCCTGAACCACTTTTGGCAGCCGGCCAGGCTGGGAATCTGGGCCACGAGGCGCTGCTTACATGGGTAGTTCTCTAAATTGGGGTCCCTTTTGGGGGGGGTCCTTTTCAAAGGGTGCCGCCTTATAATGGGTACCCAAAATGGGACCCCAATTTAGGAAACTGCCTTTATGCAACTTCCCAAGCTTGCCAACCCGAAAGCTGCAAAATCCATGCGCATCACAAGTGATCGCCGCTGACCGCCAGATGTACTGCAGGCTTCGGCTGCGCCTGAAAGGGTTCTGGGCTTAGGGGTGTGCCTTGCACGGCTTATTTGGTGTATTTTGGGTGTTGGGGCTTTACACGGCTTGTAGTACTTTTTGGGAGGGTTTAGGGTTGGAGCTTTGCAAGGCTCATAGTTTATAGGGTTCGGGCCTGAAACACGCCTACTACCGGGGTCGTTGGGGCTCGAAGCTCCGACCAGGCGGCTCGGCTGTTGGCGCAACTCCAAACAGCGGCAGCACCAGGAATCAGGAAAAATGCGACGTCAGGTGCTGGGGTTCTTTCCCAAAAGAGCTTCAAACGGCCCCATGTAGGTATCATGCAGGCATGCAAAGGAGAATTATTTGTATGGAGCCTCCTAACGTTTGGCATCGTGAGCTCTCGACGAGCCTGAAGCCCAAGCCAAGGGAAATTCTGAGGCGGCCTAACCATAAACCCTAAATCCAAAATCCTAAACCCTAAACCCTAAACCCTAAACCCTAAACCCTAAACCCTAAACCCTAAACCCTAAACCCTGTCCGGACCTCGCTTGGACACCGAAAGGTCGGGTGCCGGGTCATCCCTCCTCTTTAGGGTTTAGGGTTTAGGGTTTAGGGTTCAGTGTTTATAGGTTTAGGGTTTAGGGTTGGGGTTCCCTTATAATCCCCTTAAAGCCAAAAAGAAGGGTACCCGTTTTATTCCTAGGTCACTCCTGGGTCTAGAATAAGCATCTTGGATGGCTTTAGAACTATTCAAGGATTAAGCATGATTAAGCGGTGCCCCGAAGAGGGGTACACCGCCTAGCCATCGCGAGTCTTCCACCGCAAGGCGCACCAGGTTCCGTTACAAGGCAACCCTTTGGATTCCTTTAAGTCGCGGCTTCAGACTCCTTTAAGATCAAGCCAGCAACACACGCGTGGCCTGTGGCGGCATGGAGCACCCCATGTCCGTGCAAACGCCGAGATGGAGCCCAGAGTCAGAGTGGCGAGCTCCGTTTCGGCCTTCGTTTCCTGTCCGTGATGTAAAGCTTGCGTATGCAGCGCACTGCATGCGAGAAGGCGCCATTGATTCCAGGCACGACTGCAAATGACTGGCAGCATGGGCTTACATCATTGCAGAGCTTTAGTGACAGTTCCATCCGGAGGAGCATCGCCACATATGGGTCAGCAATCAACACATGTCGGGGGGGACATCAGTGGCCTCTGGCCGTGACGGTGCTTGGGGAGCTTGGCAGAACTGGCCTTGAGAGATCGGTCATCGTCTACAACTCAGCCATCACGGTCTGCTCGGGAAGATCGTGGCCCGCAGGGCTGGTACTGCTTTCAGAGCTTTGTGCACTCAGCTTGCAGATGAGCGCGCCATCAAGCGGAGCAGTGATTTCTGCGTGTGGTGCTGAAGAACGATGGCAGGAAGCACTGCAGCTGTTGCAAACCTTCTACGCCTCCAGCATGGAGCCAGGGACCATTTCCCAGAATTCTGCGATGAGTGCCTGTAAGACCCCATTTGCATGGCCGCTCTCCGTCGATCTCCTCCATAAAATGCACCAACAGCACCTTCAGGCTTCACCTGTCACGTACAACGCGTGTATGAGTTCATGGTTTCTTGGGGAGCGCTGGCAGGCGTCGTGTTCATTGCTGGCCAGGATGCAGGAGCGATTTCTGCAAGGAACGGTGGTGTCCTATGGCGCGCTGCTAGAGGCAATGGGCCTGCGTGGGTGGCAACATGCTTTGGGATGCCTTGCGGACCTCAGCTGCTCAGGCTTGCAAGGGAACGTAGTCACCTGCACTGCTGCGATTAGTTGTGAGGCCCGGGGCCAGTGGCAGCGTGCATGCGATCTACTTGCAGAGTGTTCTACCAGGCAGATTCGAAGGAACCTCCAGGCTTTCAATGCTGCCATCACAGCTTGCGAGAAGGACCGCCGCTGGGAATCTGCGCTGCACTTGCTGGAGGAACTGCAGCTTCAGCGGATAAGGGCAGACGTGATTTCTTACAACGCGGCGATAAGTGCTTGCAACGCTGGCGGAATGTGGCAGCAGGCGCTTGATCTACTCGTGCGCGTCGATTCCTGCATGATTCAGGCGGACACTAGGCGGGATCTTGGCCGTCTGTGAGAGGCGTTCACTCTTGCTGGGCGTGAAAAACGGCGGGTGTGCCAGTCACAAGTTCGGCCAGATCCATGATCTAAGGACAGGATCACCTACAATGCTGCCATCAGCGCATGCGAAAAGAATCAGGAATGGCAACAAGCCTTGCTACTTCTCGCGCAGGCTGAACGACGGCGCCCGCAGGCTTTAATGAAACTCAAGGGACCAGGGGTTCCCGCCTTCATACCTGGGCTCGCGGGTTGCTTTCAAATGGGGCTCCCTTTTGAGATTGGGGGGGGGTTGGGAGGGGGGGATCCTTCTCGTAAATCTTATCGGTTGTGGGAGGGGGTTTTTGTTTGAAGCACCCCGTAAGCCCATCTAGAATCGAGACTGCTGGAATCTGAGGTATGCAGCTGGGCATCATCACCTACAACGCGGCCATCAGCGCTTGTGAGAAAGGTCCGCGGCCTTAGCTCCGGATCAGTCAGTCAGTCTACAAGTTACGGTGGCCTCACCCTAAACCCTAACCCTAAACCCTAAACCCTTCACCCAAAACCGCTTCAGTGGCTGAAGGTGAGCAGTGGCAGCTGGCGCTGCACTTGCTTTGCGAGGCATCCCGGCAGCGTGACTTGGCCGGAGGGAGGCTGGGTTCCCCGGTGACCTTTAGGGGGTTCTCCGGGAACTTAGGGTCCTGGCTATAGGGTAAAGGAGTCTAGGGTCTAGGGTTTAGGGTTCAGGGTTCAGGGTTTAGGGTTTAGGGTTTAGGGTTTAGGGTGGGGAGGTTGCCCCTTATACTAACGAATAGGGACCATCATAGGGCATACTAGAACCATGATTAGGGACTGTTAGTATAAGGAGGAACATCCCAAACTGAGGGTTAGTGCACTTCGCAGTTACAGTAGGCTTTGATGCCAGACCCACCGCTTGTGTGCGATCATGATAGGAAGCAGGAAGCACATGACGTCGGGTCGCATGTACCCGCTGAGAACCATTCTTGATCCCAGCACATAAAACTAGGCAGTGTAGGGAAACCATCTTGAGCCTTAGCTCGTTGCATTTGCAACCCTAAGCCCTAACTAAAACCCTAAGCCCAACGGACCCATTATGAAGATCATGAGGTGTTGCAAGGGGTGCGGAACCGCCCCCTCCCCTCGCTTGCGGATGCCCAGGTCTGAGGCCTCAGCGCACGAGCTACAATGCGGCAGCCAGCGCCTGCGCCAAGGGACTGCAGTGGGGCGAGGCCATCGGCCGAATCGGAATTTTGTGTCTTGAGTGGGTTTCTTGCCCCAAAGCTGTAACATGCCAAGCGGAATCAAGGAGGGTCCCATAAACTCCCAAACCCCACAAGACCCTTAAGCCCCGAATCAAGACCCCCTGCCCTCCAATTAAGACCCCTAAACCCTCAATGAAGGCCCCTAAGGCCCTAAGACCCTAAACCCCTAAAGCCTAAACCCCAAAACTTTGATCCCTAACCCACTCAACCCTCAAAGACAAAAGGGTTAGGGTTTAGGGTTCAGGGTGTAAGGATCAGGCTTTATGAGGGTTTAGGGTTTAGGGTTTAGGGTTGAGGGTTGAGGGTTTAGAAACCCCAAGCTCCCAAAAGGGCAAGCCCATCTGGAGGCGCAGCTTTTGCTGGACCTGATGGGGATGCAGGGACTGGAGGAAGCTTCCGCAGGGTTTTGTTCTGCGGTGCCGAAGTGGAACCAAATGTTCGGGGTTGAGAGGACTAGCCTTTATACAGCTAAGTTTAAGGACGTAGAATCCTAGTTATACATCACTTCAGGGATGGTATATCTCGGGGTGCATTGAGCTTTTCTGGGTAGGCATGCTGTACTGACAGACTTCTTGGCCCACGTTTAAGTCCCGACGTGATGGGAGTTCTCGTGCTGAGGTTCTGTGCACTTACCGGAAACAGCTCTCTTTTGACCCATACGAAGCCCCAAATCCATCTCAAGCCTGAAAACATCTTGACACACTTAGCCTGAAGCCCGAATTCTGAACTCGCAGCCCAAGACCCTGAAGCCAACCCTAAACCCTAAACCCTAAGCCCTAAGCCCTAAATCCTAAACCCTAAACCCTAAACCCTAAACCCTAAACCAAAGCTTTTCAAGCAAGCTCGTCCCTAGGGCGACGTCATCTCGCTGACCGCGGCCATCACCGCCTGCCGCCTTTGGTGGCCCCGGGCCCTTGCGCTGCTTTCCAGGCGGCTTCTTACGCTTTTAGGGTTTAGGGCTTAGGTGGAAAGATCTGGAAGTTGATCTGACTGCCGGCCCTTGCTCAGGTGGCGTTTCGAGGGCAATTCGGCAACCTACGCCGAAGCAGACGCCCGTCCCGGTCAGTCCAGCCTTGCTGTTGATGGAAGTACTCACGGGGTTTAGGGTTTGGGGTTTGGGGTTTAGAGTTTAGGGTTTAGGGTTTGGGTTTAGGGTGTGCTGCTTAGCCTTTATGAGTCAAGGTCGCAGCCTGCCAGCTGGATGAACAGTGGAGTGTCACCAGCCAACTGCTGAGTCTGTTCCGAGAGGGCTCCCGCTGGAGGTGGTTTTCGCATGTGCGCAAAATCTCCGTTTGCACTGCTTGCTGCACTCAACACAGGAGGCCTGAAAGCGTGACCTTCGAACCAGTAGAGCTACAGCGGCTCTGCGACTGAGTAGAGCCCAAAGATCCTGGCAACATCTTGCAGCGAAGAACTGTAAGAACCCCATGCCATGCTACACGCCCTTGAACCTTTGAGCTCCCTCAGAAATTTCCCTCGAGCTCGCTGGGAAAGACCCCACCCCAAACCGTTAAACCTTAACGACCCAAAAGGCCAAAACAAGGAGCCGGATTGCTTCAGCCCTACAGCCCCCACAGCCCCAAGCCCAACAGATGAAAAGGCCTTTGCATCAAATAAGCCTTATTCACCCTAAACCCTGCAACTTAAATACGACCGGCAAGTTCTAACCCCTAAATACCCTAAACCCTAAACCCTAAACCCCAAACCCCAAACCCCAAACCCCAAACCCCAAACCCCAAACCCCAAACCCCAAACCCTAAACCCTAAACCCACAGCCGCAGGGATGCGGGCTTTGGCCACTGCAGCCTCTGGTGCTGAAGCTGGCGCGCCTGGCGGCCCGCAGCTCGGGGGGGAGTGGTCTGGGCTTGATTTGTTTTAGAGGTTTGGGGTTTAGGGTTTAGGGTTTAGGGTTTGATTTTTTTGGGGTTTAGGGTTTAGGGTTTGATTTTTTAGGGTTTTAGGGGCTTAGGGGTTTGGGGAGAGTGGCCTGGGGTTGAGAGCTTTCGGTTTTAGGATGTTTAGGATGTTTTTAGGGTTTTAGGATGTTTTTAGGTTTTTTTGATTTTTAGGGTTTTAGGATGTTATTTGGGTTTGAGGATGTTTTTAGGGTTTTAGGGTTTTAGGGTTTTAGGGTTTTAGGATTGTAGGGTTTTAGGGGTTTAGGGGTTTAGGGCTTTAGGGTTTTAGGGTTTAGGGCTAGAGTTTTGGCCTCCAAGCCCTAAATCCACGAGCCCTCGCAACCTGAGAACTACGTCGGCGGCATGAACCCTTCTGAGCTGAGCTTCATGCTCGGGCTCCTCTGCCAGGCCAGAGGGGCGGGCAAAGGGAGGGCGGAGACGTTGCTTTGGGGGGGGGGGGGGGGGGTGGTGGTTTAGGGTTTAGGGTTTCGAGGTTTAGGGTTTAGGATTTAGGGTTTGGGGTTTAGGGTTTAGGGTTTGGGGTATTTTGGGGTTTAGGGCTGTGAGGGTCTAGGGTTGTGGGTCTCGGGCTTCGCGAGCAGCTGCGAACCTGGCTGTGTTACCATGTTCAAGGACTGCCAGTTTGTGGGCACCTTTGCTGGTGTATTTAATACACTGTATTATGGACTCGGAGTAGACCCCTATTCCCCCTTTTTTTTAGGGTTTAGGGTCTCTTATCATCCCCTTTACAACAAAAGGGCACCCTCTTCATACCTGGGTTACTCTTGGGTCTAGTTTACTCATGGCAGCAGGAAGTACTTCTTCGAGTACCTAGGCTTCAGAGCGTGGGCTTTCTTGGAGTTCAGGGGAGGGCCACACCCACAGTGTGGGCGTTGACTGCAAAATTATGATCTTACTAGAGTTCTTTGTGGGAGTTGGGGAGCTAGGTACCTTAAATGCCTGCATAGAACTTTGAAATGGTTGTTATCAGCTAGCTGCATCCCAAATTCTCTGTTAAGAAGCTGTAAGAATCAGCAAACCTTTGGGCTTCCCCCTAAACTCTATACTGTAAACCCGAAACCGCGTAGACCCTAAACCACCATAAGCCCTAAACCCTTAAACCCTAAACCCCCCTAAGCCCTAAACTCCCCCCCTGATCCCTACTTACGAAGCCTCCAGGAAGGCGCCAAAAACTTCGAGATCATCTCGGCGCTGGACACGGAGCAGCCGCTTTTGAAGCTGCGCTACCACCCAGGCTTCTGGTTTGCAGGTGTTTGTTTTTGTTTAGGGTTTAGGGTTTAGGGTTTAGGGTTTAGGGTTTAGGGTTTAGGGTTTAGGGTTTAGGGTTTAGGGTTTAGGGTTTAGGGTTTAGGGTTTAGGGTTTAGGGTTTAGGGTTTAGGCTTTTAAGGCTTTAAGGTGCTTTGGAGGGGGGGCTGGTCTTGGAGGGCTTTGAGGCTTGTGCTTTACAACGGTGGTTGGCACTTTGCGGCTTATGGTCTTCACTGGCTTCGGGCTGCTTCAGGGGCGTCAGTTGTAGGGGTTAAGGTGGATCGTTTAGGGTTTTAGGGCAGGCTGCCCTACGGGCAGCACACAGGTGCGGCTTCGGGCCCAGGAATAGGATTGAGAGCAACACTCTCAACTCCTGCCTGGTCAGCCAGTTCGTGAGTTCAGGGCGCGCGATGGTCCCTCAAAGGACTAAGAACCTCAGCATATATTCCGCAGTGGCCATTGACACGTGATGCGACATATGTGTGGGGCTTTACGAAATGAAGGCACGCCTGATACACACCCCCAAATAGTAGGATTCCCTTACACTAAGGAACCCCCATGTCGACTCGCCATGAGAAGAGCAGAGCATGCGAGCTTGAGCGGAGTAGACTTGCTGCCTTGCCAGACTTCCGACATCCCCTCGTGGCAAACAACGCTCCAGACTGGGTGGCTGAGATGTTCGCGACTGCAGAGGAGGTGTGGTCAGCTCTGCTCATCAAGGGTCCCTGAGTACCTGAGCAACTTGCCCCGCATATGTACAAGTAACAGAAATTCCTTTGGAGGGCCTGCTCGTTGAAGTTTAAGATTTACGGTCAGGGTTTCGTTGTGTTTTACTTGTGCCAAAGGACGGCATGAAACACACCAGCCCGTGCAGCAGCAAAGTTATATGGTCGACTCAATGTCTCCATGCCCTGGCCAACTCGCACGAAACCGGTCAAGCCCACAACCATTTGTTTCATCCAGACAGGAGTTGCCCTCCACGCCGTCGGGATGCACTACGCTGCTGTCTTGCAACCTCCGATGCGAGGAGGCCCACGGGATTGCAGAGTCCTGGAAGCTCTTAAAAGAAGGCTTTCGTTTCATCCGATGAAGAAGAAGTTTGCAACGGGATGCGCGGGGTGCTCGCGAGCAGCTCCGGCAGGGCTAGAAACTTTAAAGAGGGTATAACAGCGGTCGTCAGGATTAGTTCCATTTTCAGAGCCCCTTCAAAACTGCCGGAACGCATACGACACAGACAGATTACTGTACTGTGAGCTTTTGATGAGAGGGTCCGAACCAAAACAGGGGTGCTTCTCAAATTGTGGACACGTTAGTGTTTTTGTCTGTCTATCTTCTTTGCTGCTTTTTCTTTTCGCTTGCAGCGGGTACATTCTGCAACCCGAAAACACATTGGGGGTTGCATTCCCACTATGGAATTCGCATTCCGACCCTGCTAAAAGCTGCTGGGTACTCAGACGTCCGAGGGCTGCAAGGTTGAAAGTTTACGATTTACTTGGTGCCTCACGCTCCAGAGTTTGTTCTTTGTTTCTTTTTTGTGGGGGGGGAGGGGCGTGAAGTGGGACTGTGGTTGAGGGTTCAAGGGTCCATCAATGGCGTAACCGGAGATGCTCCGAATGAGTGAGGTGGTTTATGAGAGTGGAGACCTTGTAAGAGCGGAAAGACCTGGCCAACCTTTCAGGATGTCGACTGCTTGCGCTTCAGTTTTCAACCATCCGATCCCTGACGTGCTTGACCTTACTGCAGCATGCTCGCTATAAGCCTTGAGGCCTTGAGAGCCGTGTCCAGATTCTATAGCTGAAGAGACGAAGCGACCCGAAACCACACCCCAAGACCCCCGAACCCTCTTAATGCAACCTAGCAGAAACATAAGGTCAAAATGCTCAAACAGAACACACCAAGTTCTAGCAGAACCTCCATGGCCCTAAACTCCTTTCCCAGTCGCTGGACACCCGCCTCTTCGATCTGATGGGCAAGGAGGCAGAGAGGGCGCCTCGGCTCGCGCGGCGGAGGCGCGGCGAAGAGTTTGGGTCTTTTGGGCCGAGGCCGGGAGGTGTAGCTGCTGGCTGCTGAGGGTTTGGGGGCTCGGGTTTTTGTGGTGCTCCGGTTTTGGGTTTGGGTAGAGGTCAGGACAGGGGTTGCTTCCCATCACTTGCACAGGAGGCTGCGCATGTCAGCTCCGAATCCTTGAGTCGTAGAAAGCTGGCTTTGACATGCCTTGGGAAGTGAGTTTCGCGTTCACTTGCAGGCTCATGGAACTCACTGGCTGGTTTTAGCTCCTACGTTATGATCCCCTTAACTGGCCTTGTCTGTAGTGATTATGAGTTGGCGTATCAGTTACCCCAATTACGACCAGCGAGTCTGTCCTATGAAGCTGCAAAGTAGGGCACTGGAGGCCCACAATTTGTTGTTTGTTTTTTTTTTTTTTTGGGGGGGGGGGGGGGGGGGTTCCGAAAACAGGGTTTGTTTGGGGGTATATAAGAATCCTTACATGCAACAGGCAATCCTCACAAAGCCTTCGGCGAAGGTGGCAGAACCGCTTGCTTCGGCAATTCGTTACGTGCCTGCCCCAGTCTGAGGCACCTTGTGCTGGTGATTGACACTGTATTGCCGTGGAAAGCAGTTCGGCACATTATATTTTTATTACGATTATTATTATTAGTAGTATTCATAACAATATTACAAATAATAAGAATAATACAGACCGGTCAGGCAGGCTGAGTTTCTTCAAGCAGCTGCTGTCATAGCAACGATTTAATTCTCCGTTCTGCTTGAAGTCGCTGGTGGCCTTCACAAGATGGAGTTTGAACTGCACTTTCCGATGTTGTCGGCTCGATGCTAGTCACTGAGAGTACTGAGTCCCGCTGCCTGCGCATCCCGCGATCCAGGGCCCTAAACCCTAAACCCTAAACCCAAAACCCGAATCCCTCATCTTTTGCCGAGTAAAGTAGGGCTTAGGCTGCACACAGGGCCACGAGGACCCAGCACCACGTGCCAGAGGTACGAGCCGGACATCCTTTGCTTGCAGCAGGTGGAGGCCTATATTATGCTCAAACCCGAAACCGTAAACGGCCTAAATTATTAGGGTTTAGGGCTTAAGGTTTCGGGTCTACGAGGCACCCAGCGAAGAAAACTCAGCTTAAGCTTGAGTTTGGGTTATTCGAGACTTGTGCTGCAGGCCGACATCACCGCTCCGCTCACTGGAGCGGAGTTTTTGGAGACAGGTGCTCCTGCCGTCAGCTAGCTTCCGTGATGACTCCTATCCCTATAAGGCTCTAAGCCTTAGAGACTCTATTGACTCTTGCTTTTACGGTTTTTGGGCCCAAAGGCCTTCTTATGTAAGGTTCTTGGACTATTTTGAGCCTAAGGGTATGAGTGATCAGTTCAACAGCTGTTGCATGGCTTTGGGTTGCTTGGCAGGGAATGAGGGAATGAGGTACCCTATATCCCCCTATATATACCCTCCAAGGGATTATATAGGGTACCTCGTTCCCTCGTTCCCTACTAGCCAACAGTAATGTGGTGCCGCAGGTGATGCAGCTGCTCACGAGCTCGACCTCCACTCAGCGAGATGTGCTGAAGCCCATGCTGTGGCCATCGTGTCGCAGATCTGCGCAGGTCAGAACCCGGAGAAAAAAACACAAGAACAAGGGTTTAGGGTTTAGGGGGTAGGGGTTAGGGTTTAGGGTAACATGCTACCCGACATGGTCCGGGCGTTTGCCTCTTGCGCTGCCAAGGCGCCCCAGGGCAGAGCGCGATTGTCAGAAGCCACACTGTGCCTTGGCAAAAGTTACTCCGTGTCATCGTGGTCTTCGGATAGTATGAGCACTTAAGTTGTTGGAACTTCGGTCTGAACCCACTTATGCAATTGCCCCGACAGCTCGACATCCAGCGGTGGAGTTGCGCGCGGCGCGTTGTGTGTGTTGTGGTTCTGATTGCTATCTTTGGGGCATGGGACTTGCTCACGAAACTTGAAGACCTGTGCCTGTTTGCCTCCTAGGACCCAAAAGCCTTAAACCCAGGCAACAGGTGCCTAAACCCTGAACCCTGAACCCTAAACCCTAAACCTTAAACCCTAAACCCTAAACCCTAAACCCTAAACCCTAAACCCTAAGCCTGCACCACCCTCAACCCATGCCTCCCCCTGCCGCGGTGCACATTCCACGAGGCTGGCTGCCATCGTGCACCGACTCGAATCCGAGGCAGGCTCTAGTAGCTAATAACTATAATTTCCCTTACCAGTATCTTAGGGGTACTTCGGAATAGTTTTTAACTTTTGGGCGCTATAATTCCGAAAAAAAGACAGCTAACATTTGAATTTTTGCTATGGTTCCAAGTTTAGTATAGGTATGGCTAGTACCCTAAAGCTTGAACCTTGACCACATTCTGTTGTTCAAAGGGGCTGTAGGCATAGGCTCCCTTATCAACGCCGTTAAGCAGAAAAGGGCACCCTTTGCTGCATTCGTAGATCTCCGGGTCAAGGGCTTACCTGCAGTCCCCGAGCCCAATCAATTAGTAGGTTATACATATATATATATATACACATATATTCACACATGTATCTGTTGACTATAGGTTACATATGTACATGTAGAATGATAATACTGATTAGTAGATAGAAGTATGTTGGTTTGCTAGATTCGATTCAAACCTGCCTGAACTACCGGCCCTAGGGAATATAGGCCCAAACCCCCGAAACCCCCCAAACTTCAAGGACCTCCAGAGCCCAAGATCTAAACACGAAAGCCACATGTCTTCCGGAACGCGAGACCCTAAACCCTAACTCCTAAACTTCCTTGTGGGGTCCTTTCTCTTCGAGCAGGCTTGTACTGAAAGTTGCCTACTTTGAACAGCCCTCATGTAGGGTTTAGGTTTGTGGATTCTGATGAACCCTAAAATTCGGTTCATGCACCCTGTACTACCATAGCCCCTATCAAATTAAGGTATATGAACCATAAATCCTAAACCCTAAGCCCTAAATCCTAAAGGTCCATGAACCATAAACACTTGTAGGGTTCATGAGTCTTATGGTTTCTGGGGCTGCAAGGGTGGGGGGAGTTGTCGGAGGTTTGCCCTGTCTACGTAGGGTGTTTGGGGCGTTTTCTGGAGCGGCTTAGGGAGCACATGAACCCTAAAAGGGTTTTTTCATGGTTTCATCTTTCCTAAACCCGAAGAGGGTTTTTTAATGGTTCATATTCCCTTAGCAGGGCTTATGGTAGTACAGGGTAGAATTAACCCCGATTTTAGGGTTCATTTGGTCTCCCAAGGTTGGGGAGCAAGCAGAACTTTCGTGGTTTACTTCGGAGATTCAATTGCTGATATTCCCTTCTGGTCCTGCAATTCTACTCGAATAACCCCCAAAGCCGTATTCGAATTATTCAGGCCTCGATATTACTTCGCAGATTCCGGCTCTCTTCAGCCCATGACCCGCAAGGACTACGAGTGGTGCGCAGCGCCCGACCCAGCCTCAGCTGCCACATCTACGCCCAGGTCACCGACCCTAAAGCCGGAACCCCCTCTTTGAAGCACTAAGCGCCGGAAGGCTTTTAGAAAAGCACCAGGGAGAGGGGTATAAGGGAGATGGGGATCGTCGGCCGTAGGTTTAGGAATCTTGGCCGCAACCCAAGGCCACCCTCCCAACAAATCCTGCCACGCCCAAGTCCTACAGACGCATTATTATTCATATTTGTATCAGATGCAATATTTTGTTGTTGTTCAATTAAGTTAGGATCGTTTCAGAATGAGGGCTTCATAGCTTATGGAACCCTTTACCAACAGAGGAGATCACGGGGCTCCCAACCATCCTCCGCCCCTTAGTAAGGACGGTTCTTCGTGCCCCCTAATTCAGGGTTTAGGGTTTAGGGTTTAGGGTTTAGGGTTTAGGGTTTAGGGTTTAGGGTTATAAATACCTTAGCTTTAAACCCATAACCCGACTTATAGCTACCCATGAACCTTCAAGTAGCACCTTCAGACCTGGAATAGAACCATCCACCGAGGTCGGGGATGCGAGCGGCTGCGCCAACGTGGCCCCATTCCCAAATCTTGTGCGAAAGGGTTGCGTGCAGCGCAGGTATTGTCGGTTTCTTCTTCCTTCTGGGCGGCATCGACTATCTAGTGTCACGCGGGCAGTGTTGCAGGATCTTTTTGGGATGAATCCTCTTCTTACCTAAGCCTGGAAAGGTCTCATCAACAGACCTCCAGCCACCCTGCACCAACATCAGAAGCCCTCAGATGCGGTTCGCTGCGGCTTGCGGTTCGGTTCGGTTCAGTTCGGGTGCCAAACCCCCAGCCCTCCCTCCAGCCCCTCCACTCCAGCCCCTCCAGCCCCTCCGGCCCCTCCAGCCCCTCCATCCAGCCCCTCCAGCCCCTGCATCCAGCCCCTCCAACCCCTCCAGCCCCTCCAGCCGCGAGGGGCCGGAGGGGCTGGAGGGGCTGTGCCAGTAGGGGCTGGGGCTGGAGGCTGGAGGCCTTGGCTTCAGGTTCGGTTCCATGGCAGTTCGTGTTTGTCGCGGTTTCGGCGGTTCACGGTTCACACGGTTCCTTCGCGCGTGCGGTTCCTGGCGGTTCGGTTCCGGTTTGCGGTTCGGTTCGCGGCTTTCCTGTAAACCCTAAAAGGTGTTTTGGAAGCGCTGCAAGTGGTCCGCCATGTGCTGGGGGCAAGGCGCGGCTTGAGATGATTGAGGGTTTAGGGCTTGGGTTTAGGGTTTAGGGTTTAGGGTTTAGGGTTTAGGGTTTAGGGTTTAGGGTTTAGGGTTTAGGGTTTAGGGTTTAGGGTTTAGGGTTTAGGGTTTAGGGTTTAGGGTTTAGGGTTTAGGGTTTAGGGTTTAGGTGTTAGGGTTTAGGGTTTAGGGTTTAGGGTTTAGGGTTTAGGGTTTAGGGTTTAGGGTTTAGGGTTTAGGGTTTAGGGTTTAGGGTTTAGGGTTTAGGGTTTAGGGTTTAGGGTTTAGGGTTTATATAGGGTTTAGGGTTTAGGGTTTAGGGCTTAGGGTTTAGGGTTTAGGGTTTAGGGTTTAGGGTTTAGGGTTTAACGTTTGGGCTTTAACGTTTAGGGTTTAACGTTTAGGGTTCAGGGTTCAGGGTTTCGGGTTTAGGGGAGTCTCCGATTAGTGAGGCTTTGTGCGAGGCAGGCAAAGAAGCTTCATACAGCTTGGTAGGCTTACTGAAATCACAGGTCTTTTGCGCATAACGACAGCTTCTCCCCGGTATCCATGGCCGTCAAGGCACCGGTGGAGCAATTTGCATCAGCTTGGCCGAAGTGCAGGAGGAGCAAGCACTGTTGCCAGGATCTCAGCCAGAAAGTAAAGTCGTAGAGTGTTGGTTATTGACATCGGAACTGCAGAAATGCTTTGCCAGGTTGACACTCGAGGTAGTAGCAGTATGCAAGATGCAGAATGCAACAGCTGTATCTGGTGAACTTATATACTGCAACAGATCTTTGGAAATCCACGAAAGTGCTGCCAAGCCTTGGCAGGCCGACTGTTGTGGTGAACATGAGTGGAGCGTCCGAAGAGGCCACCCTTTCGCGCAAGAGGATGTTTTGACCATGGATTGCGGAGACAGCTGTCGCTGAGTAGGACGGTGCTTGAAAAGGAGCCATGCTGAGGGAGCCAGAGTAGCTACGGCGCGCACTATGGTTATGTAGTTGGAGGTGCCTAACCGCGAGATATGCTGTGACATGGAGTGGTGTGGCAGCTTCGCCAGGATTTTGCAGCTACCTTGCAATCGCTGCGGGCCAGATGCTCGTCGCACGGTGCTTGCCCGCGTTTCCAAACTAGCCTAGAGCCCTACACACTGAAGAAACACCAGATTCTAAGAAGCCCTGAACCCTTACCCTAAACCTAAAACCCTAAACCGTAAACCCTTAAGCATATAAGCCTAAGGGCACCGCCCCGCTGAGTGGCGCAGCGGCTGAGGCCGGGTGTTGTGTGCCTGCGGGGGGTTTTGGGCTTACGGGTCTTTGTTCAGTGTTTGGGTTTGAGGAAATTATAGTGTTTACAGTGTGTGTTGCGAATTTTATTGGGGTTCTGGGTTCACGGTCCTTAGGGTTTTGGGGTTTTGGGTCTAGGGTAGCGTTGGAGGTGAGCTATGCATGCGAGACTGGGACGGGAGGATGCTGGCATCCATTGTCGTGCATGACAGCAGGTGCCTCTCCCATCTGCCATACGCATTCGAATGCCAGGATTCTGGCGCGACCCCCTCGATCATTTGTGCATCGGCAGGCCATTGGACATGGGGGTTTGCGAAAAAAAGGGACCCCTAATATAGTTCCCCAAAGGGGAGGATTCCCTTATAATAAGGACCTCAACAAGGTGCCCCTAATGTCGGCAACCCCCATATGTCACACCATGAGTCGGGGATTTCCGAAAATGGGGGGGGGTACCTCTTATGACACCCCAAAATCCCCCAAAAACTCCAACTAGTCCTTTTAAAGGAACCCCCAAAAAGGGTGCCCCTTTGTTCGGAACAATCCTTTCAAAGGAACCCCCCAAAAAGGGTGCCCCTTTGTTCGGAAATCCCCCCCCCCAAAATTTACGTATCGGCTTCCAGCCCATTGCCAAGCCAGCTCTGCCTCGAGATGTCCAGGCTTTGACCTGGCAAATCAAGCGCCCACGATCTTCGAAGAGCAGGCCAGACTCAGATCCAGCGCCAATTCTATATCCACATATAAATAGATCATATGCTACTATCTGAGAGACCACTTTTATTACGTTGCAGGAGGTCTTTTGTGGCGGAGATAAAACCTTATGTCATGCCTGACCAAAGCTATACCCTGAATCTTGAATCTAGAAGTCGTTCTGCAACAATGTGGGGTTGGGTGTTATTCCAGAGCGATACTCAAAGCGATAACCCTACGATACCCATTTGGCCACCCGAAGAGCTGGGCAAAGGCCCTGGCCCAGGTTGAGGGTTCGAGGTTTGGGATATGGATTTAGTTTATAGGTCCTGAAGAAAGGAACGGGTTGAGGAATTCAGGAGTTTTCGCGGTAGTGTTGCAGGTTTCGGGTCTCATATGCAGTAAAGCGACAGGTTTTCGTAGCAGCATTGAGCTAAAGTAACCCTAAACCCTAAACCCTAAACCCTAAACCCTAAACCCTAAACCCTAAACCCTAAACCCTAAACCCTAAACCCTAAACCCTAAACCCTAAAACCCTAAACCCTCAACCCTCAACCCTCAACCCTCAACCCTCAACCCTCAACCCTAAACTTAAAGCAAAAGGCCCCCCCCCCAAAAGCGATACCCCATGATTTTTTATTATCATTTACATAAGATTTTTTTGCGGCTGCTCATATGTACATATATATATATATATATATACATATATGTATATGCATATATATATATGTAATATGGTATATCATCTTTGGGCTTCTAAATTACGAACATCTTGAGCATGCTCTTCTGGGTCATGCGTCTTTCCCGGCGCAGGGCCTCGGGCACATGCGAAGCGCGCACCTGGAGGCCATGAAGTGCGGAGCCAGGGCGCCTTAAGTGCGAAGGCAAAAAGGAGGAGGAACCCTAAACCCTAAACCCTAAACCCTAAACGCCCTAAACCCTTAACCCAAACCCTAAACCCATTCACACACTGAACTCTGTTGAGTCTGTTGAGCGTTTCCGAATAGCAAAAGGACGAGCCTTGCACCCTCCCCCATCGCAACAGCCGCAACTTCTTCAGAGTTCTTTGGCGCAGGTGCTCGGTGAAGAGCTGCCATGGACGGAGATCGTGGCACCTTCCTCGGAGTTGCTGCACTTTTGCTCGTGCGAAGCAAGTTTCCGACAGCCTCAGACTCACTCGTGAATCTGTCGGCCAGCATTGACAGCTGACGGGGGCACGTTCTGGATCAAAGCTGACACTCTGATTCGGGAATGTCGTGTCCCATCGGAGCCAAGACTCCTGGCAAGGGATGTCAGCCTTCGCACACATCCTTACTCATGCCAAAAAAACAGCCATGGAGAAAGTAGCTGGAACCAAGTTCCCAAGTTCCGAGCTCCCGGCTTGAGGCCCCAAACACTGCCGAGGAGCACCTGAGGCCCCCGCGAGCGTGAGGGCTGTGAAGCGCATTGTTGAAAGGAATCCTGGCCTTGGCACCCCAGATCTCCTGGCAGGTGCTCTGATGGAGTCTGGGTCGCCGGCCGGGCTTTGGGGGCGCTGTCGGGCCACAAGTTCGGACCACGAAGGCGGCGTCTTGGGATTTTGGGTCGGTTTCTTTGGGGCTTCTTTTGCAAGCTCCGGATTGTGCAGGGCATCGATTTGTTCAGCATCCTTTTTCCTTGCCCTCTTGGGGTTTGATTTGTTCTCAGCTGTTCTCTTCACCCACATCTCTCCCCCTGGACCAGCGTCGACCCCACAAAGAACCTCGCAGCAAGAGAATCCCGAGAGTATCCCTGGAGCGCCCACAACCACGGAATCTCACACAGCCGGAGTGCCCGCCAGCAGAGGATCCCGCAGAGAATTTCTGCTCTCCCCAACATCCCATATCCCACACAGCATCTGCGGGGGGTGCCTTCAAGTTGCCTTGGTTTAGGTTGTGGCTGTTCCAAGTTAAGCCCAACTTTATGTTTTGGTGGCTCATTTTCATATGCCAAAATTCCGAAACCCTAAGTCAAGCAGTTTGAGGTGTGTGTTCAAGGTTTGGGAAGTTGCGTCTCATGGTGCCTTGCAGGTCCTATAAGAAAATAGCATGATACAGGGGGATATGAGGGGGTGGATAGTGGAAATTATGCAGGCTCCTGAACGTGAACGAAAGACCACATACAAGCCACGGCTTGCGAGTCTGAAAGAGCGCTCAGGGTTTAGGGGTTTTATATAGGTTTGTAAGTAAGTTCACCTATCCGTAGTGAAGGCACTGAGAACCCCACTTATAACCCCACTTGTAATTGCCCATGAACCTTCAAGTATAAGGTTCAGGGTATAGGGAACCCTAAACCCTAAACCCTAAACCCTAAACCCTAAACCCTTAAAGGGTTTAGGCATCTGAAAGCTGCGTGAGGCAAGGAGAGCGCGTGTGCCGAACAACTTTCCCCTGCGACCACCTGGCCTCTGTAGTTGCGTCTGGGACGACCAGGGTTTCAGGGTTTGAGGGTTGACGGTTTAGGGTTTGAGGGTTGAGGGTTGAGGGTTTAGGGTTTAGGTTTTAGGGTTTAGGGTTTAGGGTTTAGGGTTTAGGGTTTAGGGGCCTCTTAGGAGGCTTTTGGCTGGAAAAGTCTCGGACATTGGGTTTGAGTTGATTTGGGACGAGTCTTTGAGATGTTGGGCTTCAGCTTTCGAGTTTCGAAGGGGTCTTCGATGCAAGATGGAAGTCTTCAGTTTCAGATACATACATCTATAACGTTTACCATACATATGTACGGAATGTATAATATACACATATTATATAAATATCTGCACACACATGTTGTACATATGATAATATATATACATACACTGAATATTGCGGCAGTGAGGGGTCACCTGACCTCCCGGGCCAAGGTGCTGGAGACTGGATCCGCTGAGCAAGTGGCAGATCGCCTCGCCAATCTCACTCTCCAGTGAGCCACTGGCAGGATTAGGGTTTAGGGTTTAGGGTTCAGGGTTCAGGGTTTAGGGTTCAGGGGGTTTGTAAGGTTTATAGGGTGTATACGGTCTATAGGGTTGATAGGGTTTTGGGTTTACAGGGTATTTTGGGTATCCTGAACCGTGGCTGAATTCGATTTTAGTTAGACTCCAGATAGCCTGAGCTGGGAGTCATGGCATAGCCACAGCTTTGCACATTCACAAGTATTCAGCCTTCGACCCTCTAGCAGCAGGCTTTGTCGAATCCCAGCTGATGAGGGCAATCTGCCATGCGAACTCCTCGGCTCCAGAATGAGAGTAGAATGCAAGTAGATGGACACTGCCGGAGCAGTGAAGATTAGATATGCTTGCTGCGGCAAGCGCTGCTGGACTCCTCCACAGGGCACCAGTTTTCAATCCCCTCCTCTGCTAGAGATTCGCAAAGAAGAGCTGCCGTCCCTGTGCAGCGTTCCACAGCCTGCTAGCTCTGCCTGATGATAGCTTGGGGTGGGCAGTGACCAAACAGCTCGCAAAGCGACTTGGGCAAAAGGGCCGCACATCTTCAAATCTTCTGCGCCACCCTCAACCCTAAACTCCTAAACCCTAAACCCAGGGACTCTGCAAGGCCATGGGCTTGTGGATGTCAAGTCACGCCCGCAGCTGATGCTTTCTGCACATGGCAGACACGGGCAGTGAACAGCTGACACGCCGCAAGCCGGGATCACCGGAAGTAAGGGGCCACTTACTGGGTTCTCACACCAGGAACACAACTTGATGCGCCTGCTGCTTCATGGACGGCGATGAGAATGCCGGGCTTGTTGACGAGGCTTCCCTGTCCAAAACTCGCCCTTTAGATTCCGACAGGGTTCCCACCTGCAAAACTCATCAATCCTGAAGTTTTACCCCCTCCCCCAATATGAACCTTTTCCTGAGCGTCTCTATTGTTATGTTAGAGTGTCTGGGGAGTATTTAATCTTAGGGGGTGGGTGGGGTGTAATACAGGGATTGCATAGCTGCGGGGGCTCCTGGTCTGAAGCAACAACGCGCCCATGGCACGAGGAGCGCGAGCCCGCGACCTCCTCACAGCCGACATGCTGGAGGAGACGAATGCAGGGATTGGGGTTTAGGGTTTTGGGTTTTGGGTTTAGGGTTTTGGGTTTTGGGTTTAGGGTTTGGGGTTTAGGGCTTTTCAGGATTCAGGGGTTCAGGGGTTTAGGGCTTGCAGTCCTTCCTTTGGCCTGCGGAGAGGCTGTTGCAAGACACCTGTGAGAGTGTAATACCCCTTGAGTGCGGAATAGTGTTCATTCATGCTCCCTCCTCCTCCTCCTTTCCCGCATTCAGTTCGCATTCCATACTGAAATGGTATCGAGCCTTCTAGTACAGCACAATCCCCAACCGACAAATCCAAGGGCATCAGAACCGCTGGTGAAAGCCCCCACCAGCTCCAGGATCCACAGTCTGAAGCAACTGGCTCAGGGGACTGTTTAGGGTTTAGGGTTTAAGGTTTAGGGTTTAGGGTTTAGGGTTCATGCTTTAGGGTTTAGGGTTTAGGGTTTAGGGTTTAGGGTTTAGGGTTTAGGGTTTAGGGTTCTACACCCACTCAACAGCGAGCAGCAGAGCAAACCCTGAATCCCGTGACCCTACTTCAACAGTCCTAAATCCCCAAGCCCCGAAGCCTAAATCCCGAAACCTTAATCGTAAGGGTTTAGGGTTTAGGGCCGCGTAAACCCCAAACCCCAAACCTTGAAAGGAGGTTTAGATTCTGTCGGCTCACCGCGCTGGCGCTGACCTCTGCAGCCCTGTTGGTCGGGGCCTGAAGATTTCAGATTACAGGGTTTAAAGGGTTTACAGGGTTTGTAGGGTTTATAGGGTCTTTGAGGGTTTAAGGGTTGATAGTGTTTTTTCAGGGTCTGAAGGGTTTATAGGTTTTGTTGAAGGGTTTAGGGTTTGTAGGGTGTGCAGGATTTAGAGGGTTTCGAAGGGTTTTTAAAGGGTTTACAGGGTTTGCAAGGTTTGGGTGCTCGAGAGCGTGCTTGCTGCTTCTTCTGGAAGCAAGTAAGACTAAGATCGTGGTCATGTAAGGGGCCTATAAGTATGTAGCACACCTGGTGCCGTGATTGCATGCTAAGAGCCAGAAAGCTGCGAGGACAAGCACAGGTAAAGAACCCTAACACCATCGAAGGAACTCCAAAGACCCGAAAACCCTAAACCCTAAGCCCTTTCAGCCCCTCACAAGGTTGAAGCCCTGGGCCCTACTAAATATACTCCCTAAACCCTAAACCCTACACTCTAAACCCTATAGAAGCCCTAAACCCTAAACCCTAAACCCTAAGCCCTAAGCCCTAAGCCCTAAGCCCTAAGCCCTAAGCCCTAAGCCCTAAGCCCTAAGCCCTAACCCTAAATGTAAGCAAGCCCTGACCTTCGAGGCTCTGGCGGCGGTGGAAGGTTCCCCCCTCCGGCGGTTGTGGGAGTGAGTGCCCAAGAGCCCTGCGAGTTGTGGACCCTGAGCCCTAAGTAAGCATAAGTAGCCCTTAGCAACCCTAAGACACCTAAACATCCCTTAATAACCCGAAGCAAGCCTAGGTAGCCCTAAGTAGTAGGCCTAAGCAACCCTAAGTAGCCCTAAACCCTACATCTAGCCCTAACCCTCAACCAGCGAGAGCTGGGGCATCATATCCGAAATCCTACTTACAGAGGGCTTGGGGTTGGTGTTGGTTACAGCATGGAGCCTTTTGAACCCTGTGATGCCCATAGTTTTGTGCTACACCTCTCGTCACAAAGAAAGAGTAGCACCATGTTGGTGCTAACTGGGCCTTTGCAGCAAGGCTTACCGGGATCTTTATTAAAATTAGGAAACAGGGAGGATTCAAGATTCAAGTGACCTTACCAAACCCCCAAACACGCAAGCCCTGGACTGTAGACCTCAACCCCTCAACCCTAACCCTCCACCCTCAACCCTCAACCCGCAACCCTAAACCCTAAACCCTAAACCCATCCCGCGCATGAAACCTCCGTGTGTCCCAGTGGCGGACGCTCCTCTCTCCAGGCTGAGTAACCTCGAGGATGTGGTGCAGCTTGCAGACAAAGGTGCCCCTCCGAACTACAGGCGCCCTGTGTTTGCAGTGTATAGTCTAGGGTTTCGGGTTTAGGGTTTAGGGTTTAGGGTTTAGGGTTTGGGGCGTCTTCGGAGTGCCCCCAGCCCCCCCAGAGTGCCCCAAAATAGCTTGCATACCCGGTTTCTAGCAAGTCTTTTGGGGTACTTTGTGTTGAGGAAGTGTACTTCAAGATTGCGGCTTGTACCACTGGGAAGGGTGAAGAGAGAGGAAGACCGCTCCAGAAGCCATGAAGCTCTACCTACAACCCATATTTCCTTACGAAAAGGGTAAACAACCTGATAACCAAGTTGCATTCCCACCATTTAGGATGCGGTGTATAGATTTCTCTGCAGGTGGCCCGGATAGCCAGGAAGGGCTCTAGGGGACTTAGCAAAACTAGGTGGGCCCTCTGGATTTTTTACATGTCCCCTTACCGGGTTTAAGAGGATCATATTCAGGAAGATTTAACCCAAAACCCTAAACCCAAAACCCAAAACCCTAAGCCCAAAACCCTAAACGTTTCGCTCATAACGCTTGTAGCAGTGTACTCGTGTGCAGGGGCGGCCAGGCACTCGACCCGAAAGCCGGCTCGGACCGCCCCTGCTTTGCTTGGCTTTAAGGCGTTGGGGTTCAGGGTTTGGGGTTTGGAGTTTGGGGTTTAGGGTTTAGGGTTTGGGGTTTGGTGTTTAGGGTTTAGGGTTTGGGGTTTAGGGTTTAGGGTTTGGGTTTTAGGGTTTAGGGTTTGGGGTTTAGAGTTTTACGATTCCGTTCGAGTCTGGGGTTTTAAGACTCGGTGGGGGGGGCGCGTGCTTTGACTCTACGCCAGTGTCTGGGGTTCAGGTCCGGAGTTGATTGAGCGAATGAGCTGACATGCACTGTGGCTCCCCGAAAGGGGCAGAGGACAACCCTTTCCATAGCTACACCCTCATTCTGGAGAGAACTCTGTAACATCAGGGCTTCCCATGGCATGCGAGGACATGGGCGTCTGTGTTGGCCACGTCATCTCCGCAGGGGCTTGGGCGGCTGCTGCGGCGCTTAAGGCTTTCTAGCCTTGTGCTTGTGGCTATGGTTCTCAGCATTAACCATGGAGTGGGTTTTCGGGTTTTGGGCTGCTACATGCCTGAATGTCCATGGACTCAGTCCATGTGCCTTACCCAACACAAACTCTAGAAGCCAATCAAGGAGAAAGACGGCTTTGTCTATGCAGCCCCAGCACTTCCTGTCCTGGTTGGGACATCCTTGCAAGTGCCTTCTGGACCGTTGGCGCCAAGAGCTGGATGTTCTGAACAGCTATGCTTCATGGGTTCCCCTGCTATCCCCCCCTCTATACACCACCCCCCCGCCAGGTTCCCCCTTCACAAGTAAGGCTATCTAGGGAAGCCAGATTAAGGATTTTTCAGGGGGGAATGTAGGGGGGGGAGGGGGGTGTAGGGAAACCCACGCTATGCTGTGCAGGTGACCAGCGCCATGGTAGAGTGCGATCTCAGGAGCTACGTCGACGGCGCAAAGATTAGCGGCGTGGCTGCAAGAGAATACGTTACCTGCCGCGTTTTTGCACTGGTTCAGGGTTCAGGGTTTAGGCTAAGGGTTTAGGGTTTATAGGGTTTAGGGTCAAGGGTTTAGTGATGTACCCAAACAACCTCCAAGCCCAAGCTCCGCAACAAGATCAGAGGCATGGCCCGAAGAATGAAGTAAAGCTTGTGCCTAGACGTGCCAATCTTTCGCAGATGCAACAAGGACCCAGGAGGTTTGGATACGTTGCAGACATCAATCCCTGGACCTACTGTGCTATACTGGGGGGGGGGGGGGGGGCGGGGGGTTTCCCGAAATTGGGGGTGCCTTATTGGGGGTGCCCCTTATTGTAAGGGAATCCTACTACTTGGGGTACTATTTTCGGGGTCCCTTATTTTCGTAAACCCTCATTTTAGGGTTTAGGGTTTGTTGTTTAGGGCTTAGGGTGTAGTATAGCGCCCACAGGAAGGGCATGTACAAAAGTTATGTCAGTGTTGGTTCTACGGGAAACTATTCAGCAAGCCGTCTCGTTTCTTTGGATCCGCCCTAAACCCTAAACCCTAAACATCTGAGGCTCGCTGGGCATAGGATTCAGAAAGAAGCCAGCGAAGGGCCCCAGAGAGATCCAGACGGCTGGTTCTTCGGGTTTCTGATGTTTTGGGATGAACTGGGGCTTGAGGGTGTATAGGGTTTATAGGGTTTATAGGGCTTTAGGGTTTATAGGGTTTCTAGGGTTTATAGGGATTATAGGGTTTTGGCGCTTTAGGGATTTAGGGCTTGTAGGTTTGTAAGGTTTTGGGGTTTGTAGGCTTTTGGGGCTTTAAGGTTTACAGAGTTTGCGGTTTTGGTTTGAGCTTCAGGTGTCAGGGTCAGGTTGGAAGGTTCAGGTGTGAGGCTTGAGGTAATCCTGGTGTGAGGTTTGGTGGGTTAAAGTTGCCAGGCCTTCGGGAATCCTCAAGGCTTCCCAACGATCTAAGAAATATTCAACATACCCCTTGGGCATACCCCTTGAAGAACTTAAGGGGTATGGTAAAATCCTTCCTTATATTCTCCTTTCATGGGTGCCTAAACCCTAAACCCTAAACCCTAAATAAGGGTTATAGGTTTGGAGTGTGCTGAATTCTTCTTAGAAACGGCTGTACTTGGCTGTATGAGCACAGGGAGGTGGCAAGAGGTCCTTGTCCGGAGTAAGCGGCATTCTCGAGTCCTCAGGGAGGCGCCGTTTTAGGGTTTAGGGTTTAGGGCTTAGGGTTTAGGGTTTAGGGTTCAGGGCTTAGGGTTTAGGGTTTAGGGTTTTTTGGATTGAGGGGGATAGGGCGCCGCAAAGCACAAAACCCAAGCCCCTCACACGCAGACTCCGGACACACAAAGCCGAAACAACCCTGCAACCCCACAGCGAAAACTCGCACCTCCATCCCCAACAGGGAGCTTCGGGCCCTGTTGGAACCAAAAAGATGCTAAGCTCTTAACTCTTACCCTAAACCCTAAACCCTAAACCTTAAACCCTAAACCTTAAACCCTAAACCCTAGACCCTAAACATGCAAACCCTTTACGACTCGACACCTGGTGCCTCTGTAAACCCTGGAAGCACCAAGCCACCGCCGACCTCAGATCGCGCTCGATCCGTCCCTCCGGGGCCCGCTGGGCACCTGGCCTCCAGGGACTTGTAAATTAAGATGATCCCGTAATATATATATATATATACATATATATAGTGATGCAATCAATAAAACAGAAGGACATAGCAACATCAGAATGCTTTTTTTAATATAGGAATGAAGCACAATGCAGATGGCAGTAGTTCTATGTTCAACTGATAACATGATATTGGTTCCCCAGCAGTTGATCTCGTGCTCCCGCACCAGTCCCGCTTCGTGTCCCCGACACGGTGCCACTAAACCCTAAGTCCTAAACCCTAATTCCGAAACTCTAAACCCTACACAGTGAAAGACACAAAAGCGATGACTCTTTGGGATCTACGAACCTACGCTGTTGCAGAATTTCAACCTTGTCCCCCCCCCCCCCCCCCCAGTTTGCCCAAAGAATGAGGCTTTGATATTTTATGTGTTCGAGTTTTTGTGCACTGAGGATGTGTGCTCGGAGCGTTTTGGGCTTTATCCGCGATCTCGCCTCTGTAGGAACGCCTGGGCCTCGGCTGCTTCCCTACAGAGCAGGTGGCGTGTCAAGGGCAGTTAGAAGGAGGGTGGAAAATCACGTAACCCATATCGTTACCTTAGTTCAGTTAGTCATAACCCTACTTGGAACTGCTCATGAACCGTCAGCTAGTAAGACTGATAAACCCTAAACCCTCAACCCCCTGCAATAATGGCGCGATTAAATACTTGTTCATGTGGTGGGTTCGCAAGGCACCTTGAGACATCGGCAGACTACTGCGGGAAGGACCGCATCGCTCGGGCTCTCAGTGCCAGCAAATGGGCTTAGGCGGCTTAGGGAACTTCAGCTTCAGCACGATTACTGTTGTTTATCACACTAGACGTCGCAGAAAGGGATTGTTGCACTCATTGGCACCCAGAACTTTAAGAAGTTTAGACGTGTGTGTGTGTGTCTGCATGTTTGGAATGCAAGAAATTCAACGGCTCAGAGTCTTGAATGTTGGCGTGCGGGGACCAGCCTGCAGTTGCCTGCAACTGCAAGCCATCGCTAGTCCTCGAAGATGGCCTGATGGGTTTAGGGTTTAGGGTTTAGGGTGCCAGTAGATTAGTGGGTGCCACCAGGTAGACCAGGGCGAGGGCTGCGTAGCTCGCTAAGGACGACATCAAATGCGCGTCTGCTGTCACGAACGCTGTCGCGGGCTGAGCGCGAGCAATTTTGTGTGCATGAAACTCAAACCCGGACGTGTAGCCAGCACTGCTGCTTGTCCAGGTGAGGAACGCCGCACACTTCTCACGGTTCGCCAGCGAGCTGGATGCGTTTTGCCCGCAGGCGCTGTGCAGTACACAGCCTTTTCGAGGGGTGTAAATGCCTAACGGGTTTCGCGTTCCGGGCTTTGCTTTCCTGAATAGGTGTGTATAAGTGCATCGGGTTTTCTCAGTCTTTAAGCTATGGGAACTGGAGGTTGATCCAAGTTGTTGGCCCTTTTGGTACCCTAAACTATGAGGGATGTATGGTAGCATATTTAATAGACACCCTACAAGGGCCGTTTAGGGTTTTAGGGTTGAGGGTTCAGGGTTCAGGGTGTAACCCCAACCGCAAGGATAGACCTGAGAGCCCCAATCAGCACCCAACTAGTCAAACGCCATGATTTCTCAGGCGGCTGCGCGATGAGTTTTTTTATGTCCGGCTGTCTTGCATACCTGCAGGCTGCTGCAGACTTGCGCGTTTTTGCATGCCGTGCCGCGCTGCAGGACTCTGGGCTGCGGAACTTCTTCCTCTGCGCCAATCGTATTGAAGGCGGGTCCTCCTACAAAACAAGAGTTTAAGTATTCAAGTGTATAGTATATGGGAGGATTGAGTGCTTGTGCCAGGAATGGGCTGGGCCATCGATGCCATGTGCAAGCCTGAGAGGGGGTCTATGGCTCCACCCACTGTGCCGGTCACGACTTTGGTGAGAAGCCTAAACCCTAAACCCTAAACCCTAAACCCTAAATCCTAAACCCTAAACCCTAAACCCTAAACCATGCCGCAAGCAGGAAACTCTAAGCCCCTATCAAACTGTGAAAGTTCGGGCTTCCAACCACCGCACCTCCAGGCTCGGCGCCATCTCTGGTGCAGCACGAACTTGCGCCGGGATCTCGGCCAATGCAATAACCCTAAGGCTCTAAGGACTCTTGTTTTAAGGCTTTTAGGGCCCAAAGGCCTTCTTTCATAAAGTTTTTTGGGCTATGTTGAGCCTAAGGGTAAGGGTTGGAAGGTTAGGGCTTTACAAGTACCGGCTTCTACCTTTTTCTGCCTTCTCGGGTTTCCGCCGGGTTTTCGACATGGGTCTTAGGCTTCGGGAGTGACAAGCCTGTTGTGGCTCGAAACCCCTCAGCCTTTGATCGATGCTGGCGCTCAACCCTGAACCCCTGCTAGTCAAGACCCGTATTTGTACGGCGAACTAGTATGTTGATCAAAAAATGGCATGCTGCGGCACCTAAGACCATCACACAACTGCCTCAAACGAGTCCTTTCCACTGGTGGTGGTGGTGGTGATGATGATGGCGATGATGGCGATGATGGCGATGATGATGATGATGATGATGATGATGATGATGATGATGATGATGATGTCGATGATGACGATGATGATGATGATAGCGATGATAGCGATGTTGATGATCCAGGTGTTTGGTGCTTGCGCGTGCAGACACCAAGACATTGCCTGCACGCACAAGAACAGGATGAAGATGATCCAAAATGGTTGGGGTCCACCTTTCCGCCAGACACAACAGGAATGGTGTAACAAAATGAAAGGAAGGGTTGTATGCGCCGGTCACAAAGACGCGCACACACACACATGTAGACATGCTCGCACTAGTTTACACCCCACACCGCACCACACCAAACAGACAACGCTTGACGTCTGCCGCAGGGTGCCACGGCCGCTGATCTTCCGCAGCCTCCAGCCCAATATGGTTCCTGCGTCGGGGAGGTGCTGGGCGCTGCGGGATACGTGGGACACTCAGAGTGCAGTGATTAAATTGTGGCTGGCAGAGGAATCACAGTATGCTGTGTTTTAGAGTGGGTATGAATGGGTCAAATTTGCATGTCTGTAATAACAAGTTTGTAGATGTGTTTGCCTGCCGCTTCTTGCTGTGCAGCACACGTGTTTTTTGCGACTTGGCTCCTGAAAAGTTGCTGTTATGTCTTCGTGCAACAAACGCAGCAGATCGGCCCCTGATAGACTACTCCAGGTTCATGATTCTTGTCGCCAGGCTCGAATCCAGGGGCATCAGATGAGCATCACCGGTTTGCCCTAAACCCTAAACCCTAAACCCTAAACCCTAAACCCTAAACCCTAAACCCTAAACCCTAAACCCTAAACTGCCCAGAGCAAACCACGGACTTGCTGAGGCAATGCTTTGCATGTGTCTGTAGCTGCGTTGGACTGTGCAAACAGTTTCCGACCTGCAGTCTTCGCATGAGAAACAGTCCCTGCAGGATCCCGCCAAAATCAGGTGTAAATAAATCTCCTGCAGTAGCCACTCGCCCTGACTCATCTGCTGGCCGAGCACGAAGCTGCTGCTTTGCCCAAAACGTGGGTGAAAGATTTTCGGGTTCGGGTTTTGACTCGCAGGTTGCATGTTGAAGGCGCCCGTTGGCACCACAGGCCATGAGAAAGCAACAGCGGTCGACACGAATCGGGAAAATGCATGTCGGCTTCGGGAAAACACCGAGAGCATCGACCCAGAAAGAAGACACCCCACCCCCCCCCCCCCACCAGCCCCGCGCAAAATGTGCCGAGATTGCGGCTGCGGGCTTCAACACCTACAACGCCGCGAATTTCTCCTGCCTTGGGGCGCTGGACTGGGAGTCGGGTCGCAGTCTAAAAGAGGGGTCTGTTGCACCTGAATAGACTGGAGTTTGGGCAGTTTATTTTTCGTTCTAGCTTTAATCTATTTGCCTGCGAATGATCCGGCAGTTTTGGGGTTTCGCACTAAAACCCCAGACCTCTGGGATTGGATCTTATTCAGGAACGGGTCCACTTTGAAATATCCGGAACCCACTACTGCACCGCTGCAGCGATCTGCTCCAAACGGTCTGAGGCTCCGTGTTCACTAAGAACGTGTGATTGGAAAAGGTATGCACCATGCACCCTGAGAAGATGTGCCACAGCACCCGGGTCACGGAAAGATGGGTGAGCAGTTAGTAGGAGGTGGATGCGCGCTGTGTGCTCGGAGCCATGACCAGGACCCAGAACGTAGAAAGAAGCACAGATGCATCGTCTCCGCGACCCTTTTTTTCGATTTTTCAAGAGATCAGCATGCGCAATGCGGTCGTGCGTTCGGCGCCCACGGCAAGCTCAGAGGATGCTGAGCGGTATAGAAATCCGCCGACGACGACGATAAGGAGGAGCCTCACGCCGATGCGATGCGGTGAAACGGTACGAAAGCCCAGCCTTGTAAACGTTGACAGAACATGACGTGGGATTCTCTTAGGTGCCCTCTTGTTGCCCCTCTTGAAGTAGGAGTCGGTTGTATATTAAGCTTACCTCCGAAGGGTTTAGGGTTTAGGGTTTAGGGTTTAGGGTTTAGGGTTTAGGGTTTAGGGTTTAGGGTTTAGGGTGTGCGAACATGACAAAGAATATGCTGGTCGTGAGTCAATACGGGTGCAACAAACGTCGACAAATGGCTTAGCTCTGCAATCTGATGCTCTGCTCCGTACTCCACACGCATGCTGCAGTTCAATGTTAAAAGTCTCAGGGTTTCAGCTTGTGGGTTTAGGGCAAATATAGAAAACCAAACAGCGACACGATCTGCTGTTGTGATGCAATAGATGCCCTTGTTTGGTTTGTCCTGGTCTGTGGCCACGGGATGCATAAACTCAACCTGTGTTCAGTTCAACCCTAAACCCTAAACTCCTAAACTCCTAAACCCTAAACCCTAAACAGCAGGTCTAGGCATGTGGATTGTCGCGCGTCAGGAGCCAGAAAAGATTGCGAAGTTGACGCACTTCGAGAAGGTCCCAAGTGTTGGGCAAGCTACTTGTGAACTTAATCCCTTTCCTCTTTTTACTTACAAGCCCCGTCAAATCAAACCACAAAGGTCACCCTTTTCATTCCTAGGTTACTCTTGGCCCTAAACCCTATACCCAATACCCCAAACCCTAAACCCTAAACCCTAAACCTTGCGTTTAGCAGGGCACGTAAGGTCAAGCTCTGGTCTGCTTTCGGGTTTTAGGGCCGCTTGACCTGTTCGGGAGCTGCGGTCTCATGTCCGTTCCCCCCCATGCAAAGGAGCCGAAAATCTAATCTTTGTGGTAATTTACTGTAACTTTAGATCCTTACCTTTTTTGGGTTTATTGGGTTTCTTATTCAGGCAGCTAAAAGTTTAATTTATAGCTACCCTCCTGAGTGCAGCCAAGTAATGTTCTTTGGTCTACAAAGCCTAGCATCACCTGCTTGTGCGATAGCTACAGAGGGTACTATACCCTGTAACCCCCTAAACAGGCCCTTTCTAGGGTTGATTGTGGGGGTTTTTTGGGCCCAACAGCCCATCCTGGTCAGGGGCCCAGTAGACCCCGGAGGAAAGGATCAACGCGCAATGCGCGCAGCTCTCCGCCTCTTCAGCGCGCCAGTTCGCCATCGCGGCGGCCAAGGCCTGAAAAATATGGGGTTTTGGGGTTTGGGTTTCCTTCTGGGCAGTTACCTAACTTTACGAGCACGTATCATCGTGGCTCGCCAAAGCGGAAGCCCTAATTTGGGGAACCACACGGCCAGTCTTCTCAATTAGGGTCCCGAGAGAGATACACTGAGTTTAGGACTTAGGGTTGATAAGGGGGTTTACGACAATCTCCTGGGAGCCCCCCAAAAAAAGACCCCCAAGTAGTAGGATTCCCTTAGAATACCGACGTAAGGATTAGCGTGCCCTGAGTGTGAAGTGAAGCTTGGACCCGGAGTGCGTGCTCTTTGTATCTTCTTGGGCCTGAGCTTGAGTGTTCAAAGGACCTTGGCCCCCGAGGTGTACGCGCAGATATTCGACATTTCCTTCCTCTTGCTGTCATGCGATCGTTCCTCAAACCACATGCAAGCCGCACAGGGAAAGCCCTGAAATGAACCTGGACTCAAGAATCCTACACCCCCCTTGAGAATCATTTTTTCTTATTATTGTTTATATAAGAGGATGTTAGAAATCTTATTTTCATTAAGGTTCTAAGGGGAGTATAGACTCCCTCACTGGCAAGGCCAGCGAGGCGGCGGGTCATTGCTCGAGCATCACCAGCATCCAAAAGGCACACTGGGCCCGAAACCCTATTAGGGTTTAGGGTTTAGGGTTTAGGGTTTAGGGTTTAGGGTTTAGGGTGTAGGGTGTAGGGTGTAGGGTTTAGGGTTTAGGGTTTAGGGTTTAGATGCCCACAAGCGAGGAAGCCTGGGCCGTCGCTGAATTGACAGGCCGTTTCGGAGTCCATACGCCGAGGAGTAAAGTTTCCAGAAGCATGTGACACTGTTAGCCGTGTCAAGAACCCTCACGCACCCCAATGGCAAAAGCCAAGGCCATGACGCACAAGCCTTTGCCCCGTGCACCTTATTGGTAGCAGGCCTGTTTTTCTACAACTGATTTCCGACCGCTGCTGCTGTTGAAACGCCCTGATGCAAAACCGATCATCAGATCCTTGTCTGCGTTCATAAACCTCCTGATACCCTTAAGTAACTCCAGACCTCCTAAACCCCTCAACCCCCTTTAAGCTTCGATTCTTCTTCCAAGCCCTAAACTCTTATCCATTAAGGCCATGATTTTACCCTAAGCCCCCAAACCCTAGCCTGAACCCTAGGCCCTTCAACCCTAAACCATGTAAACCCTGAGCCCGAAACCTCAACCGGGCCTGAAGAGGAAGGGCGATGCGGCCGCACACTGGCCCTGGGTTTAGCAGCCTTGGCCGGTGCTGCCGAGGCTTGGCTTCGGGCTTTTGGGGGGCGTAAGGGGCGTTAAGGGGTTTGAGGGTTTTTTGTTCAGGAAGCTTCAGGTGATTTTTGGCTGTTTCGGAGATGTCTGGAGGTTGAGGGAGTTTTTTGCGGATTTTGGGCTTTATGGAGTGTCGGAGGAGTTCTGGGCCCTGAAGCCTCAGGACAGTCTCATGAGGGTTTAGGTGCCCTATTCAGTTTGTCAGTTGTCATTGTCATTCTTGTTCTTGTAGAAAGAGACACTCTCTATCATATGACTACTCTCTCTAATTAACTTTCATGGTTCTTTATTGTAATGTGTTCCATATTCACTCTCTAGCATATTCTCCTCCTTACGATTATTAGTCTTATTATTCTTACTAATATTGTTTATTTCATATTGTTGTGTGTTCCCTAAACCCTAAACCCAAAACCCTAAACCCAAAACTCTAAACCCTAAACCCTAAACCCTAAACCCTAAACCCTAAACCCTAAACCCATCATACGCTGGAAAAATCAACATACCGCTTCCAGGGAGCCGGGTTCATGCGGCGAGAGTGTTTGGAGACGGCTCCCTGCTGCCAGTCCCGGGTAGGCGGGCGGGCTTCGGCCTGGGGCTTAGGGTTTTAGGGTTTTAGGGTTTAGGGTTTAGGGTTTAGGGTTTAGGGTTTAGGGTTTAGGGTTTAGGGATCAGGGTTTTAGGGTTTTAGGGTTTAGGGCTTAGGGTTTAGGGTTTAGGGTTCGGTGGCTCTTCAAAAGGATCTGCGCTTGCCGAAGCTCTTGAATGTGCATCTTCGAACTTCTATGTCTTAGCATGGCTGCGCAGTGAGACCAACTATAGACTGGACCTCGGCTCGACAGGCAGCCCGTTTGAGTTTGAGTGCAACTGCGGGGCGCTTGGCTGTGTCAACTTGGAATCATCTGCAGTTGCATGGAGTCTACACTACAGCTCGAAGAGACAGCGACGACAGAAGTTCTTGGCGGACCCTGACTTCTTGCGTGCTCGCATGTTCTGAGGCACGTCGCAGAAGCTTCTGGACAGGGTGAGGGCGGACGACCCAGGGGAGGGGCATTTGCAGGGCTCCTGCTGATGCTTGCAGCATGGGGTTTGGGGTGTAGGCGGCCTTTGTTTCGCAAATGATGTGGCCATTTCAAAAGTGGCGTAAGCCTCTCGTCCCTACGTGGAAACTCTTGGCCACGTGAGAGCTCGCAGCTTCTTCTGATCTATGGAACCAGGCCTCCTGTTAAGAGTGGATTTTGAGAGGCAAATTATTTTGAGAATAGGACAGACAGTTGCTTGGTTCGAGGAACTGCGTAGGGAAGCAAAGCTGCTACAACTATGTGGACCTGACCCTAAGAGCTTCAGTCTACACACCGTGGCTTATGCCGTAGAACCGCAGAGTTTTCGTGCGTCCCCTGTGCCAGCGCGGCAACATCCGGGCAAAGCGCTGCGCCCGGTCCGCGACCCATGGGATCGGGGGTGCTGTTTGTGCCGGGGACCAGCCTCCGCCTGGCTTTGTTGAGTCTTCATACCAGCAATGTTAGAGCTTCTTGCGAAAAGACCTGCGTTACCAGTAGAAGGTTCGCTCTGAATCTGCGTGGTCACGAATTATTGGGAGGGCCTGAGGTCTGCAGGGCACATCAGATCTGAACGCCTGATATGTTACGCTCAGCCACTGACAAGATTGGATTCGGTATTTCCACGGTGTGGAACCCTTAGTTTGTCCTCCTTCAGAGCTCCGGCATGAAGCTGATTCCGCAATTTCCCGAGCATGGCGCACGTGATATTCGCAGAATCTCCCCAAAAAAGTGCATCGGCCATGCAGCGGCACGAGCTGCCCTGTCGGCGTAAGTGGTTTTTTGAACGAAGCCGCAAACCCCAAGCCTCAACCCCAAGGCCCATTTTGGAACGAAGCCTTAATCCCCATAGTTCGTCGAACCGCCCAAAACCCACAAAAGCTCCCTGAAAC
>CAJNDS010002583.1:0-55000 GCA_905221605.1 Symbiodinium natans | reverse complement strand
GCGAGGGCAAGTTGGGACATTAGTCACTAGGTAGGCCCTTAGGATATGTTGTGTTTTTCCTTACTAGGTTTAAGAGGATCCTACATGGGGGATTTTTCCAAAGGGATTTAAGGCCCAACCTAGGACAGTTCGAACGAGCTTGCATGGACTCAGGATTGAATTTTGAGTGCGCAGGTCGCGAGGGATCGAATTACAAGCAGGGCTGTGGGCGGTCGAAGGCTTCGCAAACAAGGCTCGGGGCCTTTGAGGGTGTCAAGGGTTCAAAGCAGTTTGGGCCTAGATGGCCTAGAGTTTGAGGGAGGAGGGGTTCTGGCTTTGTGAGAACCGAGCAAGATCTCCGCGAGGCCTCACTTATTCTCATTCTGTCGCCAGAAGAGCTGATGTGTGATCTGAGTGAGTAGTGTTATACCTATGGTACTTGCATACATTCGTCAGATGGCACAGAAATCATAATCGTACCGGACACCGCGAAGCCGTAGAAACAACCTTCTCTCGGTGGATGACGACCGTCGGTCGAAAGATGCCAGTTTCGTGCAATCGGAACTCCATAGTTTTCCTACAACACCAGCGCCTCAGTTTCAACCATAGCGACCCAAAACATGTCAGGTTCGGCTTCAGTTGCAGAGCAGTTCGGATGGCGATCTCAGGCCTGCAAGACAAGATTGTGGTATTTTTGTTGTGAGAGCCGCTGGCTGGTAATGCAGGTACCATGGCATGATGGACTGCATCGTCAAGGCGGCTGTCCATGCGGGTTTAGGGGTTGCAATACAGTCTTCAACTGACCCAGCAGATCTGTTCTCTCATGAAAAGGCAACAAATCGTCGCATGAATAATTTGGGGTTGGAGCAATCTCGAGGTCGCCAAAGTTGAAGGACTGCGAGCGCTGGGCTCTTTGAAAATTCCTTCAGCCCAGAACCCCCATTAACTCTGCACTTTTAACCTCCAAGACCAGGACATGTCTGAGTGCAGGGCTCTAGGGTCTTAGGGTGTCAGATTTTGGTCTTTAGGGTTGTCACGCGTAGGAGCTTCAGGTATTGAGTCTACATGGGTCTAAAGACATAAGCAGACAGCGCGGGTGCAAGCTTGGTAGCCTCCAGCCTCCGGCGCGCATTGTTCGCCAAGGTTGTGGAAAGGTCTCGTACCGGCGCTGGTGCGACAGGCGACCGTCATAGGAAGCTGTCCTTAATTCTCTTCTGGGAGACCAGCGTCCGATTTAGTGCCTTTTTTCGCCAGCGCAGAACAGGAAAAAATGCAAAGCACCTCGGCTTGCTTGGATGTGTACCGCTGAAATGGCCAGGTGTCTTACCACTCGTTCACGTTCGTCCTTTACGAGCCCATTCGGGTCACTGGCTCAGACCGGCACAGAATGCATTGCAGGAACAGCATCAGCGCCCGAAACACAAAAACCCCAGTTCATCAAACCCAGCCAGCTCCTTCTTCGAACATCGGCTTTAAGCATGTTTATTATGGGATGCAGGTGCAGGAACCTCACGGCAGATGGTTAACAGACCTGTGCAGACCTTCCGACACCAATCCGCTGGCGCAAAAGCTCCTAGCAGCAATTCGCATGGCCTCGGCTCCCTTATACTTGTTGTTGCTTGCTCCTTCTCTACACACACTTTTCCATGTCTACACGAGCTTTGACCTCAGCTACTTTGTCAGGGGTGAGGAACTCTTAGGTCCCGAAGGCGCAGCACATGTTTCAGCCAAGTTATGTTAGCAACTCCCTGTGTTAAGGAAGCTGGTGTTTTTGTAAAGTGTCCTGTTTGACTTACAAGGCTTGAGGCTTGTCTATTCGGCCAAGGATGTCGTGAGCGCGCTGTTGGCAATGGAGCCGGGTCAGACAACGTACCTGCTGTGAGGGCCTGGGCAGGGAAAGCAGAGTTTCGAGCTTAGGGCTTAGGGCTTAGGGTTTAGGGTTTAGGGCTTAGGGTTTAGGGTTTAGGGTTTAGGGTTTAGGGTTTAGGGGGCAGTTCAGCCTGGGGTTGCCATGCGCAGTGTCTGGCACACCCTGAACCCCCAGCAAACCCTTCAGGGTTTTAGGCTTGCAGGCTTTCGTAAACCCTAAACCCTAAACCCTAAACCCTAAACCCTAAACCCTAAACCCTAAACCCTAAACCCTAAACCCGAAACCCTAAACCCTAAACCCTAAACCGGGGTTCTAGCCCCCCCCCCCCCCCCCATTTAGGGGACTCTCCCTCCAGAGGGGTAAAGTGTAGACTGTATCAACAATCACTTCTGTAGGTTAGGCGGTTAGCATGTATGAGTTTTAGGATCATGTAAGTGTAGGACCACCTCAAAACCCTAAAGTCCTAGTGAGTGACTCCTTGACTCTTATTGTTAAACACTAAACTCCACTAAGCCTTCAACTTCGAACCGTATTAGACAACCCTAAACCCAAAACCCTAAGCCCTAAGCCCTAAACCCTGAACCCTAAAACCTCTCCTCTAGGCGCCTTGTGTCGGCGGGAACCTCTGCGGCCATCGCCATTACCTTGTTTAACCCGACGGAGGCCCACACTGCGCCTCCTCACTGAGAGACCCTAAACCCCAAACCCCAAACCCTAAACCCTAAACCCTAAAGCCCACTGAACATGAGAGCGATGGGGATTTGAGGGAGAAAGGGGCTTAGAATGCTGTTGGAGATGAAGGGTTCAGTGTGAGGGTTCAGCTTAGGCTCTGCAGTGTCTTGTACTTAGGCATTTTGGGGTGTCTAAGTCGAAGTGCTCAGGGAACGAGCATTCGTAGCGCCATCCAGCAGCCGAAACTGGCGGTGTAGCGGGTTCTGGCAGCGGCTAGCGACAGCATTGCTTGGTGTTTCGGGGTCGATGCGTCGAAACGATGACCCGTACCAGTAAATCCAAAACTTCAAATTGTCCAGCATTTTCCTGCAGACTTGATCCTTGCAGATGGCTTGAGGCTCTCACAAGTGACTCGCTTTGTGTTCAGGTTTAAGGACTAGTAACGAGAGCTTTTAATCTGGGTTTCGATGTTGAGTGTACTTGTAGTCTATAGGGCTTGGGTTTCTGAAGCCTTTAGGGTCTAGCCCAGGGATCTTTGGCCTCGCGCCAAACCTGCGATCTCTCGCTCTCTCTCTCTCTCTCTCCCTCTCCCTCCCTCCCTCCGTCCATCTCCATTTCTGTCTCTGTCTCTACCCGTTTCTCAGCCTGTCTGCCCGTATATCCGACCATCGTTTCCAGTATGTATGCTGGCCGGCCATGAAGAGTTTACATGTATCCGCTCCCCCCTGGGCGTCAGGTCATCAAGACACAGATGCAGAGCAGCTCCGCCAGCTTGACCATGCGGGAGGCCGGGGACAAGGGTTTAGGGTTTTAGGGTTTAGGGTTTAGGGTTTAGGGTTTAGGGTGGGGGAGAGAGGAGGCAGGGGATAGAATAGGGCCTGGATCCCTAGATGTTGTGCCATCATGTCGACACGTCTCAAGTAATCCCTGCGTGCCTCTGCCTCGAAGGTCGCATCCAAAGCCGCGGCCCTATTGGGGGTGTAGGGGTTTGCAGATAGATACTCTGGTATCAGCGGTACCCAGTGCGCAAGAGGTGTGCTCGGTTTGCACCTATCGTAAACCCTAAACCCTAAACCCTAAACCCTCAGGTCTGGAAGAAAGATGGCGCCAGAGGGTTCTGGGCTGGAGTTCGTCCCAACGTGGTAAGGCGGGAGAGAATCTTGTCTTCTGCTGTGCTGATTCTCTACTATTTGCTCAAGAACCCCAAAAAAATAAAAGATAATAATAATCCCTATATTACCCTTATAAGGAATTGTTTTTTTGGGGGGTGGTTCTTAAGCAACGGGTAGTTCTTACTTGTACTTGCATGAATAGTTGAAGGTGATGGCCTTGGGATGAAGGTGTTTACGTGCCAGCACAGTCGCCCTGCGTGAGTTTTTTCTTACTCCGGGGCTCACTATTTGCCACTCCATCTCCCTTGCCATGTGGCAGGACGTTTCTGGTCAATGGTGCCGAAATAGGCATCCTGCCGCACTGTTCCTTGTGCGTGCGGCTTGCTTTAGGAATCGAGAGTGAGCGACTAGAGCTTGGATTTTAGTCTCTGAGCTCCAACGAAAGGTGAAAGAGAGCAAGAGAGAGCAAGAGAGACAGAGAGAGAGTGGGGGAGCCCCTGTTATTGTACCCGGGCGAAGAAGAAGAAGAGAGATACAGACCTGATTACAAAGCCCATAAAGCCCAAAGCCTTCCGCCCATCTCTGCCCCAAGACCTACAACCTTCACCGGCACACCCCTCGGCAGTCTCAGGTAAGTTGAAGAAGATCTCCTAGAGCCCTCCCTAGATTGCACAGGCACCTATGATGAGTCCAAACTGGTGCTCATTGAGTCTGCCGGAGATGGGCTTGCCTGGTACCCAGCGACACGGGGTGACACCCAGCAAGGCGTTGTGAACTGTAAGCTTAGCAGCCCTGAGCCCACCTGAACCCTAAACCGCCTAGACCTTACAGAACTCCGAGAGACTTCACGATATAGCTAAATAATCATGTAGCAGTTATAGTAACACAATATAGTCATGTACTTACATGACAATATATATATATATATATATATGCACATACTAGTGCGGTGAGTCATGGTGCACTGAGTTGGCGCACGTCGGTGCCAGCTTTGTAGCCGGCTTGGCCTCCGCGTGTGCCGGGAGCCTACGTACCTGCTGGGTTTACGGGTTTAGGGGTTTCGAGGCATTGAGCGGGTTTAGGGTTTAGAGGGGTTTGGAGGGGTTTAGAGGGGTTTAGAGGGGTTTAGAGGGGTTTAGAGGGGTTTAGAGGGGTTTAGAGGGGTTTAGAGGGGTTTAGAGGGGTTTAGAGGGGTTTAGAGGGGTTTAGAGGGGTTTAGAGGGGTTTAGGGTTTACAGGTTTACGGTTTAGGGTCTAGGGGTTTAAGAGGTTTAAGAGGTTTAAGGGGTTTAGGGGTGTTCGGTTTAGGGCATTCAGCCCTCCCACCCTGTTATTCTACATTTGGCGCGGGGTCTCACAGGTCTCCACGCCGGCGGACGTTGTGAAGACCCGTTTCATGAACGCAGCCGGCTCCGAACAGGCGATACGCCGTACCTGCCGATACCACAGCTACACAACAATAGCATACAGTAGCCGCATAAGAACCTAAGCTCAAAAAGGTCATACGCTCTGTGAGTGAAGGAGCTCAAAGTTGTGGAGTTTCCATATGGTTTGGCAGTGGAGGAGGGCCTTGAAGCAACGCAAGGGGCCTTTCTCACGTGACGTTCCGTAGACCTTAACGTTAAGAGTTGAAGCAGATGGCTGTGGTGGAGGCATACCGCGGAATTGTGCACACGCTGTGCAGTATCCTCCGCGCAGATCTCAGCTGACAGCGTGTCAGGTGGCTGGTAACCACAGCAACGATGTGCTACTTTCACCGACTTCCGGGGCCTTTTTGGCACATGCCTTTCTGCCAGAGTTTGCTGTCATGGTGTCATGGTTGTTTGCCTTACGTCCCCGTGTGGTTCACCCGAAACCCTAAACCGGTTGCACTGGAGGCTGCAGGGATTTGAGCATCATGTAGTGTCCATGGAGGACGAGCCCACCCTTTCATAGACCTGATGCTCTCTTCCCGATTTTGAGCCCCGCTCAATAAAAGCAGGACTCTGCTTCCGGTAACTTGGAATTGACCTTAAAAAGCCCCTGAACCCAAAAGCCCTCTCCCTGCCATTCGAGTTTTTGTTAAGAACGAGGCAGGCAATGTACCGCCCTTTTCCAGCAAGTTGGGATCCTTCTTCTTTCAGTTTGGGGCTTTAAGTTTGAACTCCAGGGTTTCGGGTTTGGGGCTTAGCTGTTGTGATGCGCGTTTTGGGTTGTAGGGCAAGAGACTCAAAGCTTGAGGTTTTTTTGTGTTAAGTGCTGTAGGGTTAGAAGGCTTAGGATCCACAACAAGCGAACAGACCTGTGAGGCCTCGAGGGCTTCCTAGCCTTGTACAAGGCCGTGTCATGCCACAGGTATTCGTCATCGGGTTTGGGTTTGGGGTTGGGGTTTATTTAGGGTTTGGGGTCTAGGGGTGTTTAGAGCTTCCGCTTCAGGGCTCAGGCTTAGAGTTCTTGGGATGTGAGACTTCGGAAATGGGAGGTTTGGGAGGGAACTGCTTTAGGCTGACCTCCAAGGCAGCCCATCCTGAGCTTACTGAGGAAGAAAGTTTAAGCAAAAATAGCACAACAGCAGTCGCGATAGCAATTCATAGCATGAAAATTAAGCTAAGAAATACATCTTGCATCTCCCTGCCTCAGGGCTTTGCCCTGATCGTTTGTCGCAAGCTGGTTTGGTGCAAGGCTCAGCTTCTTGTGAAGGGCCGTAGACACGGTATAGCCTCCAGTAGACACCTCAGCAAGCCAGTCAGCAAGTGGTTCAGGTGCACCGTGTTCTTCGTGATCTACGAGCGACTGCTGCGAGCGGTCTTCCAGGCATGGGGAGTGGTGCTGCCGCACTGCCTGGAGTTAGTGGCCGCAGGCTGTGGCACCACGGTTCGGTTTGTATCATGGGTCATGCGCAGGCACTGCGTGTGCTGGAAACCTACTGACCCGAACCAATCATGGGCTCAGAAGGAAGGCGAGGCCGCAGCATCAGGACTAGCACGTCACGGCTTGCACAGCACTGTTTTCCACCGACTGTGCATTGTCGTCATGGGCATGGTTAACGACCGGATCTCCGCGCTTGCATTCGGACAGCGGCTGTATGGAAGTTTGAAGTACGATGTTCAGTGCTCAAAGTGCTTAAGCCCCTACTACATGAGCCCTATAGCTGTTGAATCTTGATTTGGCCCTGGCACTGCAGACCGGAGACTTGGTGGAGATGTAGTGCGCTTCAAAGAAGTCCTGGTATCGCGGGACAAGCGCCCCGAAATTTCCCTGCGGAACGACAGATCTTCAGGAACAGAAAGAAACGACGCTACCGAAGACCTGGACAGGCAGATTGGCCATAGTCGTAGGGGCCTTCGAGATAGGCTCGGCTCATGTTTTTCAACACTTCGCCATGGCTGTGGCATCCGACAATATCCGACATGTTGTGCCAAGTGACTCTATCTGCAGCCATGACTGGTTCAGAAGATCGCGGCCGGCGATCTTTCTTGGGCCTGGATGGCTACACTGTGCATGCGACAGGTCGCGGCTTTCCCCAGAAGATGTTAGTTGGGGCTTCGCTTCGCCATGAAACCTTTGCAGTCGAAGTGGGGGGGGGGGGGGGGGTGGCCTACATGAGTGCCGTCTCCTTGATGCCCTTGTGTCCGGTGATTCTGTGGTGCCACCCCAACTCTGCGGGAGCACTGACGCAGGCCCCAGGCACTAGAGCACTAGAGCCTCTAGACCCCTAAACCCTAAACATCTAAAGGCTCCTGCAAGTAAAACAGCCAACTCCCCTAGGAAGACTCGGTAGAGGCGAGATGCTCCTTCAGCATCCTCCGTCTTTCCCCCGCGCGCGTGGCTGCGTGGGCCTCAGGAAGTGAGGAAGTGGAGCCGATGGGTGCAAGGTGTTCAGGGAGTTAGGGATGCAGGGCTTGGGGTTCGGGTTCTAGGATGTTCCTCGCGCCCTAAAATAAGAGACTACTGGGGATCAACCCCTCCTGCTGTGATCTGCTGTGCAGACTGCCTTCGCATCCAGTTTGGCCACATTGTGACATTTAGGAGAGCCCCTGCCCTGAACCCCTGAAACCCTGAACCCTTCAAACCCTAAACCCTTTGAAACCCGAAACTGCCAATATGGAAGCTCTCTCCATGAGCTCCCAACATCCGACGCGCGGAGCAGCCTAAACCCTAAACCCTAAACCCTAAACCCTAAACCCTAAACCCTAAACCCTAAAGCCTAAAGCCTAAAGCCCAAAGCCTAAAGCCTAAAGCCCCCCTGACCACTGGGCGATGAGCCCTCGGCAGCCCCAATAGTGATGCAGGCGAGGCGTGCGACATGCGGCCAGAGAGGAAGGCTACACGAGACCCCATGAAGCCCTACACCCTTGTAGGGTTTCGGGTTTAGGGTTTAGGGTTTAGCGCAATTCAACAGGTTATAGCGCTCAGCCCAGCCAAAGCAGCAACACTTCGGATGTCCGATGCAGCGACGTCCCCGACTCACAGCAGAACTCACTTGCCAGGGCCTAGAGTCTGTCGATACTGTCGATGTCCAGAGGCTTTAGGGTTTAGGTCGACTCGCCAAGCAGGGCTTGGGAGTGGCGCGCCACCCACTGGTGCCCCTTCCCTGGCCCCGGATGGGGTCAACAAGGGCAAGAGGGCTGGAAGTGAAGCTATTGAAGCCATTGAAGCTATTGAGCAGCTATTGAAGCTATTGAAGCTATTTAGGGTTTAGGGTTTAGGGTTTAGGGTTGAAGAAGCACTGCCGAGGCTCTTGCAAGACGAGGTTTCGCTGCAGCCTCAGACGTAGGATGCAACTGACTCAGGGTTAGCCTAGGTGTCTTCCCCTTTAGGGCTTAGGGTTTGGGGTTTAGGGTTCAGGGTTTTGGGTTTATATGGGTATGACTGGATGCGCAACAAGCTAGTTGTAGGTGAAATGGTGATTGCTGTATAAGCCGTCGAGAAGCTCAACATCTGCATGTCACATGTAAGCCGTTTGCAAAGAACATCGACATCGAGATCGAAAGACCTGAGAAATGATTGAACTCCTAAACCCTAAAACCTCAACCCTAAACCCTAAACCCTACACTAAACTTGTCTCACCTCGACCCCGTACTTTGGGGACCAAGGGGCTCGAAGCATGAGCTTGATCAGCCTGTATGCCAAGCCCTAAACCCTAAGCCCCAAACCCTAAGCCCTAAATGAAACCCTAAACCCTACACCCGAAACTTCCCTGAACCCTAAACCCTAAAACCTAGCCCTAAACTGTCGGAGGCCGGGGCCGAGACCCACGGTGGAGACGACATCCACAAGGCCAGGGAATCAGGGTTTTGGAACAAAATTTTAGGTGGGGGGAGCTTCGTCTGCCATTGGCTTAAGAATCCCCCCCCCCCCAAAAAAAAAAAAAGCAACAACAACAGCAACAATAAATGCTCTTCCGTACTATAAGGCAACATAGGGATTGTTAACTTTTCTTTTCAGGGGTTGCTTAAGTAAAAAGTAGTCATGGCATTTCCCAGAATGGGCACTTAAAGGTTCATGGGTAGTTATAACTAGGGTTGCAAGTAAGGCAACCTATACTCTAACCTTCATTAAGGTACCTCTAACCTTACTTAGAACTAATTACCCATGAACCTTCAAGTACCCCTTGTACATCCCCAAATGCTTTAATCCAGAGCCCGCGGAACGGTCACCCCCCCGTGTTCGGAAAACCCCCCAAAGTAGAGGGTTTAGGATGCGGCACCGCTGATGCAGGTGGAGAGGCTGGTGTGTGACTTTTCGGTCCGGATGCCAGATCTCTTCTCTCCATGAAGAAATCGGTTGGAGCAAGCCGGAGTATGCGTATTTGCAGCTTTCTGTTGAATTGGCAACTGACTCTGGACGGAGGCATAAGGCAGTGCCCAAGGATCAAAGAGCCTTGCTCGAGCAAGGCTTAGGAAGTACGGCTGAGGCAGAAGCATTACCCAATCCGGGTATTATCAGCATGCAGCCGACTAGTCAC
This sequence comes from Symbiodinium natans, assembly GCA_905221605.1. Taxonomy (NCBI): domain Eukaryota; class Dinophyceae; order Suessiales; family Symbiodiniaceae; genus Symbiodinium; species Symbiodinium natans. Next base: position 45,420 of record CAJNDS010002583.1, on the reverse strand, counting down.
GTCTGCTCATGCAAGCGTTCGATCGCAGACCTTGAGCCCATGAAGTTGGAATGGAGTGTCAGAGGTGACGCAAAGTGCGGAGACAAGTTGCATCTCACTGAGGTCACCACAAATGCACTCGGACCTGTGCCCGCGGGACTTGACGCCGTCAGGCCAGAGTTTGTCAGGGTTCAAGACAGGTTAACATGGCAAAACTGCCGGGAAGAGTAAAGCGTCGATAACATTTTACATTCCGCCCAAATGGCAAGCCTGAGGACACCTTCACATTCTAGGCACATCGGCTTCTCATTACAAAGATAAGGTCTTTCCTCGTTGTTTTCCCGTTGAGAACAAAGCCCATCAACACCACGTTTGTCATCTGCCAATCCTGGGAGTGAGAGTGAGGTGAGCTTGTCCGTCAGGCGGCTGTTTGACAATGGCGATCATGGAGGCGCAGGCGTCTGGAGCGCGCACTTCGACAAGGGCGATGCGAGGCCAGCGTTCTGCTTACAGGGCTCACTTGGCCATGGTAGGCGATCAGTGGCGGGCACGGAGCGGCCTGCCGTAGAAATGTGAGTCCAATGCACAGAGGCTGTCCGGCAACCGGGGAGGCGAATGTACGGGCCTCGACTTCGGCTTGGACAGTGATGCCATTTGCCTCAGCAAGGTCCTGAACCTCAAACACTACTTTCTTTTGTTGCAGTGTCACTGGTGTGCTGCGGCCTTACGCCTCTCTGACTGTCTGAGACTCTCAGACTTAGAATTAAAGAGGTGCGATGGGGTACCAAGGGCCTGAATGCTTGCTTGGGCCACGTGGTCTTAAAGAAAGTGTTGGTGCAAAGGGCCTTGCGAAATCTGTGACTCGTTTCATCTTCAGGCGTCTCCAATGATGTGTCCTCGAACGCGGCCATCGAGCAGCATACCAAGCTTTCTTGAAGTGTCCCAATGCTTGGGAGTCACCAGTGCACGCCAAGCAAAGCTTAAAGCTTAGCCAACAGCTCAGTCCTGCTGTCTGCTTGTTGCTGGCAGTCGCGGAGTCGCGGCCCATAGCGATGTCAGGTCCAGGCATGTCCAGGTGATTCCGTCCGTCTGGAGCGTCTGAGGCACTACCCAAAACGGGCAGACGACGAGCTCGAGCTTCTGACCGCTGCATTCTTGCGGGGAGACGCCCGTGCCGAGGCCACCCCAAAGTTTGCATGATACTATGATGCGCTTTAAATATTGCTTGTGACAGCCTAGGCCCTGCACTTTGATCGTGCCACGCAACCCAGCAGGCCACGCGTTCCCAGCTGATCTTCGGCAACGGGGCGAGCGAGCTCATAGACTTATTAGCTGGCCCCTTGGTACACTTCGACGGGCGAGCTGCGGCTTTTTAGGATGTGCAGCGGAGCACCTCTGTTGTTTTAGACTTAGGTGCCCTGATAAACCCCATTGAGCCAAAAAAAGGCAGCAGCTCTCTGATTCCTAGGCTGGTATGACTGCCCTCCTTCACTGCCAAGCCCTGTAGCCTTCTCCAGGCTCGAGCCGCCCCACCGGGGAAGTACTGCCCGGGAGCTCGGCAGAGAGAGGTAGGCAGATTTTAGAGTTTGAGAGAATTCGTTTGCTTCAATCATTCGGGGCTTGGATCATTGTTTGGGGCAGGCTCTGAGGGCTGTGAAGGCTTTGAGATGTTTCACGTCTGTATAGGGTTTGTCAAGGTCGTTGGCTTTGTGGCGTGGAGGGTTGAAGGTTTGTTTGAAGTGGCGTTGAAGAGCGAGTCCTACTCGTCGGTACTTCCACGACCACTTAATCATGATTAATCTCCCCCGGCCCTCTGCTGCCGTTTCCCCAAACCCCAAACCCTCAGGCCTCAACCCCTTCACAGACGTTCAGTACCGGGAGCCGGAAGCCCAGCTGAGAGCCGCGATGCTCAGCCGGGCTGCGTTTCGGTTTTGGGCTGTCACACACCTTTACATCCAAGTCTTGGGCATTTGAAAACAGGGATCCCCCTTAAAAGCGCCACAGCTTGTACAGTTTGCTGACAGTCAGCGCAGGGGTTCTTGCGGCGCCCGTGACAGGGGCCCTCAGGGCTCCAGGGGCCTCAGGGCTTCGAGGGCTTTGGCCGTGGGCAGATAGGGGCTTCCAGTGGCGCCGATTCTTGTGCTGTCGGAAGCCAACAGTTGCTGGCTTAGGGTTTAGGGTACATGGCTCTGAGTTCATCTTAGTGTGCAGCATGTTCGCTGATGAGACTCCAGCGCAAACCAAACAGATGTCTCGACACTTTGTGCGTGCTACACCCTTGAAATGCTCAAAGCTTCCTTAGTGAGCTATATGCAGATGGCTTTCTTTTCATGTTCCTTTCTCACCGGGTTTAGGGGTTTTTTTTAAATTTAGTATTGAGGAGATGGGCGTACAAGGAAGCAATGACCCACATGATTCAAACAATTCCTTGTGGTAAGGGTGTCCATAGACCTACTCTTGCACTGCATATAAGCGGGCCTATTCGCCTGCATATCTTCGGAGGGCCGCACGCACCAGTGTCATTTGGAGGTACCAGCGGGCCTGCAACAACGCAGGGAGAGAATGCGCTGCACTCAGTCAGCTTTTTGTAGGTAGGCCATGGCACGACAGTCCGCGAAGGCCCCTGGGATCAGGCGGAACCCTGCCTGCTGCAGTGCTTAAAACCCGGAAGTTAGCCTCACTTGTATGACAATACAATGAGGCACCAAGAATCCCAAGGAGCGCTTTGCTTGGGCTTTGGATCAAAGGGTTTTGGGCTAAAGGGCTTTCAAAGGGCAGGGTTCGTGCATCGGTGCATGGTAGAGGAAGTTTTCAGACCAAGCTTGCTCCTAAAAACATTTTCAGACGCCATGGTGTCATGAGACAGGACGCCTCGGTCATCTGCACTGCCCTCAGGAAGCGCAGGGTGAGTTAGTGAAGGTTCAACAATACTTCGGGGATCAGAGTATGCTTCGCATGGGAAGTGCATGTTAAGCCTTCGCTAAGGTACACAGAGCCCTACAGCTAACTATCTACGCTGACCACATGTGCGAATCTTCATGGCGGCAAGTACCAGTACTCAGGTTCTGTGCAACAAGTGTTGAGGCATGAATATGGTAATAGGTTCAAATATTGATATACTAGACTAAATATATATATATATATACAGAAAAACACTACCGTATTCCTATATTAGCATATTAACAAATTAGATGTATGAGTTGAATCGTATAATCAAATATACAGATATACATATGTAGATCAATAGATTCATGTAGTAATATATACATATATCTAATACATTAATAGATGAATACATTAATACGTTAATACATTAATACATTAATACATTAATACATTAATACATTAATACATTAATACATTAATACATGAATACATTAATACATTAATACATTAATACATTAATACATTAATACATTAATACATTAATACACTAATACATAAATACATTTAATACATTTAATACATTTAATACATTTAATACATTAATACATTAATACATTAATAAATTAATACAATAATACAAATACATTAATACATTAATACATTATTACATTAATACATTAATACATGAATACAATCATACATTAATACATCAATGCATTTGTCCATGAATACATTCATACATTAATATATGAAGTATTAATGTATTAATCTATCAATAGATTTAACATATGGATATACATATATATATCCTTCTATTACATATTATTCTAGTGTTGATTATATTATGTTTACATACTATGTATCCAAGGCTTGGTGAACCCGAACAATCCAACGGGCGACTTCTTGGAGCGATCCGAGATAGAGGCCAAGGGGACCTGCAGCCTGCGCATTCCAAGTTATATTCAGGGGGGGAGGGTAGGGGGTGGGGGGGTGGGGTCGGGGGGGGTCGGGGGGCTTGGGGGGGGATGTGGGGGGGGGGGGGGAACAAGCTATTGCATCAGGGAGAATTGGATAGGGCTTGGCAAGGAGCAGTCCGCTTTCCAACATGCAGCAAATTTGCTTTGAGGGATGTCGGGTGCTCAGGCGGTTGCCACTCTCCCTCGGCAAGGGGCAGTCAGTAGTGCAAAACTCGCAGACCGACATCGGATGTGTTTACCTTCAGCCATGATCCCGATCTGTTCTCCTCGTCGGAACTCTTCTCCTCGCCCAGTCTGGAGTGCCCAACCCCCAAATGCCCGAGCCCTGGAGTGCCCAACGCCAGACCCCTCCCGGCTCAAGGACCCCTCCCAGTGGCCTTTTTTCCGGTGGGGGGGGGGGGGGGGGGGGGGGGGGGGGGGGGGGGGGGGGGGGGGGGGGGGGGGGGGGGGGGGGGGGGTGGGGGTGGGGGGGGCCCAGAGACTTCCTTGGAGTGTCCAACGCGGAGACCCTGGAGCGCTAAGGTGGGGATGTTCGAAGTAAAAATAATTGTGTTTTTGCATTTGTGCATTTGCATATATGTTTCTGTATGTGTACATATATGTAATATTTTCCACCTCTGAGCACCCTTCGACAGGCCTGGATAACGGAGCATGCTGCGCCTGGCAGCAGAACACCCGGAGACAAGGATTCTAGAGCGTGGCCTTCAGGGTTCATGCAGGGTTTAGGGTTTAGGGTTTAGGGTTTCTAGGTTGCTTCACAGGTTTTGGGTCTGTCGATCCTAAATGGAGTCTCAAGCTTCACGGTTGTTGGGACCCTTGAGGCATACGGCCTCTAGTTGGATCTTGTTGGAATTTACGTGAGCCAGTCCAGGATGTGCTAGGATAGCCTATACTGTCGCCCCTTAAAAAGGCCCTTTGCAGGCTTGGTTATGGGGTTTTACAAGGCCTAATAGCCCATCCGAACAAGCTAGGCTCGCACGTTTTGTTTGCGTGGCCCTACAAAGGGGTTCGCATCTGTAGAATACTAAACGGAGTGACGTAATTAGCCGAACGCAGAGGCTGGGTCATCGTTGATGAGTCCATGCTATTCTGGGCCGGGCCAGATTTTCAGGAGCGCTGAGCAAGAGAACAGGCTGCATGTCCTGAATCACTTGCAGCATGCGTGGGCGTGGTTCACGTCTCGGAGGAGCGTGGTGTCAGCGCAAGTTTCACCGAGTCGATGGTGAAGAAGCACATCAACATCTTCCTGGTGCACCTGTCCTGTGACGAAACAGTGCAAGCTCGGATTTAGTTTTTCTACCGCTCCTCCTTCGAGGAAGCCGCTCATTTGCATCACAAGAGCTACTATTTGCTTAAGAACCCCCCGAAAAGAAAAACACATCCTCCCTTATTACCCTTATAAGGAAGAACATTTCATGTTTTGGGGCGGGGTTCTTAAGCAAACAGGAGAGAGTCAGCACGAGAGTCAGAGCACATCCAGTTTGCAAGCGCAGGTGCAATCGTGGACAAAGATTTTCTCGTGCACTGGGTTCAAAGCTCAGCTCGGACAAGGACAACAAGCTTCCTTTGTTGCCCCGACCAGTATGTTGCACGACCCAGTGCAAGTCCTCTAGTCCGTCATACATCTCGAAGGCCAACAGCCCCATTGCACCCACTCGTCTTGCCCAGGTTGAGGATAGGCGCGGCGATCGGGTTTGTGAGCAGGGCGAGCATGGAGTGGCTTGAGTCTAGACGGATGTGGTGTCGACATGCGAATCCGGGAATGTTCAGGATGGTGAGAGCATGCAAAACGAACGGCAGTCCGTAAGCAAACGAACCTCTATCATCCCGGCGTTGTCCTCTGCGGTGGGCGTAGAAGGGGTCCGCGTCGTTGCTCCATCCAGCGAGTCGATAACACAGCAATATCATGTTGGTGAAGCGAAGATCCTCGACGGTGGGATGTTTCTGGATCGGGTCTGGTTTGGCTTGCGAGCAAGGCGAGGGCTCCGACAAAGCTCCGGTTGTCTGGGCGCTGCTCTTCCGTCGCGTCGTCGGTGTCCTTAGCGTGACCATCGCACGACACACGGGTGCTTTACGTCTTCGGTCGCGGTTTGGGGTGTGCTGCTACACCGAAATTTGCATCTAACCGGCATCCTACGTTTATTTCCTGGTTGCTAGCTAATTTGCTAAATTCTCAGAGTGCGAACTCAGTGCCCTGGCCAGGCACAGTGCTGTGCCCGACGGCGGAGAAGCAGGAAATGCTCCAGGGAATGCAGGCCGCCAGGGCATAAGGCTTTCGCAGAGCAAGCCAGTAAAGTACCTTTACAATAGGGAAAGGAAAATGAGGGCATCTTGCATTTTCTGCTTTTGGCAGGTGATTGTGTCAGCATCATGGAACTGTAACAGCAACATCATCCGAAGTCGGATTGGTTGTTAGTTGTTCTTGCAGGTGCTCACATTGATTGACAGTGGGTGCTCTGTCTGTAGATTTCATTGCTGTCATGTGCGGTAGAGCCACTAGTAGCATCAGTTGTTCGTCCGCAGTGAAGAACCTATGATCTCTTCTGGTGATCTATCATTCAGAAGTTAGTAGCCTGTGTTGCTTTTGGAAGATGCTGGCGGCAGTATCTAATAGCTGTTTCCCTGAGGCATGTTAAGTTGTTTTCTACTCGCGCACTGTCAAGATTACAACAACCCACACCTTGAAAACAACATAGCAACGAGGGCTGGGGGTTGGTACATTTCCTACCCTTAAAGAGCAGATATTGACCTTGGTGAATACACAAATCCAGCCTATCCAGCAACAAAGTCCTTGAGCTCCGACAACACTCAGGGCATTGATTGAAAGTTAAAAGTAGCAACAAAAGAAAGAAATAAATACATTGATGTATATATATATATATATACGTTATACGTATCTCTACGTGCAGATTCAGATGAATAGCTAGTATAGCTGTGCTCTGGCCAGTTGGACACATCGAGACCACTGCAACAACAACGGATCAACACAACGCCTTTACAGCGAGCAAGCTTTACATGAACCTGATGAGCATAAAGCCCTAGAAATTGTAGATGAACTCTTCGACATGATCGCATACGGAAGAAGATGAGATGCCCTCATACATTCTGAGATCTTCGGAGAACGATTGGGTCCAGGTCTTTCATGAACTCGATGATCTGAGGTGCCATGGTCTGTCACCGTCTTCGCCCGCGCGTATTTAAAGGCCGCCCTCAAGGACGGCTCTGGGATTTCGGGTATTGGGGTGCTGCTGGGAGGGGAACGGACTTTAGGTTGTAAACGCATGTTAGTCATTTTGGAGGCCTTCCGGGTGAGGCTCTAGTTGGGCTTAGGATCGCTTAGCGCCGTAGGTGCTGTCGGAGTCAGCAGGGGGTTGTTCGGGGAGTAGGGTGTCTTTTGGGGGACATTTCTCCGAAATGAAGTCCTGTGCGAAACCAAGCAAGCCTAGGAGAAATCAAGGCAAAGCCCCTCTCAAACGCATACTTCCCTTTCTCACTTACTTCACGTTCCCCTTCATGTCATCCCTTTCGTCCGGAGAACACTACAGAAGGGTTCGGAAAGGGCTTTGCATTGGGAGGCAAGCCTCCCCAAAGCGAGCACCCTTGAGGCCGCCTGCGTGCTTCATGAGCCGCGCCCCCAAAGCGAGCATCACGAGCATCAGCTGCCTGTGTCCTTGAGAACCCGGCCCCCCAAAGCGAGCATCATGAGCATCAGCGGTTTGTGTCCTTATGAGCCGCGCCCCCAAAGCGAGCATCACGAGCATCAGCTGCCTGTGTCCTTGAGAACCCGGCCCCTCAAAACGAGCATTATGAGCATCAGCGGTTTGTGTCCTTATGAGCCGCGCCCCCAAAGCGAGCATCACGAGCATCAGCTGCCTGTGTCCTTGAGAACCCGGCCCCCCAAAACGAGCATCATGAGCATGAGCGGTGTGTGTGTCCTTATGAGCCGCGCCCCCAAAGCGAGCATCACGAGCATCAGTTCCCTGTGTCCTTGAGAACCCGGCCCCCCAAAGCGAGCATCATGAGCATCAGCGGTTTGTGTCCTTGCGGGCCGCGCCCCCAAAGCGAGCATCACGAGCATCAGCTGCCTGTGTCCTTGAGAACCCGGACCCCAAAACGAGCATCATGAGCATCAGCGGTTTGCGTCCTTATGAGCCGCGCCCCCAAAGCGAGCATCACGAGCATCAGCTGCCTGTGTCCTTGAGAACCCGGCCCCCCAAAGCGAGCATCATGAGCATCAGCGGTTTGTGTCCTTCTGAGCCGCGCCCCAAAGCGAGCATCACGAGCATCAGCTTGCCTGTGTCCTTGAGAACCCGGCCCCCCAAAACGAGCATCATGAGCATCAGCGGTTTGTGTCCTTATGAGCCGCGCCCCAAAGCGAGATCAGCTGCCTGTGTCCTTGAGAACCCGGCCCCGAGCATCATGAGCATCAGCGGTTTGTGTCCTTATGAGCCGCGCCCCCAAAGCGAGCACACGAGCATCAGCTGCCTGTGTCCTTGAGAACCCGGCCCCCCAAAGACGAGCATCAAGTCATGAGCATCAGCGGTTTGTGTCCTTATGAGCCGCGCCCCCAAAGCGAGCATCACGAGCATCAAGAACCCGGCCCCCCAAAGCGAGCATCATGAGCATCCGCGCCCCCAAAGCGAGCATCACGAGCATCAGCTGCCTGTGTCCTTGAGAACCCGGCCCCCCAAAACGAGCATCATGAGCATCAGCGGTTTGTGTCCTTATGAGCCGCGCCCCCAAAGCGAGATCAGCTGCCTGTGTCCTTGAGAACCCGGCCCCGAGCATCATGAGCATCAGCGGTTTGTGTCCTTATGAGCCGCGCCCCCAAAGAGAGCATCACGAGCATCAGCTGCTTTGTCCTTGAGAACCCGGCCCCCCAAAACGAGCATCATGAGCATCAGCGGTTTGTGTCCTTATGAGCCGCGCCCCCAAAGCGAGATCACGAGCATAAGCTTGAGAACCGGCCCCCCAAAAGCATAATGAGCACACGGTGTGTGTCCTTATTGAGCCGCGCCCCCAAAGCGAGCATCACGCGCACAGCGCCTGTGTCCTTGATGAACCCGGCCACAACGAGCATCATGAGCATCAGCGGTTTGTGTCCTTATGAGCCGCGCCCCCAAAGCGAGCATCACGAGCATCAGCTGCCTGTGTCCTTGAGAACCCGGCCCCCCAAAGCGAGCATCATGAGCATCAGCGGTTTGTGTCCTTATGAGCCGTGCCCCCAAAGCGAGCATCACGAGCATCAGCTGCCTGTGTCCTTGAGAACCCGGCCCCCCAAAGCGAGCATCATGAGCATCAGCGGTTTGTGTCCTTATGAGCCACGCCCCCAAAGCGAGCATCACGAGCATCAGCTGCCTGTGTCCTTGAGAACCCGGCCCCCCAAAGCGAGCATCATGAGTCATGAGCATCAGCGGTTTGTGCCTTATGAGCCGCGCCCCCAAAGCGAGCATCACGAGCATCAGCTGCCTGTGTCCTTGAGAACCCGGCCCCCCAAAGCGAGCATCATGAGCATCAGCGGTTTGTGTCCTTATGAGCCACCCCAAAGCGAGCATCACGAGCATCAAGAACCCGGCCCCCCAAAGCGAGCATCATGAGCATCAGCGGTTTGTGTCCTTATGAGCCGTGCCCCCAAGGCGAGCATCACGAGCATCAGCTGCCTGTGTCCTTGAGAACCCGGCCCCCCAAAGCGAGCATCATGAGCATCAGCGGTTTGTGTCCTTATGAGCCGCGCCCCCAAAGCGAGCATCACGAGCATCAGCTGCCTGTGTCCTTGAGAACCCGGCCCCCCAAAGCGAGCATCATGAGCATCAGCGGTTTGTGTCCTTATGAGCCGCGCTCCCAAAGCGAGCATCACGAGCATCAGCTGCCTGTGTCCTTGAGAACCCGGCCCCCAAAACGAGCATCATGAGCATCAGCGGTTTGTGTCCTTATGAGCCGCGCCCCCAAAGCGAGCATCACGAGCATCAGCTGCCTGTGTCCTTGAGAACCCGGCCCCCCAAAGCGAGCATCATGAGCATCAGCGGTTTGTGTCCTTATGAGCCGCGCTCCCAAAGCGAGCATCACGAGCATCAGCTGCCTGTGTCCTTGAGAACCCGGCCCCCCAAAACGAGCATCATGAGCATCAGCGGTTTGTGTCCTTATGAGCCGCGCTCCCAAAGCGAGATCAGCTGCCTGTGTCCTTGAGAACCCGGCCCCGAGCATCATGAGCATCAGCGGTTTGTGTCCTTATGAGCCGCGCCCCCAAAGAGAGCATCACGAGCATCAGCTGCTTTGTCCTTGAGAACCCGGCCCCCCAAGACGAGCATCATGAGTCATGAGCATCAGCGGTTTGTGTCCTTATGAGCCGCGCCCCCAAAGCGAGCATCACGAGCATCAGCTGCCTGTGTCCTTGAGAACCCGGCCCCCCAAACCGAGCATCATGAGCATCAGCGGTTTGTGTCCTTATGAGCCGCGCCCCCAAAGCGAGCATCACGAGCATCAGCTGCCTGTGTCCTTGAGAACCCGGCCCCCCAAAACGAGCATCATGAGCATCAGGGGTTTGTGTCCTTATGAGCCGCGCCCCCAAAGCGAGCATCATGAGCATAAGCGGTTTGTGTCCTTATGAGCCGCGCCCCCAAAGCGAGCATCACGAGCATCAGCTGCCTGTGTCCTTGAGAACCCGGCCCCCCAAAACGAGCATCATGAGCATCCTTATGAGCCGCGCCCCCAAAGCGAGCATCACGAGCATCAGCTGCCTGTGTCCTTGAGAACCCGGCCCCCCAAAACGAGCATCATGAGCATCAGCGGTTTGGGTCCTTATGAGCCGCGCCCCCAAAGCGAGCATCGCGAGCATCAGCTGCCTGTGTCCTTGAGAACCCGGCCCCCCAAAACGAGCATCATGAGCATCAGCGGTTTGTGTCCTTATGAGCCGCGCCCCCAAAGCGAGCATCACGAGCATCAGCTGCCTGTGTCCTTGAGAACCTGGCCCCCCAAAACGAGCATCATGAGCATCAGCGGTTTGTGTCCTATGAGCCGCGCCCCCAAAGCGAGCATCACGAGCATCAGCTGCCTGTGTCCTTGAGAACCCGGCCCCCCAAAACGAGCATCATGAGCATCAGCGGTTTGTGTCCTTGAGAGCCGCGCCCCCAAAGCGAGCATCACGAGCATCAGCTGCCTGTGTCCTTGAGAACCCGGCCCCCCAAACCGAGCATCATGAGCACCAGCGGTTTGTGTCCTTATGAGCCGCGCCCCCAAAGCGAGCATCACGAGCATCAGCTGCCTGTGTCCTTGAGAACCCGGCCCCCCAAAACGAGCATCATGAGCATCAGCGGTTTGTGTCCTTGCGGGCCGCGCCCCCAAAGCGAGCATCACGAGCATCAGCTGCCTGTGTCCTTGAGAACCCGGACCCCAAAACGAGCATCATGAGCATCAGCGGTTTGCGTCCTTATGAGCCGCGCCCCCAAAGCGAGCATCACGAGCATCAGCTGCCTGTGTCCTTGAGAACCCGGCCCCCCAAAGCGAGCATCATGAGCATCAGCGGTTTGTGTCCTTATGAGCCGCGCCCCCAAAGCGAGCATCACGAGCATCAGCTGCCTGTGTCCTTGAGAACCCGGCCCCCCAAAACGAGCTACATGAGCATCAGCGGTTTGTGTCCTTATGAGCCGCGCCCCCAAAGCGAGCATCACGAGCATCAGCTGCCTGTGTCCTTGAGAACCCGGCCCCCCAAAACGAGCATCATGAGCATCAGCGGCTTGTGTCCTTATGAGCCGGGCCCCCAAAGCGAGCATCACGAGCATCAGTTGCCTGTGTCCTTGAGAACCCGGCCCCCAAAGCGAGCATCATGAGCATCAGCGGTTTGTGTCCTTATGAGCCGCGCTCCCAAAGCGAGCATCACGAGCATCAGCTGCCCCTCAAAACGAGCATCATGAGCATCAGCGGTTTGTGTCCTTATGAGCCGCGCCCCCAAAGCGAGCATCACGAGCATCAGTTGCCTGTGTTTTTGAGAATCCGGCCCCGAGCATCATGAGCATCAGCGGTTTGTGTCCTTATGAGCCGCGCCCCCAAAGCGAGCATCACGAGCATCAGCTGCCTGTGTCCTTGAGAACCCGGCCCCTCAAAACGAGCATTATGAGCATCAGCGGTTTGTGTCCTTATGAGCCGCGCCCCCAAAGCGAGCATCACGAGCATCAGCTGCCTGTGTCCTTGAGAACCCGGCCCCCCAAAACGAGCATCATGAGCATGAGCGGTGTGTGTGTCCTTATGAGCCGCGCCCCCAAAGCGAGCATCACGAGCATCAGTTCCCTGTGTCCTTGAGAACCCGGCCCCCCAAAGCGAGCATCATGAGCATCAGCGGTTTGTGTCCTTGCGGGCCGCGCCCCCAAAGCGAGCATCACGAGCATCAGCTGCCTGTGTCCTTGAGAACCCGGACCCCAAAACGAGCATCATGAGCATCAGCGGTTTGCGTCCTTATGAGCCGCGCCCCCAAAGCGAGCATCACGAGCATCAGCTGCCTGTGTCCTTGAGAACCCGGCCCCCCAAAACGAGCATCATGAGCATCAGCGGTTTGCGTCCTTATGAGCCGCACCCCCAAAGCGAGCATCACGAGCATCAGCTGCCTCTGTCCTTGAGAACCCGGCCCCCCAAAACGAGCATCATGAGCATCAGCGGTTTGTGTCCTTGAGAGCCGCGCCCCCAAAGCGAGCATCACGAGCATCAGCTGCCTGTGTCCTTGAGAACCCGGCCCCCCAAACCGAGCATCATGAGCACCAGCGGTTTGTGTCCTTATGAGCCGCGCCCCCAAAGCGAGCATCACGAGCATCAGCTGCCTGTGTCCTTGAGAACCCGGCCCCCCAAAACGAGCATCATGAGCATCAGCGGTTTGTGTCCTTGCGGGCCGCGCCCCCAAAGCGAGCATCACGAGCATCAGCTGCCTGTGTCCTTGAGAACCCGGACCCCAAAACGAGCATCATGAGCATCAGCGGTTTGCGTCCTTATGAGCCGCGCCCCCAAAGCGAGCATCACGAGCATCAGCTGCCTGTGTCCTTGAGAACCCGGCCCCCCAAAACGAGCATCATGAGCATCAGCCGTTTGTGTCCTTATGAGCCGCGCCCCCAAAGCGAGCATAACGAGCATCAGCTGCCTGTGTCCTTGAGAACCCGGCCCCCCAAAACGAGCATCATGAGCATCAGCGGTTTGTGTCCTTATGAGCCGCGCCCCCAAAGCGAGCATCACGAGCATCAGCTGCCTCTGTCCTTGAGAACCCGGCCCCCCAAAACGAGCATCATGAGCATCAGCAGTTTGTGTCCTTAAGAGCCACGCCCCCAAAGCGAGCATCACGAGCATCAGCTGCCTGTGTCCTTGAGAACCCGGCCCCCCAAAACGAGCATCATGAGCATCAGCGGTTTGTGTGCTTATGAGCCGCCCCGCCCAAAACGAGCATCACGAGCATCATGAGCATCAGCGGTTTGTGTCCTTATGAGCCGCGCCCCCAAAGCGAGCATCACGAGCATCAGCTGCCTGTGTCATTGAGAACCCGGCCCCCCAAAACGAGCATCATGAGCATCAGCCGTTTGTGTCCCTATGAGCCGCGCCCCCAAAGCGAGCATCACGAGCATCAGCTGCCTGTGTCCTTGAGAACCCGGCCCCCCAAAACGAGCATCATGAGCGTCAGCGGTTTGTGCCCTTATGAGCCGCGCCCCCAAAGCGAGCATCACGAGCATCAGCTGCCTGTGTCCTTGAGAACCCGGCCCCCCAAAACGAGCATCGCGGTTTGTGTCCTTATGAGCCGCGCCCCCAAAGCGAGCATCACGAGCATCAGCTGCCTGTGTCCTTGAGAACCCGGACCCCAAAACGAGCATCATGAGCATCAGTTGCCTGGTTCCCTGAGAACCCGGGCCCCCCACAACGAGCATCATGAGCATCAGCGGTTTGTGTCCTTATGAGCCGCGCCCCCAAAGCGAGCGTCATGCATCAGCGGTTGTGTCCTTATGAGCCGCGACCCCAAAGCGAGCATCACGAGCATCAGCTGCTTGTGTCCTTGAGAACCCGGCCCCCCAAAACGAGCATCATGAGCATCAGCGGTTTGTGTCCTTATGAGCCGCGCCCCCAAAGCGAGCATCTCGAACATCAGTTTCCTGTGTCCTTGAGAACCCGGCCCCCCAAAACGAGCATCATGAGCATCAGCCGTTTGTGCCCTTATGAGCCGCGCCCCCAAAGCGAGCATAACGAGCATCAGCTGCCTGTGTCCCTGAGAACCTGGCCCCCCCCAAAACGAGCATCATGAGCATCAGCGGTTTGTGTCCTTATGAGCCGCGCCCCCAAAGCGAGCATCACGAGCATCAGCTGCCTGTGTCCTTGAGAACCCGGCCCCCCAAAACGAGCATCATGAGCATGAGCGGTGTGTGTCCTTATGAGCCGCCCCCAAAGCGAGCATCACGAGCATCAGCTGCCTGTGTCCTTCAAAACGAGCATCATGAGCATCAGCGGTTTGTGCCTCAAAGCGAGCATCACGAGCATCAACTGCCTGTGTGCTTGAGAACCCGGCCCCCCAAAGGGAGCATCAGGAGCATCAGCGGTTTGTGTCCTTATGAGCCGCGCCCCCAAAGCGAGCATCACGAGCATCAGCTGCCTGTGTCCTTGAGAAGCCGGCCCCGCAAAACGAGCATCAGCGGTTTGTGTCCTTATGAAGCGCCCCCAAAGCGAGCATCACGAGCATCAGCTGCCTGTGGTGTCCTTGAGAACCCGGCCCCCCAAAACGAGCATCATGAGCGTCAGTGGTTTGTGTCCTTATGAGCCGCGCCCCCAAAGCGAGCATCACGAGCATCAGCTGCCTGTGTCCTTGAGAACCCGGCCCCCCAAAACGAGCATCATGAGCATCAGCGGTTTGTGTCCTTATGAGCGCCCCCAAAGCGAGCATCACAAGCATCAGTTCCCTGTGTCCTTGAGAACCCGGCCCCCCAAAGCGAGCATCATGAGCATCAGCGGTTTGTGTCCTTGCGGGCCGCGCCCCCAAAGCGAGCATCACGAGCATCAGCTGCCTGTGTCCTTGAGAACCCGGACCCCAAAACGAGCATCATGAGCATCAGCGGTTTGCGTCCTTATGAGCCGCGCCCCCAAAGCGAGCATCACGAGCATCAGCTGCCTGTGTCCTTGAGAACCCGGCCCCCCAAAACGAGCATCATGAGCATCAGCGGTTTCTGTCCTTATCAGCCGCGCCCCCAAAGCGAGCATCACGAGCATCAGCTGCCTGTGTCCTTGAGAACCCGGCCCCCCAAAACGAGCATCATGAGCATCAGCGGTTTGTGTGCTTATGAGCCGCCCCCCCAAAACGAGCATCACGAGCATCATGAGCATCAGCGGTTTGTGTCCTTATGAGCCGCGCCCCCAAAGCGAGCATCACGAGCATCAGCTGCCTGTTTCATTGAGAACCCGGCCCCCCAAAACGAGCATCATGAGCATCAGCCGTTTGTGTCCCTATGCGCCGCGCCCCCAAAGCGAGCATCACGAGCATCAGCTGCCTGTGGTGTCCTTGAGAACCCGGCCCCCCAAAACGAGCATCATGAGCGTCAGCGGTTTGTGTCCTTATGAGCCGCGCCCCCAAAGCGAGCATCACGAGCATCAGCTGCCTGTGTCCTTGAGAACCCGGCCCCCCAAAACGAGCATCATGAGCATCAGCGGTTTGTGTCCTTATGAGCCGCGCCCCCAAAGCGAGCATCGCGAGCATCAGCTGCCTCTGTCCTTGAGAAGCCGGACCCCAAAGCGAGCATCACGAGCATCAGTTGCCTTTGTCCTTGAGAACCCGGCCCCCAAAACGAGCATCAGCATCAGCTGCCTGTGTCCTGGAGGACCCGGCCCCCCAAGACGAGCATCATGAGCATCAGCGGCTTGTGTCCTTATGAGCCGCGCCCCCAAAGCGAGCATCATGAGCATCACTTGCCTGTGTCCTTGAGAACCCGGCCCCCCAAAAGGAGCATCAGGAGCATCAGCGGTTTGTGTGCTTATGAGCCGCGCCCCCAAAGCGAGCATCACGAGCATCAGCTGCCTGTGTCCTTGAGAAGCCGGCCCACCAAAACGAGCATCATGAGCATCAGCGGTTTGTGTCCTTCTGAGCGCGCCCCAAAGAGAGCATCATGAGCATCAGTTGCCTGTGTTTTGTAGAACCCGGCCCCCCAAAGCGAGCATCAGGAGCATCAGCGGTTTGTGTCCTTATGAGCCGCGCCCCCAAAGCGAGCATCAGGAGCATCAGCGGTTTGTGTCCTTATGAGCCGCGCCCCCAAAGCGAGCACCACGAGCATCAGTTGCCTGTGTCCTTGAGAACCCGGCCCACCAAAACGAGCATCATGAGCATCAGCGGTTTGTGTCCTTCTGAGCCGCGCCCCAAAGCGAGCATCATGAGCATCAGTTGCCTGTGTTTTGTAGAACCCGGCCCCCCAAAACGAGCATCAGGAGCATCAGCGGTTTGTGTCCTTATGAGCCGCGCCCCCAAAGCGAGCATCACGAGCATCAGTTGCCTGTGTCCTTGAGAACCCGGCCCCCCAAAGCGAGCATCAGGAGCATCAGCGGTTTGTGTCCTTATGAGCCGCGCCCCCAAAGCGAGCACCACGAGCATCAGTTGCCTGTGTCCTTGAGAACCCGGCCCACCAAAACGAGCATCATGAGCATCAGCGGTTTGTGTCCTTCTGAGCCGCGCCCCAAAGCGAGCATCATGAGCATCAGTTGCCTGTGTTTTGTAGAACCCGGCCCACCAAAACGAGCATCATGAGCATCAGCGGTTTGTGTCCTTCTGAGCCGCGCCCCAAAGCGAGCATCATGAGCATCAGTTGCCTGTGTTTTGTAGAACCCGGCCCCCAAAACGAGCATCAGGAGCATCAGCGGTTTGTGTCCTTATGAGCCGCGCCCCCAAAGCGAGCATCACGAGCATCAGTTGCCTGTGTCCTTGAGAACCCGGCCCCCCAAAGCGAGCATCAGGAGCATCAGCGGTTTGTGTCCTTATGAGCAGCGCCCCAAAGCGAGCATCCAGGGGCCGGGCCCCAAAACGAGCATCATGAGCATCAGCCGGGCCCAGGGCATCAGCTGCCTGTGTGTGGGTCAAGCAGAAACACACAAGAAACAAACTGTTCTTGTCATGAGTTTACTTCTAAACCCATCTCTAAGCCCGTAAACCCTAAACATTCCTAAACCTTCAGTCAAGCCTAACGCTTCAGAACCTCTACCGGAAGGACCGCACGTACCTGGAGCACACCTGGAGCGCAACACCTGCCTGGCCGGGCTTGATGGGTGTGGGTCTGGGTTCAGTGTTTTTGTCAGTTTGAGGGTTTTTGTGGAGATCTATACTCATACTCCGTGCAGTGCATCGTGCCCGCATGAATGCCTGCACCCAAGAATCCAAGCTTGTCTCGCTTCAGACAAGCAACGCAACTGTTGCTTGTGCTGATTGTGCGGGGTAAGTCAAGCGACGCATCCCAGGACAGGATTTGATTTGATTGGTAGTTGGCATGGCTGAAGCCAGACGACGTCACATCATAAAGCAGCAGGTAGAGCCCAAGCACCTCTGCAAAATTCCGTGCTGCGAATGCAAGATGCTCTTGGTTGGATGGCAGCTAGCTAGGGGATCCCAGGTAACGGATTTGGGGCAGCCGTGGACGAGCCATTTTCGGCACGGAGAGAGCACCTTAAGCCCGAAGCCCTAAACCCTGCAAGTTCTGCGCGCCACAGCGGCTTCTGCTACAGGCGTGAACACATGATCACCCGTCTACAGAGACTGCCGTGGCCTCAGCCTGGCTGCAGATGTAGGGTTTAGGGGTTTGTAGGGTTTACAGGCTTTACAGGCTTTACGCGGTTTACAGGGTTTACAGGCTTTTCGGGGCTTACAGGGTTTACAGGGTTTACAGATTTTATGGGGCTTACGAGGTTTCTAAGGTTCATAGGGTTTAAGGGGTTTAAGGGCTTTAAGGGGTTTGAGCTCGAAACAAAAGGTTAAAACGCAAGCTCAGCAAGCTACGGCCTTGAGGCCTAAAAACCCTCGAAGGCTTAAAAGCCCCGGAAGCCTCAACCGACAAACCCTGACAAACCCTAAACCCCAGGGACCCTGGACCCTGCATTCTGCAAACCCCAAAACCCCAAAACCCCAAAACCCTAAAACCCTAAAACCCCAAAACCCCTAAAACCCTAAAACCCCAAAACCCTAAAACCCTAAAACCCTAAGACCCTAAAGCCCTAAAGCCCTAAACCCTAAAACCCTAAAACCCTAAAACCCTAAAACCCTAAAACCCTAAAACCCTAAAACCCTAAAACCCCAAAACCCTAAAACCCTAAAACCCCAAAACCCTAAACGTTTCGAAGGCATCCTTCCTGGCAGTTCAGTGGCAAGCCATGGCTTTCATGGGCACCTGCCTCAGCCCATGCTAGCATTCCTTAATAGGGATTATAATGGGGGGGTACGACAATGCCTATTAAGGACTGGTAGTATACGGGGGGGGACCATCCCAAGCCTTAAGAATTAGGGTTGGGTTTTAGGGGTTTTCTTAGATTGTAAACGCTTGCGCGCGCCGCCTCGGCAGCCGGGCCGGCCCAGAGGAAGGGCAGCGGGGTTTTTGGGGGCACGGCATCGGTTTGCAGCTCCTCCAAGCGATTGGGGGGGGTCCCACAGGGCGGGGGGGGGGGGGGGGGGGGGGGGGGTGGCGTCACAAAATTTTGCATGGGGGGAAGGGTTGGAAGGAGGCCCGATCCGGGTCTGCTTGTTCCAGACGCTTCTCGGCAGGAAGCCGAGGCGAATTCCTGACCCCTACAAGAAAGACTCACCCGGCTTGCAAGTTTGTAAAACCCGCTGTAGGCGCTAACCCAAAAGTCCTAAAGCCTCAAAGTGCTCCGAACCTTAGGGTTTAGGGTTTAGGGTTTAGGGTTTAGGGTTAGGCCTGACAACCTCAGCACAGAAGAATTTCTGCCCCCAACGAGATCTGGATCGACACGGGCAGCCCGGACATCGCCCGGGATGCTGCGGCCTCACCAAAAGCACGGCTTCCTGTAGGGTTTAGGGTTGAGGGTTGAGGGTTGAGGGTTGAGGGTTGAGGGTTCAGGGTTCAGGGTTCAGGGTTCAGGGTTCAGGGTTCAGGGTTCAGGGTTCAGGGTTCAGGAATTCTTGGGTTGGGGTTGCTGGATGTTTCCCCTAAGACTTACACAGTCCTTAATCGGGATTGTAGTACCCCGTTTATAATCCCTATGAAGGGCCGTTAGGAACATCCCAAGTTTAAGGGTTCAGGGTTCATCGATGCGGGAGTCGATCAGTCGATCCCTGCAATGCCTTCCATCTTCCCGTCACGGGTTTAGGGCTGGGGCCTAGGGTTGTCGCATTCACTATCCCACTCCGCCTTCGGCATCCGGGTTTTGTCAGCACATAGGGTCGGGATACTTAGGGTCTAGGGTCTAGGGTCTAGGATTTAGGGTTCAGGGTTTAGGGTTTAGGGTTTAGGGTTTAGGGTTTAGGATTTAGGGTTTAGGGTTTAGGGTTTAGGGTTTAGGGTTTAGGGTTTAGGGCTTAGGGTTTAGCAGCAATGTCATTGGGAGCATGGCGAGGCTCCCAAGGCCAAAGGCCCCCCGAGGCCAAAACACAAGAATCAGGGTCAACCTCAGTCTTGAAAAGGCCATGGAGGTGCTTTTTTAAGGGGTTTAGGCGGTTGAGGGCCTGGGGTTTTTTCGGATTTTGGGGGTTAGGGCTTATGGGGTTCCAGTGCTCCAATCATGCCACGCCAGGTCTACCGAACAGCTCTGAAATGCGGCTGTCCCATCCGCCTCGCTGCATCTGGACCGGGAGCATCTTCGAAGCAACGGAGAGATGAAGCCTAAACCCTAAACCCATACCCTAAACCCTAAACCCTAAACCCCAAAAGAGGTAGGGGGTGGGCATGACCATCGGAAGCCCGTAAGAACTGTCACCAACTTGATGGATCTTAGTGGAAGCGTGATATTACAAAGCCCGAAAAGCATCAGAACTCGAAATCTCGTTTCGAAGCCCCTGGAGCCTCTCAGACTCTGAAGCGCAGCGAGCGCTCTGCAGGATATGACAGGCCAAGCGTCGTCCGACTGGCAGTTCGCCGGCCCTACGACTTCTCTGTGCTCTATCAGGCGCAAGTCATAGCGTCATCGCTCTGCAACGTCTGGCTTCTGAAGGTTTCGAAAGGCGTTTGTCTCTCAATTGCGAACATGTTGACTGGTTTCTGCAAGGGCTACTTCAGAACGACCAGATTCTATTTTTGGGCTGCGTTCTTGTGGATCATCATTTTGAAGACGGTCGCCTTGTAAGCACCGTGACGCTGAACTTGTCTGATTTCTGCGAACGAGCGAGGGCAAATGCGCGGCAGGGTATGGACCATCCTCCCCATACTTCTGCAACCGCCCATGTTTCTCCAGCAATGCGAATCTTGAACAGGCCCTTCTGCGACGAGACTGTACAAGTAAAAGCTTCGCGAGAGACTCAGCATCCGCCAACCCCACATTTATATATGTAAATATTTAGACACACATATGCATCAACAATAGCAAAAGCCAGATGATGCTAATGATACCATACATCACATATGCGGGTGGAGAGTCCGCTGGGGGGTTTAAGGGTCGCCGGAGGTTTAAACAGAGTACAACGCGGGCCGAAGGCACAAATGAATACATATACATATACATATACATATAAATATATATATATATATATATATATGTATATATGTATGTATATATATATATATATCTTTATTTATTAACTGATTTATATTTGTGTCATTTATATTTATATTTTTTATTTGTATTTATATTTGTATTTATATTTATATGTATACTTATCTTTATTTATATAAATATTTATACTTATGTTTGTTTACTTATAATATATACATATATATATATATGTCTGTGTGTGTTGAGTATGTTTTCAGTATATTATAATTATTAACAATGTTTTTGTTGTATTGTACATTAGGGTATATATTACAGATTTGTATATCAAAGCATGGCTTTCGACATTCTCCAAAGCCCAGCCCGAAGACAGAGCTGCTCACGGAGGTGTGTAGGGCGGAAGCGGGACAAAGACTGGAATTTAATCAGTTTTGGGGTTTAGGGTGTAGGGTTTAGGGTTTAGGGTTTAGGGCTTAGGGTTTAGAGCCCTCAGAACGTGGAAGCAGCACCCAAGCTTGCCCAGACTCGGGCCACGTTCGGCACCTCGGCGGATGTGAATCCGGCCGCCCCCGCCTCGGACGGAAGAGTCCCCAGGAGTTTTTTGAATGCTGGAACAAAGGGGGCGGGGGGGGTACTATAATCCCAGTAAGGACTGTTCGTGTAAGGGGGAAAAATATTCCAGATCATCTCCCTTAAAAGGATCAGAATTTGTGTTCGAAAGTATAGTTCATTATGTTGAGACCACGCAGGTCATGACCGTTCTTCAAAACAGCAGCCGTTCACTGCGGTGCCTTCCACCCAGCCTGGAGCCCTCCAAGCGCACGATGCTCGCTGCGCACTGCACTCTTGTCAGGCTCGCGTCATGTACACGAGGCCCCTTGCGCCAAAACGATCCCCACAACACCCGAGCCCTCCCGTACTGCAAAAGAGTAAAGCCATCGAGGTGGTCGAAGGCGTCCGGCTCGTGCACATTGACGATTTGAAGCCTCATGAAGAGGCGAGGCTCAGTCTTGGGGCCCCACCACTCTCAACAAACCTTCGTTGAGGGGTTGTGGGTTGGGATGCGCCCCCTTATGCTAACTGTCCTTAGTAGGGATTGTAGTAGGGGGTTACGATAATCCCTATGAAGGATCGTTAGGATAAGGGGGAACAGCAAGTTGTGGCGTTTTAGGTTAATTAATGAGGCTGTTTGTGTTTGAGATTGTGGTCTGGGTTGCAGGCTGCTCTTGGGGGGCAGGTCAAAAACCCCATATTAAAATATGGGGTCTTTGTGGGCTTTGGGTTGTGAACTGTTCCTCGTATAAACAGGAGCAGATTCATGCGAGTTCCCCCGGCTGGGCTGTGAAACAGCAAGCCGGTTTCACTTGTGGAAACGAAGATCTGCAAAAGTGCCTTTGTTCAGGGCCTTTGCCCTGAATCTGCTCAAATGGATGTTGGAGCTGTGCAGCTGAGGGGCACCTCGGGCAGCTTGAGAGCACTAGCTGTTTAGGGTTTAGGATTGAGGGTTTTGGGGGGTTTTTGAAGCTTTGGGGTTTAGAGTTTTTATGGGATCTGTGCACACGAAGTCCGAGCTCGCTTCAGGTCTTGACAGATCGGGCCACGAAGCTGCAGGACTACGTGCGGGATCTTCCTGCGAGCGCCTCAGCAATCTCTGCTTCACGGCAACTACTGTACAAGGAGTCTGCTTCAAATACTTATTCATCTACAATACAGGCTATGCATATAGCCATTCTACTTCACAAGCCTTGTTCTACTTGGACATTTGCTCGTAGTCCTGCTTTGGGGTACCTGACTTTTTCTATACGCCTACAAGACTACAAAGACGTCTCTCCGTAGTTTTCGCCACTACTGGGACTAGGTGGTGCTCCCAAGCCCGCTCGGCTTGTGCAATAGGAGTCTAGCCAAGTCATTGGAGACCACACTGGGCTTTCCCGCCGTCATGTTGGGTAGGAGAAGTTTTTGTTCCCAAAGCCTCGCGTTGAAATATCAAGCTGTTGGGTGGTTGGAAGCCCACACAGGTTCAAAACCCTAACTTGTCTGTGGTTCAGGTGGACTTTCAGTTCAGTTGACAAAGGTGCAGTATCTCTGTTGGGCGACTCATGCCTGCATGAGACAAGCGCACGGCAACAGTCTGAAGGTTGGCAAGAAGTGCGCCTGCCAAGCGCGTGGCATGTGAGGGAAGACGGGGTTAGACTTGCAGTTTGAGCTACTTTGTAGATGACTGTGAAAGAAGCTCATGTCCATTCTGCTCGAGGTGAAGATCCTTCCGGCCATCATCGTGGATTCGCAATACGATGCCAGTCCCTCAGAACAGAGGGAAGCTATGCTTTTTGATGGCGATAACCCGAGTTCTCACGGTCAGCGCAGGTGGTGATCGACGGGCACCACCGGCTGGAGCTTTTCAAAGCAGCAGGCATGACGGTTGTGTTGGCAGCTTAGCTTGTGCTCAGGCAACAGACCCTTCAAACAGAACCCAGTTTTTTGTTTCCATCTTGAGGTTACCGCCTACAGAATACCCGGTTCTTGAGGCCGGCGGTGTCAGTGAACTACGAACATCCAGATGTCCTGGTAAATCCTCCAGGCATTCGTCCGGGCCTCGAGGACGTCGGTTCAGGGTTTAGGGCTTGCACGGCAGGATTGAAGGATACTTTCGGGTGTATTACCATTTCTTGCGATTTCGTGCGCGAATTTGGGATCCAAGCACCAGAGAGCATGTATACATATACGTCTACGTATCTACGCGCTTAGCTGGCACACTCCACCTGCGACCACGGCATGAAGCACCAAGTCATCAACGGACTATACGCAAAATATGCAGCAACCACCAAGCCACTCGCATGGCGTGGGAAATTCCTTCCCATTCGCCCTCTCCACCCAACACCACAATTTCTCGGCTGGGACCCGTCCCCCCTCGCCCGCCATACCCCAGCCCTGTACTAAATCTGTCTTGTGTCCACCGCACCGAAGAAGGAGGGGAGAGGGATGGGATGCAGCCAGCGTGTTGGGACCAACAAGGTTTGCAGCATTAGCATGGATGATTTTCCGATTCCGATATGGCTAGTGTGCAGACGCGTGTAACTTCGCCAGAAGGCTGTTGAAGCGCAGGGTCATCGAAGGCCTAGTGCAGAAGTAATCCCTGCATAGTTAGGCCAAGATGCCCACTGAAATCAAACAGGTACTGATGTTAGAAGGAATGGGGCCCGAACCTGGTACCGAATCTGCAGACACGATCTCACGAGCAGGCTTGTGCCTAGGATCTCCAGCAATACACTTCTTTTCGTTTTTCTGGAGGGTTGGGTTACATAAGTTACTTACCTTAAACAAGCAAAACAAACTTAAGGAAACAAGGTTTTCCTGTTGTTTCCTGGGCTTGTGGGAACGTACTCACAAGACCTCGAGAACCCTCAAACCCGAATCTTTGGTCCTCTAATCCATCATTTTTGGCAGCACGAGGCCCTGACATTTGCAAGGAGCACGTGATCAGCAGCGCTATAAAAGGACTGGACACGGTCTCCTCCTTGGTAGGCATTCGGGTTCGGAGTTTAGGGTTTGTGGGGGCGCTGCATGTAGATGTGAGAGCTTTGCACGTTACATTCGCCTTGCAGAGTCTGATTTGGCAAGCCTTGGGTTGACCCGAAACCCTAAACCTTAGGGCGTGGACTTGCTACCACTGCCCAAAGCGGCTCTATCCAATGTCAGGACACACACTGGAGCCAAAGACAACGCAACACCTGGTGCGTCCGGATCCCAAACCCTAAACCCCGAATCACCCTAAATTCAGGGCTTAGCCCCAGTGTATCTCATCAGACGCTCGACATCAGATGACTTCTGAGTAGCTTAGGGCTTCGACTGGGCTGTGTTCATGGGGTACAGTGGATGGTGTCTAGATGCGGACACCGAGAGGAACTACGGTTTCAGACTTTCAGTGCGCAACACAAGTGGCTTGCACCCGCTGGGCCAACAGAACTCCGAAGCCCTTGCCCTACACGAGGCCATCTATGACGTTGTTCCTAAACCCGAAACCGAAAACCCTGGAGCGCACGCCCCCCAGCGTCCAAGGTTCACGAGGGGGTACGCTCCTTCCAATAATCGCAGGGCGCCTCAGATGTCCGCAGCCAGGATGCTTCGGGAATGCCCAGAAACGATCTATTTCAAGTAACCCTACTCTTCGAACATCTTCGAATGCTCATGTTGTTCAGGCTTTCAGCATTCAAAAACATCTAGCTTGTCGCGTTGTGCCAGGAACCTAAAGGACCGCCTGGCATGGAAGCTCTGCCGACCAGGGTTGAGGGTTCAGGTGGGCGGATACTGCGCAGACAAGGCATGCAGAGGCCATCTCGCGTAGACAGTGCTAGACACTCCTTGCTTGGAGTACTTGCGGGACAATCTTGCAATGTTCTGCTGTAGGAGCAATGAGGGCTCATAAAGCTGTGCACGACAGTGGCAGTGGTGGAAGTAGCGGCGGTTCAACTCTAGCCGTCTCCAGCAGTTCTAGTCAAGCCGTTCCAGTTCCTGCAGCCCCTGGTCGCTCTAGCAAAGTCGGGGCATCATCGTCGAAATTGGTCACGGCACCCCCAAGCACCCGTGACCCAGGAAACGGAAGCAAGAACCGCAGACCCTTCGGAAGCCCAGCTCGTGGCCTGCAAACAACAGCGCTGATGAGAGTCGTACAAACTTGAACCCCAAACTCTCAACCCCTGCCTCCCTCCCGGGCCGGTTTCCGAAACACCACAGCCCCGAATGTATGCCATTTTCTTATGTGTGCGGGGAGGGGGGGGGGGGGTTCAGGATTTGGGTTTAGGTCTAGAACTAATTTCTGCAAAGGTGCCCGCACGCACCCCCCCACACAAAAAAACAAACAAACAAAGGGTCCCCTATTTTCGGAAACCTCCATATCCTCCTTGGGGGCACAGCGGCCCTGGCTGGCTTCCCTCTGAGGTTTAGGGTTTGGGGCTTAGGGTTAGGGCTCTCATACACAAACTAGAGAGCAACACGTACCTACCCAGCACCTAAGGTGGTTCCTCATTCATTGTTCTCATTCAGGCATCACTTCCAGGTCACGTCGATGAGGACTTTGCAAAATGCTTGGGATGTTCCCCCTTATACTAGCAGTCCGTCATAGGGATTGTTATTGGGGGCGGGGGGGGGGGCTACAATCCCAACATATTCCTACTGTCGTGGCAAAAGATGACGGAGGACTTTGCAGCCACGGATGCTACCGTGCTTGACAGGCTGCCACAGGCTTTGAGGTGTGCTTTGGGCCGAGCAACCCCATACCGTTAAATTTAGAAACTAGTTTGTGTGGCCTTTACGGGGTTTGGGGGGGTCCTACTCTCTCCGTTTTGCTAAGGTCCTAGCGCCGCAAATAGCCGAAGCGGTCAGCCACTGAGGCCCTCTGTGTGTGTGTGTGTGAGACTTTGGCACCATCAATGAAGCAAGGCAGCGTTCGCACAGCGTGCCTGGTTTCTCAGGTCTGTTTGCTAAGGGTTTAGGGTTTTTGGGTTTTGGGGTTTATGGTTTACTGATTTTGTAAAGGTTTGCGACAGCTACCGAGCGAGCGTGCCCTGTCACCTGCGCTCAAGAGTTTCAGTCGTCATGTCAAGCAATCATAGCAACAAGCACGTTAGTTTCTAATTAGTTAGAACTCAGAGCAGTGGCTGTCAACCAGAGTTGATCAAACCTCGTGATTCGAAAGTACTGGCACAATTCCATCTATACAACAAGTATCAACAAGTCCTATAAGTCCTGACCTGCTTTTAGCATGTGGCATGACTGCTTGCATTCTGTGATCGCGTTTTGGTGCTCAGCCGTGTGTATGGGTGTGGGTGGGTGGGGGGTCGCAGTGGTGTGACAAAGTATCTTTGAAACGCACTGTAAAGTCATGAAAGGAGCGAGCGAGCAAACAATGCCATGTCCCCATGTCATGTGCAGGTGTAGGGGTGTAACTTTACACGGGCTCGGTTGACATACGCCTCGTGGGGGTAGCTGACAGAG
The DNA here is from genome assembly GCA_905221605.1 of Symbiodinium natans. Classification (NCBI taxonomy): domain Eukaryota; class Dinophyceae; order Suessiales; family Symbiodiniaceae; genus Symbiodinium; species Symbiodinium natans. The sequence continues at coordinate 18,943 of CAJNDS010002583.1, read as the reverse complement.
CTCAGCTGGGTGTTCAGCACAGGGCTTAGGCCCCCCCCCTCCCTCCCCGGAAGAATTTTGGGCAGTTTTAGGCTTAGTGGCTTAATGGCTTAGTCTTCAGGGGTTCAGGGTTCGGGGTTTAGGGTTTAGTATTTAGGGTTTAGGGTTTAATTAGGCCTTCACAGGACTCCGGCGTTGGCAAGATGAGTGGAGGCCAAAGTTGCCGAAGCCTCACGGCCTTCAGTGTGCGCCTTCCCCCCCCCCCCCCCACATATCCCCAAAAGGATGAAGCTAAACACGCAAAGACCTAAACCTTAAACCCTAAACCCTCAAGAATGTTCTCCCGACATGAAGGCCGACTCTTGTTGCAGCTGTGGGCCTGGCCCACTCTGCTCCCACACGAGAGCCAAGAGCAGTCGACTTCTCTCCAGTGCCAAGTGCCAAGTTCCGACGCATCGCAAGTTGACACCTCTTGGCCTGTGTGGGGTCCGCCATGCAGCTTGCAAAACAGTGAAGCAGGGCTTAGGGGGCGGGATTTAGGGTTTAGGGCTTCGGGATGTTTTCGGTTTCGGGTTGAGGGATTACGAGTGCTGCTGCGTTCTTGAAGCAGGTGTTAAGGTAGACATTGGTTGTCCACCGAGCCTGACACAAGCATCGCTGACAGCATCTGTCGGAAGCCATCTTTCGATTGACAGCTCAAGAGAAAGGCTGCATGCAACCCTCGCAAGAATTTGGTAGTTTGGTGCCAGAAAAGCGAACATAAGGAGGCAATGGTTCCGTCATTTTTTAGTGGGCAGATCAGCGACGCTGGTGCAGCCACCGTCACTTAGCTTGCATCCTATGTGAAGTAGCACATTCGCAACAGCTGCAACACAAACACCCTAAACAATTGTCCTAGCCGATTTTTGCTGCTTTGAAACCTTAGACTGCTTCCATGAGCCTCATGGCAGTCGCCGATGACTGCCAAGCGGAAAGCTGGCAAAGGAGGTGTCATAGCGCATGTCCTGCTTGGACATCTTGAACTCGTATCCGTACTTCTCGCTGTCGGGTCCTTTTACTGTTTGAATCTTGCATTCAGCCCAAAACTTTTGAATGTGCAGAACTCCCCGTTGGTCTGCTTACTATTCCACAATCACAACCCACTCCAATGCAAATGATTCACGACTCAATGCATCAAACCTGAACCGCCGACCTCGAAAGCTCCAAAACCCTGAAGGCGCGGAAGCCCTAAAGCCGGCACCTCCCTGACAGTTTTGGGCTGCTGCTCCCTGCGATGGGCGACGGGGCTTCTGGCAGCTGGGAGCTTGTGGACTCTTGGGCTGGATGGCTTTTCGCAAAGGTGGTGTCTGTCTACCATTTGCTTAAGAACCCTCCAAAAACAAAGGAGCATAGTCTCCATATTCTATTGCCCTTAGAAGAATATGTTTTATCCTTCGGGTGTTCTTAAGCAATTACGTAGTAGTTGTGGGTTTCGAAGTTGGAAGCGGTTTTTCGAAAGGCGCTTAACGACCCTAAACCCCAAACCCAAGAATTTTACCGCTATTCGACCCGCCTCGGGAGAAGAAGAGATTTGGTTCCCCTATGGCCGGCCACAAATGCCCCCGTCGGCTAGGGGCGGGGTGGGTACCCATCCCAAGCAAAAAAATGTACCGTCAGGTGTGTCGGGGAGGCGATTGTAGGTGGGGTACCCGCTTATGCTCCCCAGACGACTAAAGCCTAGACCTTAAAGCCCGAACAAAACCCTAAATAAGACTTCGGGGTTGAAGCTACATCCTTATTGGGAATTATTTTTTAGATTTTTGTTTGTATAAAACCCAAGAGGATATTAAAAATAGTGTTTTTCTTGAGCTTCTAAGGGGAGTAGAGGAAGGTTTACGCGTCAAGGGCTCAAGGTTTCGGGTGCATAAGAGGGCTCTAAGGGTAAGTGGGGTCACTGTGAAGGCGTGCTGCGAGCCGGTCCCCTGAACCCTCCCGGGAAAACCCGAAAAACCCTAAAAACCCTAAACCCTAGTGATTGGGGTTTAGGGCGTTTAGGGTTTTTAGGGTGTTTTGGTGTTTTTAGGGTTTTTAGGGTTTTTCGGGTTCGGGTTTAGGGTTTAGGGCTTACAGTAGGGTTTGGGAAACTCTAAGATGTTGAGCCGATGTCTCTCCATGCCTCTCCTGCCAGGATGATGGTCTGGATCTCCATGCATTGGAGGCTGCTGCCGGGCTGAATGTGGGTCTTTCCCCCTATATAGGGGTTACCCCTTTAAGACCCCAAATAGAGTAGGATCCCCAAAAAAGGGACCCCCAAAAAAGGGTACCACGATTTTGGTCAACCCCCATATAATGGGCCTGTTCGGCCTGCCAAACCCTGGAGGATGGTGGCAGCTTCTAGGGCAAGTATGGAGCCTTGAAGGTGCTTGAGTGGCGCAACCCCGAGCCTCCACACATCCCAACACTCAAGCCTTAGCCCTGCAAACCCCAAGCTAGGCGTCCTATAACTTATACACCTATAAACCTTTTAAACCTATAGACCCTAAGCCATCTCCCTCCTAGCCCTCAAACCACCCTTTCAACCAAAGGGGCCGGAGCTCCTAGAAACCCTGTAAACCTAGAAAGCTCCTATCAACCCCATAAACCCAGAAAGCTCCTCAGCTCCTCTAAACCTAAACCTACTGTTGATGAAGGGAATCTTGCACCACTTTAAATGGCCGCCAAGCAAAGCAGAGACCCCGCGCCCCCTTCTTATTATTGACTGTTAAGTGCCGTGGGTTCTAATGTCAAAAATCTTGCACCGCCTCGGTGTCCATCATCGTCAATATTAAAAAGGGGGTGCGGGGTTATGCTCATGTGTCGCGTCGCTTGTTATTAAGTCGGTGGTGCAAGACTGCCTCCATCAACCGTATAAACCCCTAGAAACCCCTGCAAACCCCCTATAAACCTCGAAGCCCAGGTTCGGGACCACCGCGGGCCCGAGCTCCGATCTCCCCGACAAGTCCCAAGAGGACTGCGCCATTCACTCCCGGAGGTTGAGCGGAAGTAGCGTTTAGGGTTCAGGGCGGTTTTCGGGTTGAGGGTTTAGGGGTGGTTTTAGGGTTTAGGGTTCTAGGGTAAGATTGGGTGATCCAGCGATTCTTTGCAAAGGCAGGCATCAGGTGGCTTAGCTTGAGGGGTTGACCGGGGGGGGTGCGGGGGAGGCTTCTTGACGTGGCAATGCCTGCTGTCACCACCGGCACCATCGCGAAAGTGCTGCGGGAACCTACATACTATGTAATGTAATACATCGAAAGTGTAAGTGAGCCAACGTGGCAGTTCACCCCAGAACACCCTCAACCCTACACCCTCAATCCTCAGCCCTCCAACGCCAACCCACGGCAAGACTTTGAGGTCCTGGTGTCTTGCTCAAACGCAGGCCACACCTGATGCCAAGCATCCCGTGTACCCTTTCAAGGATGTGGCTCTTGGTTTTTGCGGGGTCAGAGCGTAGTGTCAGTTCAAGTCTGTCCGGTGCCGAAGGATTCCAAGCCGGAGACTACACCCACCCAGCTTGTGCTCGACGAGGTGGGTGGGCTGCAGAAGGGGCATAATTGGTGCTTACGAGAAGGAGTGGATGAATCCCGATACTTCTTCCAATATGATCCCCATATAACTAGCTGACATATCCGTACGCCTAAATATATACATATGTATATATATATATATGTACATGTCTATGCATCATTTTTCATGCCCCTATAATCCCTTCCCCCTTCTATTAAACGTACCCCTAACAATAAAAACACTTTCCAGAAAATCCTGCCGAAACCGGCCCTGCCTTTTAAACCCTATTCCGAATTTCGGGGGGGGTTCACGGCTCCGAAAACCCTCAAGCCAACCAGCATCCTGAGGCTCCCTTCCCTAGACCCCTAACCCTTTGGACCCCAAACATGACATTTGGATAAAAACATCCCCCCAACATTAAAAAAAACCATTTCGAGTTTCTATTTGGGGGGGGAGGAGCCCGTTTATATAATATTAGGGGGAAGGCATTAGTCTATAGTGGTACCAGGACCTATGTTGCATCTGCTCTTGAGGTGCCTGCTACACAGCAAGATGCAGGCCAGGACGGCAACGGCCACAAAGAAGTACCTCCTTCTGTCACGAAGCCGAGATTGCCGCGCCCTGGCAAAGGTGCCTCAGCCACGGAATAGTGTGAATCAGAGGGTCGTTTTGCGATGCATGGGCATGCGAATGTGATGCATTTGTTCTGCTGCCGACGACAGCAGCCTGCAAGCATCAAGCTTGCTCCAAAAAACGAACTACTGTACAGGCAGGGCTTAAGTCTTGGTACCCCAAGTCCTTCACCGACAGCAGGAAGTGCAGTCAAAGATGGAGGCAAAGAGCTAAAGGGTGGCAGCTGCCCACAGAAGCCGCGTCTGTGCCCCAGAGAGATGTGAGCCCCGCCGCTGCTGCTACCATTGCGAATGCTGGTGTTGTTAGGGATTCTTCGCTCTTCCTGAACTGTTACTGAACGGTGACATGACTGTGCGGAGCAGACCATCAGTACGGCTCGATGCAAAGCTCCTATGGACCCGAATCACAAAAGGCATTTCTCGAGCACGACGTTTCCTTCATGTCTGAGCCGAGGCCGCAAGGAGAAGTGGGGCGAAGTCGTCAAAGAAGTGCAGGTCTTAGATCAGCCTGACTTGTCTACACGATTCCTTCTCGGAGCGACCTTGCAGCCCCCTCGTGCCGCTTTTCCTGACGTCCTGACTTCTCCACCATGCTCATGTGGCCCAACACGGCTCTGACAGCCCAAATCTTGTGCTTCGGCAAGAGAGTCCGACGATGTGATCCCAGCTGTATGTGAAGAGGAGAAGCAACCGGCAGTGTAGTGGATCCTTTGTGGGCATCGGGTTGAGCCATCAATAAACTTCCAGAGCTTGGCTTGACTTACGCAGGCTATTATCAGCTTCGAAGGGTTCAGAGCACCAAATACACCAGAAACACCTTCAGCCCAAGACAAGGCGTCTTTTTCAAGCAAAGCACCAGCCCAACAGCAAAGCAAGCTTGAGGACATGAAGATCATCAAGGGCGGCTCTGCCACAGTCGCCACAAGCTGCCATCGGGCAGGGGGCGCGTTGGTCTTTGAGTTGCGGCTGCAAGAGGCTGGAAGTGGTGGGTTTCAGTTGCTGAAGGTGATAACGGGAGCTTGCACACATGGGTGGTGACATGCCTTGCTTGGTTAAAGGCTTGCGGAGCTACTCACATTCGGGCCTGGGTTCAAATTGCGTACTATGAGCATGCAAGAACTGAGCGTAGCGTCAAGGACTCGTGGCCAAAAGGAGGCGAGATCTCGTAATCGTGTCGCGCACTTTGAGGCACTACAGCTTGCAGCTCTTGCTACAGATATACATCAGATCAGAGAAAGCAAGTGTGTGCAACCACCCGTTATCCCGCGTCTTCCCGTGTCTTCCGGCTGCAGGCCAAGCGGATAGCAGGTCACGCCTACGAGATGCCGTGCCCTCGAAGCCTCGGGTTAGAAGGTAGTTGGCATAGGTTCAATGCTCTCGATGACCGAAGGAGCTCCTGAATCCCTGAAAGATTCAAAGTGCAAATCAGAGGGCTCCTTCTCCTCAAGAAGGTGCTGCATTGAATCACAGAACCCGGCGTAAGACAGCAACGAAAGAAGTTAAGCCCTAAGCCCTAAACCCTAAGCCCAAGACTTTTTGGGGCTCCTCTTTCCTGCTCGGTCAACGTAGCCTCAGCACTGCTTTAGGGCCCCTCAGAATCCCTCTTTCATCCTCCAACCGTCCCCTGATCTCGGACCCTTGAACCCCCTTCAGCTGAGTAGACTGTGAGTTCCCGGGGCTCAGAAAGGTTCAACCTCGCCTTCTTGAGGCCCCTCCCGGACTACATCGTGGCTGACGAGCCTGGGCAGCCTGGATTCGAGAGGCCATCACGGACGAGGGGTTGCTTCGCCACGTTCGGTGGCTTTGTGGCTTGCTCGTGACGCATAACTTGTGAGTCCACATCTCTTGCTGCGCTCGAATGCGGTGATGATGCAAGACCGACCGAGACGAAGCATTCCCGAGCAGTGAAGTTGATCGTTGGCTGCGGCTACACATGCTCCATCCGGACATGGCTGTTCCATGCGTGAGGCGTTCCACTCTCCAGCTGTCCGAAGCTAAGTGCGATGCTCGCAACGTCATGAGTTGAGGGCTTCAGGCACAGCACCATGAACATCCCTAAACCCCGCGTATCCCAGGATTGTTTGCAAGTCTCCGTGTAACAGCAGCTGTAGGGGCTTGACATGGCTTCATTCATGTCTTGCAGTTTCCATTCGGGGCTGGTATAGAAGGGGGCAAAAGGGGGGATTCTGAACAAACCCTAAAGCCTAAACCGTAAACCCTAAGCCCTATAAACCCTAACCCCTAAACCCTACCCCGAAACCCTAAACCCTCTCGACGAAACTCTGCCGTGGACAGTCCCCGAGGTTGGCGGTCCTTGCAGGAAAGGTCTCAGTATTGGGGCCTGCGCACGCCGACCTGGAGCAAGGGGTTTCGGAATGTTTAGGAATTGGCTTACTCAATTACTACTGTTTGCTTAAGAACCCCCCAAGATATTCTTCCCTCTAAGGGTAATAAGGTATGTTTTGTTTTTTTTTTTTTCGGGGGGGGGTGGTGTTTAAGCAGATGGTGGATTAGGGGTTTTCGAAATTGGGTACCTTCTTGGGGGTCCTTACTTAAAAGGGAATCCTACTATTTGGGGGTCTATTTTCGGGGTCCCTTATTCTCATAAACTCTCCATTGGGGTATTTAGGGTTCAAGGCTTTGGGGCTGGGCGCTAGGGATGTTGTATGGGAAGGGGAAGAATGCGTAGTTTACATTATCCTTGTACAAGGATGAGAAGGGGATACTATTTGTATGGTTGAGGCGCCCGTATCATGGGCTTTGCAGCAAGAGGTTGATGTCGAAATGAGCGATGGCGGTTTTCGTGTTTCGGGGTATGTCATGTTTTGTTTCGGATTTCTGAGGGTTGAGGTCATGTCTGGTGCGGTCTGTTTGGTCCAGCTAGCGCCCAGTGAACACCGAAGGCTTTGAGGCTTCACTGCTTGGTATTCGCTTCAAGCTTCAGGGTTTGCGCCAAGAACTTCCACAAACACTTCAGGAGGATGCACAGCTTGTCTCAGCTATGTGAGTAAGACGTCTCTTCAACAGTAACGCTTGGGCCCCACTGCGTTGGGAGCGGGAGCCCAATGTACATCCTACAAAACCCTTTTTAAACCCTTAAACCCCAAATCCGAAACCCTAAACCCTCATAACTCTAACCCTTATCAAAACCCATCTTACCCTCAACCCTTATAACCCTAAGCCCTTATAACGCTACCAGCCCGAAGACCCTAAACCCTTATAGTCCTTAACTTTAACTCTTCTAACCCCTAAACCCTTATAACCCTAAAACCCTTAACTTATAACCTTAATCCCTTATCACCCTAAACCCTTAAAACCCCGGAACCTGCGTCGTCACGCGCAGGAGAGCATCCAGAAGGCGGGCGGCGGCGCTTTCGCCCACTGGCGCGAGCCACTCTCGGAGGCAGCTGCCCGCTCTCCAAGCCCTAAAACCTAAACCTCAAACCCTAGACCCGAAACCCTAATTAAACCCCAAACCCTAAACCCTAAACTCTCATCCTTCCGGGGCTTTTGTTGCCAACTTGAGGGTTTGGGTTTGGGTGTTTCAAAGGGCAACCCTTCTTGAGAAGCCCTGTGCTTGAAGCGTATTCCAAGGAAGCCGAGGCTGGGTCCTGTCCGAAGGCTTTTTACTCTTAAGCCAATTCCTCCCCCGAAAACCTGTGTAAGACCCCTTGACAATGCTGTGAAAAACCTTTTGATACCTGTCCATGAAGCGCTTTTGCGTTTGAGCCCTGCAAACGCCAAGCCCCGTACGCGTTAACTTCCAGGGGGCCAAGAACTTCAAGCTTCCTCTCCAGGGCCCCTTTGGCACCAGCAAGCTACGCTTCTCCACTCCGGGCAATGTGGATCTGTGCCTGGGTGCGCACCTGATGAATTTTAATAACCTAAAACAATGATGACCGCATAATAGTAAATATAATTAGGACCTGGAGGAACGATGATAATAGCAGTGATAGAAGTGAAGGCGATAATCATGATAGTAGTGACTACAATGAGAATAAGGAAAGAAGGAACTTATAATCATCCTGCTCGCACTAGAGCAGCCCTAAACCATACATGAGACCTAAACCTAAACCTTAAACCCTAAACCCAAACCGATATCGCTCGTCAGGACAAAGATCTCACAGTTGCGGGCTGTGGTTTTCCCCCTGTCCCCGCGCATGGGCTTTGTGGAGTTCGTGCACAAGCCTAACAAGATACTTGGCATGAGGCCTCCACGAAGGGGATCCTGAGAGTGTTACACGGACAGCTTTCTGAGATGGTTTGAGGAGACTGGGGACTGGGGGTCAAAGAGATCTTCAATGTTTGGACACATCCGGCTGACGGCAGACAAAAATGCGATGTTGCGTGCATCACGTGTCTCTTATACAGGCGTCCCCCAGAAAGGGCCTACATACACACGGAGCATGCTGGCTTGCAGTAGAAACCCGAGGAAGGCCAAGGACTACGATCCGACCAAGAGGCGCCACCTGAAGCATGTAGCCTAAACAACCTAAACCCTACAAGCCCTATGCACTGAGCCTTAAAGGATCTAAACCATTCTAAACCCTGCTGAGTGTCAGAACTGAAGGAGGAGCCATGAGAGCTGCTTAGGGCCGAAGCCCTCAACCGGGCTTAAGAGCCCCTACACCAGCCCGGAAGCTCCCAGGGTTTAGGGTTTAGGGTTTAGGGTTTAGGGTTTAGGGTTTAGGGTTTAGGGTTTAGGGCCCGAAGACGAAGGCGCAGGAGGAAGGAGATCCATCGAGAGCTCTTCTTCCAGACCTTCCCCACGGTGGGTGTGGAGCCACACCTTGCAGACAGGCGGGCGCCCACGGACTTCCCCGGGGGGGGGGGGGGGGGCGATCAGTCTTCGGGCATTCTTTACAAATCCTGCCAAGCAATTGCGAGTTTTCCGAGTCTGCCTACAGGGCTCCTCTAGGGATTCATCTTCATGCTGGTGAAACAGGGGCATGACGCAGCAACATGCGCTGAAGGATTCGACCATCCCGGAGATGTCCTTACAAACCCTGGAAACCTTAAATTGGGGGGTCTACAAGCTCCACTCCGCCCTGAGAATTAAACTCCAAGCAGGCCCCAGGACACTCTTCCTGGGGTCGCCTACCTGTGGCGAGCGAGTCGCCTGGCAGCGGTAAGTGCTCGCACTGGGAAGAGCTGGAACTTTTGGGTCTAAGGGCCGATTGGCTTGCGTTTGTTCTTTTTTTCTTGATCTGGGCTCTGTAGGGCTCGAAGGCGTCTTCGTTCAAAGGGTTTTTGAGTGTAAAGGGTTACACAAGGAGTGCCCCTAGGCAACTGACTTGAAGAGCGGCAAGGTCACCACGACGAGTTCAACCTGGACCTCCTCCCCGGGGAGGACAGTTTCTGGTTTAGAGCCAGGGTCGGATCCCAAAATCCTAAAACGCAAACCTTAGACCCTAAACCCTAAACCTTAAACCCTAAACCCTAAACCACCCTAAACCCTCTCAGCACGCGAGAGGTCTTCGAGAAGCGCATGCCCTATGCCTTCGCCGAGTTCTTCGGCAGCTTCGAGGAGACGGGCGCCGTGCTCTACCCACCCCCTGCCTGCTACAAGTACTACGAGAACAAGGCCCAGGGTCCCCTCCTTTGCCCCCAAAAAGGAATCCAAGGGTCTGATTCCAGGGTTCCAGCGTTTGCCCCTAAAGGGAGTCCAAGGGTTCTGATTCTGTGTTCGGCGGAGGTCGGCTCAAGTTGACTCTCGAAGTCTCGACTTTGAATCAACAGCTGGCCCTCGAGCCACTGTGCCACTCGTGGACTTTTTCCCACGTGTAGCCTCAAACTGTGTTGATTGAATGCTCTGTCCACGCAGCTTGCACACCGGGGGCATAATACCAACAGTAGAACAATACAGGAGTACACCAATATATGATCATATAAATTCTTTGTGGTACTTTGCTGTAACTTTAGATCCTTAGCCATTTTGGGTTTATTGGGTTTCTTAATAAGGCAGCTAAAATTTTAATGTTTAGCTACCCTTCTGAGTGTAGCCAAGAAATGAGTCATGGATTCCGCACTCGATGGCCATGTTGCGGTTTTTAGGTGGCCCTCACCGAGCTCTTCCAGGGCGCTCGCGTGCAGATGCCAATGACCTGGGCACCTCAGCTAAGGAAAGAAGCATATATACATATGTAGATATATATATATATACTACATATATATATATACAGAAAGAAGTATGTAAACAAAGCCACGAGAGAAGGAAAGAAATGCAAGACGGAACGAGAGATGCGAACATGGTGTTTACGGGGGAACCAACAACAGATGCAACAAAAACGATCAAATGACTGGGAAATCCCTTTAAACGGCGAACCTGTAAACAAAAAGCATCAACGTTGAAAACCAACATGTTCAAATGCTCATGTTTTTTTCAATGAGGGAGGTTTTTTTCGGTTTAACTAGAGTCCCTTCCACCCATTACCGGCCACCTTCCCCCCCGTCACCGACCCCCCATCTCCCTCCCCCCCCTCGCCCCCCCAAATCACCGACCCTGCCTATCACCGACCCCCCCCCCTCCCCACCCTGGAGGTTCTCTTCTTGGGACCGTGATGAGAGAACGATGTCGTACTGGGCTTGTACTACAAAAGTCGACAGCCACTGGAGCTTCGGACGCCCTGTTCCAGACGCCCTGTCCACATAGTTTGTAACCAAAAACAGCGACGGGGACCGAGGCGAGAGAGCGTGCTCCGCAACACCGCGAAATGGCAATTGCCCCTAAATATTGACTGGGCGCACGCAACGAGCCTGTCCAAAAGCCCACAATGCAAGTGCAAGAAAGCAGGCGCCTTCCACGTCTTCGCGACAGGGAAGGGCGCAAGCCTCAGAAAGTGCTTGGGATATGGCTGGGAGCACGGCTTCGAGCACGGAATGCGCACGGGACTTATGTGAGAGCTCGATTTGGCACCCTCGGCGAGGCCAGGCAGTATACGACTTGCGATGACAGCCATGTTTCGGGAGCCCCCAAGAACTCCGAGCCGAAGCTTTCGCTTGGGCGAGAGCGCGATTGTGGTCCAAAGAGCAGGCCGCAGGCGCCGTGCGACCACGGCAACTAAGGCCTCTTTCTCCCGGAAAATAGATGCAACAAGACACTCCAAGTTGTTTTTCGACCCCATTGGCTGCCAAGGAAAGTGTTGGCATAAGGACTAGACTTAGGCACCTGAGGATAGATGGCCCGTCTTACACATCGGGAGAAGAAGATCTTTCAAAGAGGCTCTTAAACAGTTCTGCTCAAATACTGTGCCAGAATGCTTAGCGGCTGAAGTCCTGAAGGTATTCCGCGACCTGGCTGATGCCATGGCCCGCAAAGAGGAAGTGCAGCTGCCCGTGGTCATCAAGGCAGCCCTTTTTAGTGACCTACTAATCATATTGCCTTTAAGACCTACTAATCATATTCCCTGTTTAAGACCTACTAATCATCTTCCCTTATGGGAATTCTAACAGCCCCCCAAAAAACCCTATTCTAATTATTATGGCCCCAAAGCACACCAAGCCGTAGGTTTCCGACATGCACCCAAGCCCAGTGAAGCCCACGTCGTGACCAGCCAGACCTAAACCCTAAACCCTACACCCTAAACCCTAAACCCTAAACCGCGACCTGCGTGCAGGATCCGTACGGTTACTCCAGTATTGGCTTGCGCTGCGCTCAGCTGCTTTTCGGGTTTGCATTCGGCGGCTGTTTGCTGCATGGGTTTTTTTCTGAAATCTGCTTGCAGCCCTGGCACTGGGATCTCAAACAGGCTGCAGGCAGAGACGCTGTCCGAGCTGACACAGGCCGGGGAAGGGGACGTAGAGCTGAGACTTCCTTGAGTTGTGCCTTTAGCGTCTTTAGCGACAGCATGCTACAGAGAGACCGGGAGAAAGAGAAACTGGAAAACTTGCACATGAGGCTTTGAAGGAGTTCTTCTCCAAGGCAGGTTGCCGGTTCCGAAGCTTTTTTGGGGCAGCTGGGGTTCACGTGGTGTCACGATTGTTCGTGAACTCTTGCGGGCACAGCTCTCCCAAAGGACATGAAACTTCAGCAGTGTTGGCAATACTCGCTCGCGGGCGCAAATGCTGCGCACGCCCCTCAAGTCAAAGCTGTCACGCATTGCGCTGGCTCTGTTTCCTCCAGTTCCTCCTTCTAAGCCTATCAGCCAAACGGGCAGGGAGAATTCTGCTTCGTATTCAGGGCTGACTGGGTGCGAATCACAACACACCGCGCAGCAAAATGCATGAAGATTCACACGATGACTTCAGCTCTGAGTCGATGCGTCTCAAGGTTTGAGGGGCATGCTTCAGGGCTTGATTCGCTTAGGGTTTAGGGTTTAGGGTTTAGGGTTTAGGGTTTAGGGTTTAGGGTTTAGGGTTTAGGGTTTAGGGTTTAGGGTTTTGCAGCAGTTTGGGCCTGATAGTTCTGTGAGTTTCGGGTCTGGGAAGCCCCTTGACTTGCGAAACGTCTCCAAACTTGCAAGCCTTATCTTCCGCTATTTTGTATATGTACGAGTGCATGTATGCATGAATACCCAACATAATACCCGAAGGTCCTGGACCCTACTAAACCCTAAACCCTAAAGCCTAAACCCTGGCAGGCCAAGCCTGGGGTGGAGGCCCTGGTGCAGAAAAAGGTCCAAGCCCTCCGAGAGGCCGCTCGGAAACCCTCAGTAGGATGGGGCCAGGAGCACAAGCGTGGAATGAACACTTTAACCCCTTGAACCCCTACTTCCTAGCGTTCACTAGCAACGTTGCACCCTGTTTTGTGGGGGCTTCCTGAATAAAGTCAAGTTGGCTGGGCTATTCAGGACACCCTGACTGTTTGGGGGCGCGCGGTGGGAGTCTGAATTAAGTGAAATCGTCCGGGTGCCGTAAGAAAATTCCACGCGGCGCGCCTGTAAAATCAATTGCCGGTCATCGCTGCCCCTTTGAAACTTACATAAACTCCTCCCTGTTACTTGCTAACACCATATAAAACCGTGGGCCGTGTAAACAGGGCGCCATTCGGTGGGAGGGGGGCCGGGGGGCAACTTAGCCTGCGGAGAGGCACGCGTCACATACGTGGACGGCCGCCCTTTTCATGGCTACTGGCGCATCCGGCACCTTGGAAGTGAGAAGGCTGCGATCGAATTCAGGATACGCCCTGAGCCCCCCAGAATACTTGATTTCTAGGGCGAGACAAGTCATGAAATGTGAGCTGGTCGCCTGGCATAAACATAGAGAGAGAGAGAGTGAGCATAGAACGACGACGTGGTGAGATGGATGACGGCCACACACAAAGGTGAATTGCAAGTTGAGTTCGGATTTCGTGAAATTGGCAAATGTTTCATCAAGCATCCCTGCTTCTTAGTTTCTGGCGACCGATACAGACCCGAAGCCCTAACCAACTGCAATTACAAGGCAAAGCCTCAAAAGTGCATCGGCAGCCTCGACACGGGGGGGCTACCAGGCCCATGAAAACTTTTTGCATGCGGGCTTCTTTTAATTGAAAAAGGAGGTTCCGTTTGAGCCTTTGGGGTTGTTTATGGTTTTTGTTCTGGTGGTCGGTTTTATGAGGGATTTGTTGGACAACCCTCATCCCCTTTTGGCAGTCTCCGACCTGGCAGTTGACAGTTGACGGCGCGCAAGGGCGTGTACCTAGACCTTAGCACGCAGCTTGGGCGACATTGCACGGTTCATATGTCTGATAGCATAGAGGCAGGAACCACATCCTACCGCATCTGCTCCAGCATGGATGCAGCATCTTGGCAACCCCTGATCTCACAGGATTTCAACTTCCCCCTGTCGGAGCTGGCCCCATTTGTGGCGCGCTTCGCCAACCAGACTGGAATCCCAGTCGGAGGCACCAACTTAGTATCAGCTTGCACAGATTCCACGTCTGCACGCGAAGGTTCTGGGCCAGCGGAGTAGAAGTCGCCTGATGCAAGGCGTGGACCTCATCTGGCAGGAGAAGAACCCGGATCTTCAGAAGGAGCCGTTCACTTTGGAGGCAGCCGCAGCAAGATCGACGCGCCTTTAGCCTATTAGCCGCGCATGATGTTGTGCAAGCTCTGGTCGCCTGGTCAAGCTTAGAGCATGCATGATGCTTAAGAAATATTCCACCTCCAGCATGCCTCTAGAATCACCTCAACCTTGACAAGCTCAATATGTACAAATGTTTTCGATTGCCAAGCCGGCCTTCTCCCCACGCAAAGCAGGTCTTATTTTCATCCTTCCTTAAGATTCATAGACCGCTTGGGAATCTGCTAAGCTTCCTGAACCGGAATAGAGACAAGCGCTTTGAGCAAGCCTAATTTTTTTGACGAGGCTTGCCCGCAGAACCTAGAAACCTACGAAGCTCCAGGGCAAATATAAACCGCATACTCTTTGCGAAAAGGTGAGCCAGGACGTTTGCTATGTGAAGCAACTGTAGGCAGGTGGGAATTGTTCAGAGGCGCGCTGCAGGAGAATCCTGACAGGGCTTTCATGCCCCAACTACCAAGTAGCTAAGACCGACGGTTCACATGCTAACAACACCCTCAACCTCAAAATCCGACATCCTAAGCCATCAAACCCTTCACCCTCGAGATATGCCATGGTGCCAGGTCTCTCCCACCAGCGACATCAACCCGCCAAGCCCACCCGACTGGAAAGAGGGCTATGCAGAGTTCAAGCACACCAAGGCCCTGCGCCGCGGGGGGGATAAGGTTAGTAATACTGTTTGGTTGGGAATTTAGGATTTCGGGTCTGAGGCTTTGCTGTTTAGAGTTGTGTTTTTTCAGATGGAATGACAAGCAGCAGTTAATGTTTAAGCGGGACGTGTGTTAATGCACCGGTGTTCGTGAGGATTGGTTTTGCACTTTTCCTCGAGCTTTCTTTCCTGCTCAGCCACCCCGCTTCACAGCTCCTTTGCAAAGTTGACTGTCGCGGGTAGGTAGGAGCATTGAGTCGAAAGCGAGGCTGTGTCTATGACTTTTTGCTGCGAGGTGCTTCCTGTGTACTCGCAGGCAGAAGAAAAAAAGCCTTAAGCATCACACCCTCTAAATCTCCCTTTGTTGGGATGCCATGAGCACATTCGATTTTAAAAAGAATGCCCCAAGCTGCAAGCCAGGGAATTGAATCCGAAACCGGAGCCCGCCACAGCCTGCAGGGCTTTCGCAATGCCTACATCGGCATCCGCCGGATTCCCGAAGACGGGCTTCGTGTTGATAGAGTCTACATGGGCGGCACCCTTTTTTGGGTACCCTAGATATTAGGTGCTGTATTATAAATAGGGATCCAAAAAGGGACCACAATTTTGACAACCACCCATATAGTTGGAGCAACGAGGGTTTGCGGTGCAGGATACTTGCCGAAGGGCCGTGACGTTGTTGGTTCACATGGCCACTGCAAAAGACTCCGCGCGCTCCATTTTGTCACTCTGGACTTGCAAGCTACTGGAACCCTGAACACTGCAAAGCCCTGAGCTCAAAACCTAAGTCTAAAGCACACCCCCAAAGCCATTTGGGGTTCGGGGTTTGTGGTTTAGGGGTTAAGCCTTGGGATGTTCCCCCTAGACAAACAGTCCTTAGAAGGGATTATAATACTAGTATAAAGGCAGACATCTCAAGTTAAGCCCCCTGAAGCCCGTTCTTGCCCCAGGCCGCAAATGGGCCGAGGCCATGGCCTTGGCAGCCACTGGGCTTGGAAGGTTAGGGGCGGCTCAGAGGTTTAGGGTTTAGGGTTTAGGGTTTAGGGTTTAGGGTTTAGGGTTTAGGGTTTAGGGTTTAGGGTTTAGGGTTCAGGTTGCCTCAGAGGTTTGGGGTTTAGGGTTTAGGATTGAGGGTTCAGGGAGTCTTGTGGCTTAGGTAGCCTGCTGTGGGTTCCAGGGTTTCGAACGTTAGCCCTAAAGTGGATCTCGCTTGGGCTGCTTCCGTGCGGAAGGAAGCGTTGCAGCAATAGTTCATGCGCCTGGAATATGCTCTGCTTGCAGCGCTTTCTACAGAAGTAGTATCATGTCATGGGATTGCTATCACGTCAGAGGCACCTCAAGAGTCGGAGGTGTAATGTGTAGTCCGTCTGAAGTTCTCAGCACCAACTGTGCCCTGATTCCGCTCACATTGCATGGCTGCACGGTAGCGGCAGCACAGCAGCATGGCCGGCATTCGTGTGTTTTTGTTACAATTCTCTTGCTGCCCAACTGCTCAAATCTTGCTCGCTGAGGTTGTGGATCGGTACGCCTTGCTGTCCTTGGACTTTGTGGCTGCCATGGCTGCTATTATCATCATCATCATCACTACGATTAGCGTCCTATTCCTAGGTATCTTTGTGCTATTGTCACGATTACTAGTTGCGAAATCAGCACCGACACCCTGTCATGATGCCATGATACAGAGCCAGGCACCGTCGGAGCAAGCGACATCTCTTCATCGGCCGGAGCCCAAAAGGACTTGCTCTGTACTGGGGGTTTAGACGGTAAAAGGGTCAAAGATTGAACTTGTAGCTCTTCAACCCTCTCAGCCCAGGCATGCCGGCTTTGTGGCATGGGAATGAGAAGGACGAGGTCTCCAACCGGCATTGAAGGAACTGTATAGTTGCCCAGCGCACTGTTGGCATCCATGCATGTCCGTGCTGCTTGCCTTTGCCTTGCTTTGTCAGCATTTTCCGGTTCCGGGCTGCTTCAGACTGCCCGCATGTCCGCTGCCTTGCCGCTTCTTAGGGGAGAGGGAGCTGGAGGCTGCAATGCAATCTGTGGCCAGAGGTCGTTTTGAATCACCGAACCCCCGGACCTGGGAGCATAGTGGCCGAGTCGTTGCAAACTCTCGGATCCCTTCAGGGCGACGGTCAGACCCAAGCATAAGCTGCATAAGAAACCGCGAAAAGGAGCATCACAAGATGCCAGCATCCACAAAAGGAGCTGCTCGTAAAACCTTCACAATAGGTGTCCTTGGCACCATCCGCGGCAGCTGCATTGCGACAGCTGCAGAGGAGCCAACCACCTGCCACTAGTCACTAGCTGAGGTTTGTGGGGATTAGGCTTTATGGGTTGACGGAGCACTAGCATTGAGGTGGGGAATTTGTGTCGTTTGGCTACAGAGCCCTTCTCCCCCGAGCCTAAGAAGTTCTTGAAAAAAATATGCATCCTTTTGTGTGTGGAACTCGCAGAAGCATAGCAAGTTCCATGTACATTTTGGAAACACCCAAACCCAATATTCGATTCCACTCTGTCCTACTAGGTCTTAAACCGTATGAAAATAGGTTGTAAGATAGTCTTTTCTTGACTACAAGCTTCCATTTATATGAGCTATGCTGGCGTGGAGCTGTGCAGAGAGAGACGGAACTGCCAGGAGCTTCTTCATCCGCATCCTGGCAGTTCCCGAAGACCAGCCCCAGGACCCCTACCGGATGGTTTAGGGTCTGGGTACGGGTGTTTTATAATATACTTCAATATGATACATATATATGTATATGTAGATAGATGGATAGATAGATAGATACTAGTATCTATCTATAGGCATTTTGCCACCCATCGTATATATACATATATATATATATATGTATATATATATATATATGTGCGTATATCTCTCTCTTCTTTATTTGGTTACATACCATGTTCATATGTATCAGCCGTCGATCTTTATTCTCGGACACGGACCAGGATGCGAAATCCTGCGTCAAAACCAATTATAGAGTGTGGAGCTCGAGAGAGAGAGAGACACGGCCGCGTCCGAAGGACCCGCTGAACTCAACGCTGCGCCTGCTGGCCGCCGCTGGAGTCGAGTACGATGCCCCTTGCTGAGCAATGGGTTTCAAGGATTCAGGGTTTAGAGTTCAGAGTTAGGATGGATGAGCCGCGCTCCTGGACGGCTTGCGCTGTTATCTTGCGTTCTTGAAGGACTTGGAGCTTTGGGGCTGTGACTTCTCTGCAGCCCTCAGTTTTGTGTCAGCTGGGCGAAGTCGATCGTCAACACCATCCTATTTAAGTTCTCCTGCAGAGGAGGCTGTAACCAACATGGGCCTGCTGAAATCTAAGTGTGTATACCATGATTCAGATTGACAAACTGAAGCTTGATCCAAGGACATGACGCTCTTGAGGCTTCCCGAGCATAGGCCACTGGGCACTTGCGAGACTTGCATGGGACGCGCTTTTGGG
Organism: Symbiodinium natans; assembly: GCA_905221605.1. Taxonomy (NCBI): domain Eukaryota; class Dinophyceae; order Suessiales; family Symbiodiniaceae; genus Symbiodinium; species Symbiodinium natans. The sequence goes on along the minus strand of CAJNDS010002583.1, from coordinate 715 downwards.
CTTCTGAGGAAGTAGCTCCTACCATCACTTTGATGAATAGCAAACTTTGACTTCAGCCTCCGCTTATTGCAAAGTCCAGGAGCCATACTATAAACCCTGAAAACCCTGAACCCTAAACCTTTTTTGTTGCCAGGACTCACTACCTTGGGAAGGAGGCGTTGCTCCTCGACATCTTAGACAAGCCGAGCGCCCGTACACTGCAGGCGCTATATACATAAATATATATGTATATATATATATATACATATAGCTCCCCCCATGAGCTAAGAAATCCCCTATTTTATGCTAGTACGTACGTAGTAGACGGCATTTACAGGGAAAACAGAGAAGGGTAGGTCATGAGAGGGGGGAGGTGGTGTCCATATGTAGATACACATATATGTATTTATATATTTGTTTACGTATTTATTTATTTATTTGTTTCTTTATTTATACACATACCTTCCTAAATATAAATATATATATATATGTACATATATACGTATATACATATGTGTACTATAGTTATTCTTTGCTTTGGGGGTTCCCACTCGGAGCCCCAGCTGCTTTGACAGGATCTCGGCGTGCCCTTCATCAACTTGCTCGAGCACAGCTGGGAGCAGGCCGTCCATGCTCGCAACTTAGGGTTTGGGGTTGGGGTTTGGGGTTTGGGGTTTGGGGTTTGGGGTTTGGGGTTTGGGGTTTGGGGTTTGGGGTTTGGGGTTTGGGGTTTGGG
>CAJNDS010002582.1:320000-352982 GCA_905221605.1 Symbiodinium natans | reverse complement strand
AAACTAGGACATTGTCCTAGGGTGTTTTCTGGCTTCTTCCCACCCCTGAAAGGCCCCAAGCCCCAGAAACCTAGGACATTGTCCTAGGGTGTTTTCTGGCTTCTTCCCACCCCTGAAAGGCCCCAAGCCCCAGAAACCTAGGACATTGTCCTAGGGTGTTTTCTGGCTTCTTCCCAGCCCTGAAACGCCCCAAGCCCACAGAAACCTAGGACATTGTCCTAGGGTGTTTTCTGGCTTCTTCCCACCCATGAAAGGCGTCCTAGGGCGTTTTCTGGCTTCTTCCCACCCCTGAAAGGCCCCAAGCCCACAGAAACCTAGGACATTGTCCTAGGGTGTTTTCTGGCTTCTTCCCACCCCTGAAAGGCCCCAAGCCAAAGAAACCTAGGACATTGTCCTAGGGTGTTTTCTGGCTTCTTCCCACCCCTGAAAGCCCCAAGCCCACAGAAACCTAGGACATTGTCCTAGGGTGTTTTCTGGCTTCTTCCCACCCCTGAAAGGCCCCAAGCCCTGAAAGGCCCCAAGCCCCAGAAACCTAGGACATTGTCCTAGGATGTTTTCTGGCTTCTTCCCAGCCCTGAAACGCCCCAAGCCCCAGAAACCTAGGATAGGACATTGTCCTAGGGTGTTTTCTGGCTCCTTCCCACCCCTGAAAGGCCCCAAGCCCACAGAAACCTAGGACATTGTCCTAGGGTGTTTTCTGGCTTCTTCCCACCCCTGAAAGGCCCCAAGCCCCAGAAACCTAGGACATTGTCCTAGGGTGTTTTCTGGCTTCTTCCCACCCCTGAAATTTCTGGCTTCTTCCCACCCCTGAAAGGCCCAAGCCCCAGAAACCTAGGACATTGTCCTAGGGTTTTTCTGGCTTCCCACGGCCCTGAAAAGCCTGCAACAGCCCAGAAACCCCAAAGGCCCCCCGAGAGCCCCACGAGTATTTTTCTATCCAAACCCCTGAAAAGCACCAAAACCAATTCCAGGCGTCGGCGAGTTGCCCCAAGTGCCAGGGCAAAGCAAGGGCGTTTAGATAATACATTTAAACACGCGGAAATTTAAATAGACATTTTATACTACCTCTGTGGCTCGTGGCCCGGGCCCGCCCTCCACATGTTTAAAAACAGTCACCGTATGATAAGCCACATAAGTGCCCTGCTTTGGTTATACTCGGGTTATAAGTACAGCCATTATTGGGCTACTAAGCACCCTGAACCTCCAAGTCTAACCCCAAACCCTAAACCCTAAACCCTAAACCCTAAACCCTAAACCCTAAGCCCTAAACCCCTACCCACGACGGTCCTGCGTGCGCAGACGTGAAGCGGCGTCTGCCCCTTCCGGTTTGTAGCGCGTGCCCAGGCTGCTGCAGCGGGCCGCGCCAGCAAGAAGGAAATCATGAGCCTGCAGCCCAGGACCGGGGCTGAAAGCTTGTTAGTGAGGGTTTAGGGTTTAGGGTTTAGGGCTTTAGGGTTTAGGGTTTAGGGTTGAGGGTTTAGGGGTTGAGGTTAGAGATAGGATGGTTTAGGGTGCCTCTCTCCCCCTTTCTCTCTCTGCTTTCTGCTTTGTTTGCTTTTGGGGGGGTGGTATTCGGACAGCTGAGATTGTCACAAACTGTGTCGTTGGGGAGTTCGGCTGTCGGTTCTCACGTGGTCCTTTGATCCTTTGAGGTTACCTGGTTTGCAGTGGAGAGAAAATGCCCGTACAATGGCTACAGCAAAGAGGGCAGGGTGTAGTGTTGAGGGCAGTAGAAAGGGGTTCGGGGTTAAGGGTTTAGGGAGTAGTGAAGCCTGAGTTCACGTACTTAAGAATCTCAAGCCTACTCATATGTAGGTTCCCAAGGAGCCTTACACAGGGCTTCATAACCAAGCCCTACCAAAAACAGGCTTGTGGTTCCGAAGGCAGGTTTAGAGCTCTTTGTTGGTCGAAAGACGCCTTGTGCCGAACCCAAACTGACGTGGAAAGCCTGTGTATGCACAAATCGCTGCCAGCACATGCGGACACCAGGGACAACCTGTTTAGCTCAGACTGCTAAGGCTCCCAAAAGGACGATCATTTTGCAGCAGGCTTGGAAGGGCTCTGAGGCTAGCTACATGGTCCCTTAATATGGGCCCTTGAAAGGGGGCCACTTATACATACCCCTTATATATACAACCGCAGGCCCCATACTTCAGAACCCTTTAAAGCAGGTAAGGGACCATATTGAGGGCCCGTATAACTACCCCCCAGAAGGGTAATTACACAACCCTAAGCCCGAAGCTTCGCCGCCTTTGATCTCGCGTGCCGTCGGCTGTGTCCTGGTCTAGGCTGTGTGGGTGTTTCCGAAAACAGGGCTCTCTTTTGCATGGGGCGGTAGGGTGCACAGTGTAGGGTTTCCATTCGAGGTGCCTTTTGCCTGGGCCGAAGAATGGGGGAGTGTAAGGTTTGGGGTTAGGTTCCCACAGGGTTTAGTGTTTCCGAAATCTCTGGACTACATTTGGGAGTGCTCCCGCATGCTAACTCCAGAACCTCCCTTAATCCTAAAACTACATGTCGCAATCCTCTCCATTTGATATGGGGCGTTTGATGGGTCTGGGGTTCGGGCGTAGGCTTAGGAAAGTTGGATGGGGTTGGACATGTAAGCATAGCTCCATGCTGCCAGAGCTTTGTGGAGGTGCGGACTGAGAAGCACTGAGAACTGGGATGGCATGGGCTTCATTCTTGGGGCTGCATCCTCCTTGAGCATACTGGCCACGATGTAGGGTACCCAAAGAATCTTGTAAGGGCGAGAGGAGTGGGCTTTTGGGGGGTTTCCATGAACCCTAAACCCTAAACCCTAAACCCTAAACCCTAAACCGCAGCGAGGCTCAGTGCCGTACGCGGCGCCCAGCGCCTCGTGCAGGAGTGTGCTTGCGTTGGCAGGCAGACCCTCTGAACCTGCCAGATCGGGTATAGGGTTTAGGGTTTAGGGTTTAGGGATCAACTCCAAAACCCCGTCAACCCAAAGGTCCAATACCCTCAGGCCCTAGTCCAATACCTCCCGTACACCGGACACAGCCGTGAAACCCCTCAGGCGTGTGGTGCTTCAAGCCCTCACAACCCCGAAACATTGCTACATCCCAAGCAAGACTCTGAAAACATGGCCGGGCCGGAGTTGTAGGAAGGGGGGGGGGGGGGGGTAAAGGGGGGGGGGGGGGGTATAAGATAAGGGGGCTTTAAGCGGGGTATAAGGGTGGCATTAAGGGTACAAGGTTTAGGGAGGACTCGGCCAAAAAGGCGCCATGAATTCACCCTGAGCCCTAAACGCCCGAAATCGAAAAGAAAGCACTAAACCACAGCCCTGAAACCCTTAGCCCCCCTCCCCCCCCCCCCCCACCCTTATATGTCAGTCTCAGCTGCTCGCCAGGTAGGCCCAAAGCCCTGCCAGGAAAGTGTAGGATTTGGGGATTTAGGGTTTAGGGTTTAGGGTTTAGGGGTCTTGTTGCCACCTGCCAACCTGACACTCACGATACGTCGGCACAAGACGGAACTTGCAGGACTGTGCTTGGCGTTTATGTGGGGGGCTTAAGGGGTTAGGGCATTGCCCTTATCATGACAATTTTTTTAACTTGCTTCTTATCTTAACCCCAAGCGAAGATTGGGCCTCCCTTTGCCTGATTTGAAACGTTGCTACTATTCTTTTGGGCGTTTATGCTATAAAGACAGCTCTAGACATGGATTCCATCCCAAGTAAGTGCGTTCCCACGCCAGCCCCAAGGTGCTGTCACGGAGTCACTGCGAACTCCAAAAAGGGTTCCTATATAGTAGCTTTAGGGCCCAAATATATACTATATGGGTACATGGACCCTTAGGGACATGAACTTCGCACCGGCTCACGTGATAAGAACAAGGAGACGGCTCGAAGGAAGCATAGTGTGGAGGAAGCAACTACGGAGGGAGAAGGCTTTAAGGGGTTTAGATGGTTAAGGGAATGGGCCATGGGTATTAAGGGCTTGAGGTGTAGAAGATTGCAGATTGAGGCCATGGCTCAACCCTAAACCCTATAACCCTAAACCCAACATCGCTAACGCAAGCAAGTCTCCGGTGACGTTGCCAGTTCGGCAGAGATCCACCAAGGACCCATCGCGCGGACGTCGCAGGACTTGAAGCTCAGGCTGAGCAGCAAGGACCTCATCTGCTGCAAAGGGTTTAGGGTTTAGGGTTTAGGGTTTAGGGTTTAGGGTTTAGGGGAAGTGAGGGATCCCGAAAACTGGATGTCCCTTGTGAGGGCCGCTCTGTTTCTACTGTTTGCTTAAACCACCCCACACCCCCCCCCCAAAAAAAAAAAAAAAGAAAAACAAATCTCCATATTTTGCCTTATAAAGAAGCATCTTTTTCTTATGTTTTTGGGGTGGCTTTTAAGCAAAATAGTGCTTTTTTTTGGGGGGGGGGAACCGGGACCCTGTGCTTTGGAAAGTCCCAGATCGGCTCGTGGTCAAAAAGGCCTGAAACCCGACACCGCCGTTTCCGGGTTGGTTTGGGGTTTAGGGTTTAGGGTTTAGGGTTTAGGGTTTAGGGTTTAGGGTTTAGGGTTTAGGGTTTAGGGTTTAGGGTTTAGGGTTTGGGGTTTAGGTTTAGGGTCGACACAAGCATGCTTCAAACACACTACTTCGGAATCACAACAACAAGCTTTGCATGGAGCTGGCGTGTTTAGGGTTTAGGGTTTAGGGTTTAGGGTTTAGGGTTTAGAAAATATGGAGCTGAACTCACAATAAAAAAACCTTGCGCTCTGAACAAAACCCTCTTCGGTAACCTACCAGGAAGACTAGACCTAAACCCTGAAACAACCCTAAACCCTAAACCCGCCCTCGGCCGAGGCGCGGCCGATCGCAGGGTCACGCTCACTGCTTCTAACCTGAGCCAGTCCTCAGAGGACCCAAGGTAAGGTGCAGGGTTTAGGGTTTAGGGTTTGTGTAGGGTTCGGGGTTTAGGGTTTAGGGTTTAGGGTTTGGGGTTTGGGGTTTAGGGTTAGGGTTTACGGTTTAGGGCTTAGGGAGCAGGGTTTGGGTTGCTGTTTTTTTTGACCTAGGTTGTGTCGCTCCGAGTTTCGGTTCTCCTTCAGGGAAATGATACCACAGACTATGTTGGGTTGTTAACCTGAGTTGCCAAACATTCCTCAACAAAGGGGCACTGGGTTCTTTTGCAAAGTCTGCGTAGACTAGCCTAGGTGAAGCCCTTGAACTAGTTCAAGGGAGATTGCTGCATCCCTTGATGCTTGAAACTAGACAACCTGGTATGTCTGAAAGGTTGTGCTTAGTATGTGCTCGTCATTTTTGTAAGTTTTCTTTCAACGTTCGTAAGAATAGCCTGCCAGCTATGTTGGGTAGCCTTCCATATTGCTCATTCTTTGGGGTTTTCCCAGTTCCACCACTCCTCACATCCTCTGTTGTATCCTGTGCCGTTTAGGGTTGGGGGTTTAGGGCTCTAAACCCTAAATCCTAAACCCTAAACCCCAAACCCTAAACCCTAAACCCTAAATCCTAAATCCTAAACCCTAAGCCGGTTTGGGTTTAGGGTTTAGGGTTTAGGGTTAACCTTCGGAAGTTCACAAAAGTCTAGGACAGTGAGCTGTATCCTTTGGGGGGTTCCCGAAAATAGGGGTCCCATATTGGGGTCCTCATTATCAGGGGATCGTACTATTTGGGAGTTTATGCTAGGGGGTTCCTGAATTTCGTAAGCCCCCATTTCGGGTTGTTCAAAAACGACAAGGATGGGGACGATATTCTGCATACGCAAGCCGAACCAAACCCCGAACCTCTTCAAGACTTCGCACAGGCGTCTGGCAAGTCAGCCCCCACCAGAATGGTGGTAAAAACACCCGGATCACCGCAGCTTTGCTGCATGGCGACAGGATAGGCTTAAGGTTTTGGGCCAGGGTTTAGGGTGTAGGGTTTAGGGCCTAGGGTCTAGGGAGTATTTTTCGAGGTTTGCAGCTTCACAAAGTTTGGGGAGTTTGTGGGCTTCAGGGTTAAGGGTTAGGGGTCCCAACGGCTCCAACGCCCCCCTGAATGAGGAATATTCCGCAAACTATAGCCGGTCGAATAGTATATGGTGCTCGAAATTTGGAACATCCTTGCCCCAGGTGATCCGCACCCCAAAATCACCTGTTTTCCAAGTTTCAGATATGTATTCAATGTATTCCAAGTTTGTCTTCAAAAGCTGAGCCCAACCCCAAAAAAGAAATGTCGTTTGAGGGAGAAAACTAGTCATATCTCTACAGTAGAGCTCCCCACCTAGGCGCTACAAGCATCCCTGAAAAAACGTGCCCCAAAATTAAACCTCAAACCCTAAACCCTAAACCCGAAACCCTAAACCCTAAACCCTAAACCCTAAACCCTAACCCTAAACCCTAAACCCTAAACCCGAACCTGACTGGGCGAACAGGGAGCCCCCAGGCCTGGGGGTGAGCCACGCTATCGTGGCCCTACCCCTGTCGGCGGGCCCCTCGTGTTCAGAAAATAAATAAATATATATATATATATCTATTCATATGTATCTAAATAAATAATAAATAAATATAAGTAAATAAATAAATAAATAAATATATATATATATATATATTTATTTATATTTATATTTACTTATATTTACCATAAGAAAGCAAAAAAACCAACACAAGCATGTAATTTGAAAACTAGGGAGGGCTAGGGCACTCTTGTTTACACACATGGAAATTTCTAGGTAGCAGACACGTAAAGCAGGTTTTGCCTCCATGAGCATTACATCCTTCCCCTCCCTTCCCCCCACGGTACAGTCATGGCCAAGAAGTTAAAGGCATAATTGACCAACCCAATATTCGCATGGGCCAAAAACGAAGACTTGCAACCCTAAACCCTAAACCCTAAACCCTAAACCCTAGAGGAGTCCCGATTTTTCGGGGGGATGTTCCAAGATTCCGGCGATCATTTTGGGTCCTCTGGGTTACAGTCTTGGGAGGGACGAGGTGACAGGGAGGAGTAGGGTTTAGGGTTTTTAGGGTTTTTAGGGCTTTTAGGGCTTTTAGGGTTTTTCGGGTTTTGGGTTTAGGGTTTGGGGTTTACCAAACCTTGATGAACATGTCCGCATGAGATGGGCTTGCAACTGTGCATGACACACGCGTTCCAGACCTAGGATGGTCCTTGGGCAGCGGCGCGCACAAGCGATGAGTTCAGGACAAGAAGGCTTCTGGACGAAGAGGCCCTCTTTGGAAGTTCAGGGTACATATTATCCAAATGATAACTGGACTTATGACCCAATCATAACCATGTTAGAGCACTTAAGGGGCTTGCAAGTGGGTTGCAAGTGCAGTTAGAATTGGTTCATGAGTGCCATGAACCTCCAAGTAGCCCTACAACCCAAAACCCATGTAGCCTCAGGGCTTTGCACATGGTACCGAGGGTAAGGGATCGCGGTATATGTCCGTTCGCGGCGGGCATCTCGGATACCAAAAAACAGCAGGAATACCACAACCCTAAACCAAGCCCTAAACCCCTAAACCCTAAACTTTCAAACCCTGTGTAACCCTCAAGGCTCATATGTGCAGAGGGGGGAAACGCTGGGTTCCGAGTTCAGAGTTCCCAGATTTCCTGCTCTAGGCAGGGGTTTAGGATTTAGGGCTTAGGGGTACCCAAAATACAGAATATACCGCGAAATACATCCTTATTTGCGGAGCCCCACAAAGGATACCCTTCCCTACTTTCGGAAACTCACCTATGATGCAGAAAGTTCGTTTTCTAAACCCCAGACCCAACTCTAAAGCCTTCGAACCTGCAGCTGCACAATGGGGGGTGCAGGCGTTTCGGGTTTAAGTTTCTGGGGTCTAGGGGTCCAGCGTCCTAGTCGCGCTTTTTGGCACCCTGGGCGGCGCGGCGTTTTGCAAAGAGCCTTGGAGAGTTTCGGGGCAGTTTTCGGACCTCGGGAGGGGGGCGGCACCCTTCACTTGGGGGGTAATTAGCATTGTAGACTACCAGATCTTCATGGCAACAGTCCTCGCCCCGACTTAGAGACGTGACAGAGGCATGGGTCCTCCCAACTCCTAAACCCTAAACCCTAAACCCCAAACCCTAAACCCAATGGGGTTCAGGGTGTAGAGTAAGCCCAGCACCATTGGAGGCCTTGGATTCATATCCCGGGGTCGGACCCGCACTTGTAACCGCCTCTTCGCCTTGCACCCATGTAAACGGCCCACTGCACTAGACTGCACAAGGCCGTGAAGATTCGCCCAAGCGTCCTCTAAACCCTAATTGCGAGAACATGATGTCTCAGCACTCAGCACCCAAAAGGAAAACACATCACCACTCAAGGCGAGATGCGAGTTCTTGCACGTTTCAAGACGCGAAGGCCTGGTCTGAAAAAAGCCTAACCTAGGCCCGGGAGTAACCCAGGAATAAAAGGGTACCCTTTTTTGGGTAAGGGGATTATAAGGGAACCCCAACCCTAAAAAAAGAAGGAAAAAAGGGCCTAAATACTCCCTAGTAACCTAACCCCAAACGCTTAGCCCCAGGCCTGATCTCAACTACGGCCCCCTTTGGGCATTTGAGAGAACTCATTACCCCAAAATGAATTATGCGCATACCATGCTGCAAAAAACAACCTCCGACAATTGTCAAACCTTTACCCTAAACCCTAAACCCTAAACCTTAAACCCTAAACCCTAGCGCTGTAAACCGCGGCGCTGCGTTGGCAAGGCAGTCGACGGATGGCGTGGGTGGAGATTCGGGCGTAACACGACGATGTCAGCTGCAAACATGCCCTGGGCAGGGTTTAGGGTTTAGGGTTTAGGGTTTAGGGTTTAGGGTTTCGGGTTTCGGGTTTAGGGTTTGATTTTGGAGCTTTAAACCCTATGAACCATGCTGTCGGGTCCCTTTCGGCATCCTTCTGCTAGCTGCTAGCTAAAGGCACGGGAAGCCCCAAGTCTAGAAAACTACGTGTTTATGTTTCGGGGGCAGACCTGGGTTCCAGTACCCTACTTGGAAGCACTTTTGACTTGGTAAGTAGGATTAGTAAGGTGGGCAAAATCCCAAGGTTGGTTGTTTGGGGTTTGAGGTTTGGGGTTGGGGGTTTAGGGTGCTCACGGAGAACTGAGTGAGCAAAAACACGTCGTGCAGGCTTCCATCCCCAAAGACGCCGATACTTCGGCGGCGAAGATGCTAAGCTTGAAGTGTAGGGTTTAGGGTTTAGGGTTTAGGGGCTTGAAGTGTTGAGGGCTTAAGCCCTCCATCCCAACCCCCGAACCAACAAGCTCGAAGCCACAAACTCACATGGTCAGTTCTCACTCAGGGTTTAGGGTTTAGGGTTGAGGTACCCAAATATTGGGGTCCACCAGAAAATACTAACCCCAAAAAGGACAACAATTTAGCGAAGCAACCATCTATAAACCATAGATGCGACCGCTACCTGACGGCTGTCGGGAGGCAATCTGGGTCTTCTGAACAACGACCAAGCTGTCATCGTCAGCCACATCCTACCCAGGATTCTACAAAATGGGCCTAGGGCTCGGTTTAATTTGGCTTAGGGGCTTAAGGTTTCGTCACTGTTTCGTCGCTATGCGTGCGGCAGGCAAGGCTTCTTTTTAGTGTTTAGCGTCTAGGGCTTAGTAAACCCGAACAGACGAGGCTGGGATACTGGAAGATGGGTCCGCGAGACCCGTTTAGATCTCAACTTCTGAACGAAAAGCCCGAAACTCGAAGCTCCATCTCCGAAATCCTAAGCCCAGCATTTTTGCCCCGAAAACTGAGGGCGTTACCCTGAGATCATCTGCGCCATAGGGTGCAGCTACTCCTTTAAGAGACCCTATCAACACTGAACCCTACCAACCCTAAACCCTAAACCCTTCTGCAACTGAACCCTAAACCCTAAACCCTAAACCTTAAACCCCAAACCCTAAACCCTAAACCCTTAACCCTAAACCCTAAACCCTAAACCCTAACCCCCCCCCTCTCCCCTCCTCCAAACAAACCCAAACCCCTCCTACAACGCGGGGCTGCTGCCAACACGGTGCCCCGAGCGCCTCCCACAACATCGGCCGGGACTTCCGCCACGAGCCTTTGAGCACCTGAAGTGTAGGGTTTAGGGTTTAGGAGAGCTACATACAATAACAAGGGCTTAAGTGGGGTAAGAGAATATAAGTAAGGCCCCATGATGGTCAGAAATGGATTTTTAGGAGACGATTGCTGTAGGGGGCGGCCAGCCTAAATGAAGCTTTGGGGCTGCTTAGCAACTCCAAGCCCTATAAAGAATAACGGGTACTACTTGACATCCTAGCCCTAAAGCCCTAAAGCCCTAAGCCCTAAGCCCTAAGCCCTAAACCCTAAACCCTAAGCCCTAAGCCCCGTACCTATGAGAAGCAAGGGTGGATGGTACAAATGCCCTAGAGGATCGGGGGCCTCCACCAAGGACTGGAACGCTTCGCTTTGGGCGCGCTGGATCGGCGTAGTCGGGGGACTGTCCGGAGCAGGTGGAGTTCCGAGTTTTCTTGGAGGTTCATGGTACCTCTTAACCTACTCAGGGTTTAGGGTTTTGGGTACCTCTTAACCTACTTAGAATTGTGCTTATAGCCCCAATCATAACTAGATTAGGGCACCTAAGGGGCTTAGTAGAAGTGGGTTGTGAGCACAGTTATGATTAGGTTGCAAGTTCCATGAACCTCCAAGTAGGGCTTCGGGCAGAGGGATGTAGGGTTGGCGGCTTGCTGCTTTTCGCTTCGTCGTTCTGTTCTGCTCAACCAAGAATCAGCAAGGCCTGAAAGCCCAAGCCCACAGAACTCACATAAATATACATCTATCTATATACACATATATGTACGTGAACATATATGTATACATATACAAACACACTGGGGTATGAATGAGGAATAGAGAAGACGTGCTACAGGGATCCGCTCCTCCGCCTCTATGGGCCCCAATGCCCTAGATAACATACCCCTAAACCTTAAGCCCCAAGCCCTAAACCCCAAACCCTAAACAACCCTAAACCCTAACCCCTGACCCCTAAGCCCTAAGCCCCTAAACCCCGGCCTTGGCTCCTTGAAACTGTCAAGGCGCCACAGCTGAAACACCTGGGCTTGGGAGCCTTTTCTTATGCTCACAACCTCCGCCGACTCCTGACATCCACCAAGGTAAGAAGTCGTAAGTGTGGGGTTTATGGTTTAGGGTTCAGGGTGTAGTACTTCAAAATTCTGGGCTGTGTGGGAGGGTAAGGTGCAATGTTCGACCTGGGTGGGTCAGGAATGTGGGGTTTGCGTTCCCTAACTGACCCGTCTGAAAAAAAGGGTACGGTGCAGGAGTTTAGGCTCACGACTCTGCAGCGTCCTGCAGCAAGAGACCTCGAGGTAGACACCTCTAAGTCCTGCAGAAAACCGCACACCGTCCTCCGATCCACCATATGCCTTCAGCATCACACAACCGCTTGGCTCGAAACCCCAAAGGTCTTAGGATGAGCTAGGCGGGTTTGGGTTTTATGTGTGTATATATATATAATCTAAGTATCAACTTACTTATGTATTTATACTTGTGTGTCCTTATTCATTCTGATGTATCCAAACGGTTTTAACAAAACATCTGTTTTTTATAACATCACCCTAAGACGGGTTCAGGATGGCTCTGAAAAGGGTTGAAGTCGAGGTGCCACCGGCCAGGTGACGGCTTCTGGATCATGGGACAGAAGAAGCATGGCCAGCATCCTGTTTAGGGGGTTTTAGGGTTTTTTGAGTTTAGGGGTTTTAGGGGGTTTTAGGGGTTTTACGGTTTTTGTTTGGGTGTTTAGAGCCGGGGCTTAAGGGAAGACCCTGACAAAACGGGCTTGGCAATTTACACCCACCACCCCCCCCCCCCCCCCCCCCCCCCCCCCCCCCACACACCTGTTCAGGGAGACTGTGGGGGGGCCCTGAAAAACCTATACTTCCTTACTAAGAACTGGTAAGCTTGGCACCGCTGGGGACGTGGGGCGAAGGAAGCGTTTTAGGGTACCTTTCAAGGTTTTTGTGGTTTATCCTTAGAGGTACCAGTTTGGGTGCCTCTATCTTAGCCCTATCAGTCCCCCGGCTGAATCTTAGCCCCATCTGAAGAACCACAGGGTACTTACATAGCCCGATGATACTTAGGTGCCCCTGTATTCTGATGCCCGAAGCCCAGAACCCTAAGAATAGGGTTTAGCAGTACCTTGAAACTCCATGCAGCCAAACTCTAAGACCCTAAACCCTGAACCCTAAACCCTAAATCCCAAACCCCAAGCCCTAAACCCACCTCGGCCAGCTTGACGAAGGGGCAGGGAGGAAGGGCGCCACCTCCCCAGCGAAGGGCTCAGAAGCCTCGCTTCAAGTCGCTTTAGGGCGTGAGGGTTCTTTTTTTCCCTCCGGCACAGCTGGGGCGAATCCGCATGAGGGGGTTAGGGTTTAGGGTTTAGGGGTTAGGGTTTAGGGTTTAGGGTCTAGGGTCTGGGGTCTAGGGTCTAGGGTCTAGGGTTGAGGGTTGAGGGTTCAGGAGAAGTCTGCAACCTGATGAGGGAATGAGGGAATGAGGTGCCCTATATAATCCCTGCCTTAGAGGGTCTATGTCTAAATGGGGGGATTTGGGGTGCCTCAGTAAGGTTTTGGGCGATTTGCAGTTACCTTTTGTACAGACCCAGACCCAGGAGTGGCCTAGGAATAAAAAGGGCACCCTTCTTGATTTTAGGGTTTACGGGCCCCCCATACGGGGGCCTACTCCGGGTCCTAGTGTACACACCTCATGATCTCCAGGCTACCACTTCGGCGGGCGTGGCGTCGCTCAGGTCTCGTATCCTGCGCCAGGGGAGGCTTAGGGTTTTGGGCGCTTTCCCGCCGCAGCTTTAATCGCCTAAACCTTAAACCCTAAAGCCGAAACCCTAAACCCTAAACCCTATAAACCCTAAACCCATGCCACTACGACCCAAGGTGTCCCGGAAGAAGACAATCCCAACCATACACTGACATGGCCTGCCCCTTGTACCGGCCACGTGGCTTAACATCGGATCCACAAAGCCCAAAATCATGTTGCAGCGAAAAATCAGACAGAGCCGTATACCTACAATATCCTACAATGACGAGGGAGCCTTGCCTAGATGCTTCCTCTTCATGAGCCCCAAGTCCCGGGGCACGGGGGGGGGGGGGGGGATTCTCAGGGGGGAGCCACCTCAATCCCATGAGGGATCCTGATTATCATAAATGCGTACCGTAAACCCTCAAAATCCTCAACAAACCCTCAACAAACCCTCAAAACCCTAAACCCCAAACCCTAAACCCTAAGCCCTCTCCAGCTGCTCCACATCGCTTGGATCTGGGCTTCCGAGAGGAGCCTCTGGACGCAGGTTTTTGGTAAGTCACGGCGATTAGGGTTTAGGGTTTAGGGTTTAGGGTTTAGGGTTTAGGGATGTTCCCCCTTATACTAACAGTCATTAGTTGGAGTCATCATATGGGGTACTATAATCCCTATTCCATGTAAGGTTTCGGGCTATTTTGGGCCTGGCATCCTTATGTGAGGGGCTTGATGTAGTCATGTTACGAGTATCATCACTGTGTGCGAAGTTTAACGCGGGTTTAGGGTTTAGGGTTTAGGGTTTAGGGTTTAGGGTTTAGGGTTTTTGGTTTAGGGTTTAGGGTTTACAGTTTAGGGTTTTTGGTTTAGGGCTTAGGGTCGCAAGCCCAAGAGTTCGGCCTTGTCAGTGAGGTTCGCGTCAAGGCGCCGAGCCAGAATGCCAGGCGAGCTGCGGTTGAGAGGGTGGATTGGTCCTCGCTTACGGTTTAGGGTTTAGGGTTTAGGGTTTAGGGTTTAGGGTTTCGGGTTTAGGGTCTAGGGTTTAGGGCTTAGGGTTCAGGTTTGTGGGGTCTCCGACGGGGTCCCCAGAAACAAACGCACTACAAAGCATGGCCTCACTAACTAGACCCAAGAGAAAACCTAGGAATGCAAAGGGTGCCCTCTTCGGACCCTAAACCCTAAACCCTAAACCCTAAACCCTAAACCCTAAACCCTAAACCCTAAACCCTTAAGGCCCTTAAACTTTCAAGGGCCCTATAAGGGAACCTTGGCTGCACTTAGGAGGGCAGCTATAAATGAGATTTTTTAACTGCCTTGTTAAGTGCCTTGTTAAGAAACCCGATAAACCTAAAAAGGCCAAGGATCTAAAGTTACAGTAAAGCACCACAAAGGAACCTAGCACCCCAACAAAAAGGCGAAACCTTTTGAGTCTAGGAGCCACTCCTCCCCCCCCCCCCCCCCCCAAACGATGGGTGACCCCTTTTTCTTGGTTATTCGGAAGCCTGACTCGATGCCCTAAGAGATTCTAAAACAACCCTACTTTGGAGGGACCCTGAACCCTGCACCACGGGGGTTTCTGACTCTCCTTATACCATGGGGCTCTACCTTGGACCCTTAAGGTTGTGCCCTTGGGTTTGGGGACTCCTTAAAGATCCTCTCAGCCATATTACGAGTAAATTGAGGGAGGAGTTAGAGTCCCATAACCCTAAACCCTAGAAGCCCTGTACATACCAACCCAATTTGTTGGAGGGAACTCTCTGTTTCGATGGATCTGTGGCAGCCGGGCACGAGACAAGAGTGGCTTCGGTGTGGAACTTGAGTGCCAGCTTGGCATAATCGGACTTGTGGGTGATAGGACGACAAAGCCCTCAAGAATGCAAAATATTCTTCCCTGAACCCTAAACCCTCAACCCTAAACCCTTCTTCCCGACCGTTCCTCGAAGCGCCGCATGGCCGCCACCACCGCCGCTGGATGCCGCAAGGCGTCCAAGGCGACCAGCGCGGCGAAAAGGGCGAGTGCCGATCTTGGCTCTGAGGGCTTTCAATCAAGGTTTAGGGTTTAGGGTTTAGGGTTGAGGGTTGAGGGTTGAGGGTTTGGGGTTTAGGGTTTGGGGTTTCGGAAACATCCCCTGAAACTAATAAGGGCAAACATAACACATCCAAAGGGCCTATCCAGAAACCCTTGAACTAAGGAGTTTGTTTCCTGTGACCCTAAACCCTAAACCCTAAACCCTGAACCCCTGGCTATGCTTCTGCAAGCGCATTGGGGAGATAAGATGAGTTCGTGAAAGACCCTGACCTAACCCTAAACCCTAAAAAGCCTTTTGCAGCAAGCTTGCAGATGTACAAGCGCCATGCCGCTCTCCGAACATGTAGGAGGCGTAACGAAATCTCACCCCTAAACCCTAAACCCTAAACCCTAAACCCTAAACCCTAAACCCTAAACCCTAAGTTTCAGCCTTACATGCTCACCTTCGAAGAGCAGCCACTGAGCATCGTCACGTTGCTGAATTTTCCGTGCCCGTGCTTTCCCGCCGTTGTTGTTTCAAGGCGTAATTAGCGATGAGCCCTGTGCTGCTCCTTGAGCTGAACTAGAGCAAACCATGCCGTTTAACCATGGCAGCAGAAGGGCCTGCTCCTCTGGTCCAGTTGGCTTTCAAGCTTTCACTCGTTCACACAGACATGGAATGCCCCTTTGGTCCAGCGGTTGGCTTTCCAGTTCCTTGATTCGCTCACCCAAACATTGAACTTCAGCCTTAGCCTCGTCCAAAACATGTGCCACCGGATTCTCCGACCTGGGTTTAGGGTTTAGGGTTTAGGGTTTAGGGTTTAGGGTTTAGGGTTTAGGGTTTAGGGTTTAGGAGTACTGGCACGCCGCCTCCGTGCACATTCGCGTCTCGGATTGTGGGCTGGCAGCCCCAAGCAAGAGCAGTGGAATCAACTAAACTTCAGCGTTCATCTCCACGGCAGCCCGCTGAGCTATGTAGCAACTTCGGAAAAATCGGAGGGCCGGGGAACCAGGACTACACGAGAGAAGGTAGACTTGCCATCTGCGAGAAGTTTTGTGCGTCGTTCCGTGTACGATCATGTAAAGAGACTGTGCCATTGAGATGCTCTGAACCCTAAACACCTAGGACCCGGGAGTAACCTAGGAATAAAAAGGGTGCCCTTTTTGGTTTTAAGGGGATTATAAGGGAACCCCAACCCTACAAGGGAAAAAGGGCCTACTCCCGGTCCTAGACACTGCACCCTAAACAGGCAAGGGGCGAACAGTCCTCGACCTTTTCGCCATCGACAAGGTAGGTGGTCGCCAAGTCTGGCGAGCAGAGGTGGGCGAACATGTTAGGGTTTAGGGTTTTTAGGGTGTTTTTCGGGTTTGTAGGGTTTTTAGGGTTTTTAGGGCTTTTAGGGCTTGTAGGGTTTGCAGGGTTTGTAGGGTTTGTAGGGTTTAGGGTTTAGGGCAACGATTAAGGGCTTTGGGGCAACTTTTGGAGGCCACGAGGTGGTCGTGGGGTTAGGGGCTTGGGCAGAACCCGAAGCCCTCAACCTTAAACCCTCTTAGGAACCCTAAACCCTAAACCGAAAGCCTAAACCCTAAACCCTAAACCCTAAACCCTAAACCCTAAACCCTAACCCCTAACCCCTAAACCCTAAACCCTAAACCCTAAACCTAAACCCCAAACCCTAAATCCGTTTCCAGGGATCGGATGAGCTTACTTCATGGTTCTTGGTCTGGGTCGCTGAAGGAACCGTTCTAAGTGGCAAAATGAGGCTCTCGTGGTTCATAAGACTTCTTCACTGCGGTTCGCAACTTCCCTTTAAGTGACTTAAAGAAACGAAACCCAGAAGCAGGAAATTGCAGAGTGAGGTACGTACCCTAAACTCCTTAGAACGGAAATTCCTAGAACCCTAAGCTCAAGAAGCCCTCTGTATTCTCGGAAGCCCAGACCCTGTTTCCGGGAAAGCTGGGCTCCCTCAGCCCTAAACCTAAACCCACGATTCTTGGCTGACTGCCTAAACCCTAAACCCTAAACCCTAAACCCTAAACCCTAAACCCTAAACCCTAAACCCTAAACCCTAAACCCTAAACCCTAAACCCGAATCCTGTGGCCAAAGCCCCCCTTTAAACCGAGCCCCTGGGGCTCCATCAACCTGGTTGCTGTTTAAGGGACCTTCATGACGTTGCTGCGACAAGGAGACCTTAACCCGAGCCCACTGGGTTTAGGGTTTAGGGTTTAGGGTTTAGGGTTTAGGGTTTAGGGTTTAGGGTTTAGGGTTTAGGGTTTAGGGTTTAGGGTTTAGGGTTTCTGGTGGCTCAGTTGAAAGTTCTTTGACAGCAACAATGCCGCAACGCTAGGGGGCCTGTCATCTGCCACTTTTTAAGTTTTTAAGGGTTTTCGGGCACCCTGTAAGCCCTCAACCCTTGACCTATAAAGCCTAAACGCTAAGCCCTAAGCCCTAAACCCTAAACCCTAAACCCTAAACCCTAAACCCAACACCCACCAGGCCTAGGACAGACGTCGGCGGACGAAATCCTGGCGGTAAGACGATCAAGCGGGCTTGGGGTTTTAGGGTTTAGGGTTCCAGGATCTCAGGGTCTTAGGGTTCTAGCGTCTGAGGGTTTTAGAGGTCTAGGGTTTTGGGGTTCCTATGTAGGGTCTTGAATTTTAGGGCCTTAGTGGCACATTCAGAACACGGAATCCATGTGAAGCTTACAGATTCGGGCCGCGGCATTAAAACTCAAAACCCTAAACCCTAAACCCTTCGGGCCTCGGCATTTAACAAACTTCTGAAACCGCCCCCCCCCCCCCCCACCCCCAAAAAAACCCCTCAAACCTGAGAGAAACCGCGTGCTCTTGGAGGGCGGAGAGGAGTCGGAGTCTTTAGGGTTTAGGGTTCTGTCCCTTCTGTTCAGGTACCAAAGTTGAGCACCAGGCCGGCGCAAGAGCAGCTCCAAACCCAACAAAGCCTCAAAAGCCCCCGAAAGCACTCCGGAAACCTGGCATCCGGAACCTTGGATCCTAAGCCCCAAACACCACAAAGGGTTTCAGGGTTTAGGGTTTTAGGGTTTTAGGGTTTTAGGGTTTTAGGGTTTTAGGGTTTTAGGGTTTTAGGTTTAGGGTTTTAGGGTTTTAGGGTTTAGGGTTTAGGGTTTAGGGTTTAGAGTTTAGGGAAGGAGCTCAAACACAAGGACTTCGAAGCAAAGGCACTTGACTGCACCATCCCAGGCAGACCCACTGCCAACGCCGCTTCTGCCTCTGCCCGCCATTTGGACCTAAACCCTAAACCCTACACCCTAACACCCTATGCCCTAAACCCTAAACACTACGACTACAACCTAAACCCTATTCCCTAAACCCTAAACCCTAAACCCTAAACCCTAAACCCTAAACCCTAAACCCTAAACCCTAAACCCTAAACCCTAAACCGCAAGCACTGGGCTCCGAAGCGCGGTATCTCGGGGGTTAAGTGTTGAGGGTTTACGCGCTTGGGCTTCGTGATGACTTCTGCAAGAATCGTATGCTGTTAAACCCCTCAACCCTGAAAAATGCCAGTGGAGCCTCAGGGAACTTTGAGTGCCTGAAGGGCGTAGTCGGTATACTAAGCAACACTGGAATTTCTCTCCCAGAGTTGGCACAAACTTCCCCTAGGTGCTAAGGTGTTTGGGACCAGGGTTACCCGGTTGCCCTAAACCCTAAACCCTAAACCCTAAACCCTAAACCCTAAACCTGAGCCCCAAACCCTGAAGCACCCCAATTCTCGATCTACGTGTTCAGGGCCCGAGGCTGTAAGCGAAGACTCCTGATGACGTGAAGGCCATAACTTCCCCAAAAGAAAAAGACCCGGCCTTCCCAAACCGAAAATCACGGAACTCAACCTTGGCCTAAGGTGATGCCCGGGAGTCTCAACCCCTTCAGAAAACCAAAACTCCCGAAGGCTATTGAAGCCCAACCCTGACCCTTTTTTTGGTTTCTTTCCTGAGTGCCCCCAAATATACGTTTGGGGTTTAGGGCACAAAGACCGCGTAATCTTCATTATAAGAACGCCCGCCCCCCCCCCCCCCCCCCCCAAACAAGTAATTACCCCTAGGTGGCGGAAGCCCCCGATGTTCGTATAGACCCTACTTGGAGGTCCTACCTTCCTTGAAACCTTGTAATCACCCAACCTACTCACCCTGCTTGCTAAGTCAAAGGGGCTTCCAAGTAAACTCAAACTCTAAACCCTAAACATCCCTAAACCCTAAACCCAAAACCATAAACCCTAAACCCTTAAAACCTAGGGTTTCCCATAAATTATCCAAAACCCGAGGAACTCTAAACCCTAAACCTCCCTAAACCCTAAACCCTAAACCCTAAACCCTAAAACCTAAACCCTAAACCCTAAACCCTAAAACCTAAACCCTAAACCCTAAACCCTAAACCCTCCCTGTATGGCCATGTGGTCCTAGAAGAACCGAGGCCTCGGATCGCAACGGCACATCCGCGGATCGTAGCCTGAGCATTTAAACGTCTGGACTTGGGTTTAGGGTTAGGGTTTAGGGTTTAGGGTTTAGGGTTTAGGGTTTAGGGTTTAGGGTTTAGGGTTTAGGGTTTAGGGTTTAGGGTTTAGGGTTTAGGGTTTAGGGTTTAGGGTTTAGGGTTTAGGGTTCCGACGAGCTTCGGCACGCTTCCCTTTTTGGTTTGCCTGGTTTAGTGGGGGATCCTAACCCGAAAGAAAAAAAGGGCTTCTGGGCATCAGTAGTACTCACCCTCAATAAGCCAAAGAGCCTTCGGGTTTAGGGTTGCGGGTTTTGGGGGATTAGGGTTTCCTTGTTCCCTAAGACCCAAGCTAAGTTCGACCCGGAGGTTTCGCAAGCCCTGTCAAGATGTAGGTTTTATAAGGTGCATTTTTAGGGTTAGGTTGTTTTTGGAGCTTTATGCTTAAGGGTTTAGGGTTTGGGGTGTTATGAGGCTTTAAGTTTCAGATATGGGGGTTATAAAAGTTTTCGCTACCTCATAGCTGGACCTACCGCACCAACTACTCTTGAGAACAAGTCTACTTACTACGACTTCCTTACTAGGGAGTTAGGAATATCCCTTCATGGTACAAAAAATATATATATATATGTATATATATATATGTATATGTATATGCTCAAGTCTGCTGCGGCCCCCAAAAAGCAAGGCCCTAAACCCGGCTTTACATGACATCTGGGCTGGAAGGGGATGCCAGAAAACAACAAAAAAAAAACAGCATGCTCGACTTGATCAGCTCTACCGGCTGACGCGCTACACAAGCGCTGCATACTCCACCGGCACGCTCTCAAAAAGGACCATCACAAGATGCCCTGAAACTCAAACAGTGTAAAAAACACATAAGTGTAAGAACAAACCCTTAAATCCGAAACCCTAAGCCCTAAACCCTAAAGAGATCCTAGCAACAAAGCACAAACAAACAGAAGGCCCCGAACCATGGGCCGAAACCGGCACTTGCACTCAAGGCTGTTTCCTTAAGAAACATGGGCCTAGTTTTCATAGGCTATGCCCCTAAACCCTAAACCCTAAACCCTAGACCCTAGACCCTATGCTTCAAGCCCTTACAGGATTCGCTGGATTCTCTTGCGTGCCCAAGGAAAGGGGTAGAGCTCACAGGACGTTGTGCTCAGGATTCAGGAGTACAAAGTCTCGGAGCTGAAGAGGCCGACCTTGGCTTTCGGGGTATTCATGTTCTACTTAAGAACCCCCCAAAAAACACAAAATATTCTTCCTTATTGAGGGTAGTATAGGGATTACTATTTTCTATTCTTTTGGGGTTCTTAAGAAAATAGTAGTGTTTTGGGGCTGGGATTAGGGCAGGATTAGGGCTTCATGCGGCAGGAGCACAGTAACGCCAGCTGCTCCATGACCTTTTGCCGGGCTGCTTCGTTCAAGCCCTTACAAGCCCTAGAACCGGCCCTAGCACCCCTAAACCCTAAACCCTAAACCCTAAACCCTCAACCCTAAACCCTAAACCCTAAACCCGATACCTGCACAAAAAGGTTCCATGATTGCTTGGGGTAGCTATCTGAAGGTCTACTTCCCTAGACACCGAGTAACAATCGCTCTGGGTTGAGGGCGTTAGCTAGGCTGGCCCTTGAAACCCTCTGAAAAATAGTTTTTTGAATAGGATCCTCTTCAACCCAATAAGGGAAAAGGGCCTACCGAGTCAGGTTGCAGGGTTTGGGGGGTTTTGTCACAAGAGTTTTAGGTTTTTGGGGGTTCGGGTACTGTCCGGGCTGCACCGGATCCCTGTGAACCCACTGCGCAGGGAAAAGATTGCAAGGACCACTGGCATGAAATTGACATTCCTCCTTCAATGCGATCTGCAAACTACCCCAAGGCTCCAATGTAGTTCCTTTTTTTGGGTTAGCTATAGGGGATTTTAGTATGCTACCCCAAAAAGGTACTACATAGGAGCCTTTGGGTAACACCTACCCCTCCTAAACCCTCAACCCTTTTTGCAACAGGCTTCGCACTTCGCCTGGAAAACCCTTACCCCCAAAGCCAGAACCCAAATTATGAATACCCTCTTAAACCCCAACCCTCGTCGGAGCCTCGCTGCTCGCCTCAAAGCCACCCCGGCCACAAAGGCCAAGAAGTCTGGCGACAGGGAGGTTTAGGGTTTAGGGTTTAGGGTTTAGGGTTTAGGGTTTAGGGTTTAGGGTTTAGGGTGATTGGGGGTGACGCCGGCTGCCTGTGCAGAGGGCCCAGACAACCCACGGCCTTAAACTACACTTGGACCTGTATGAATGCTTTCAGGAACAGCTCCGGGGTGCACTTTCAAGGCTGCAGGTAGCAGACAGTGGCTTAGGGTTTAGGGTTTAGGGTTTAGGGTTTAGGGTTTAGGGTTTAGGGGCCAGTGGCCTCAAAATCTTTTACATAGGGATTCGACGCTCATACACACACGAGGCAGCAAGGCAACCGTCCGAATGCCCTCGTGCCAGGAAGCTACCGCTGCGATACCGACAGGTTGGGGCTTCTGGCAACCGCCGTGCACAACCCTTCAAGCCCGAAAGCACCAAAGAAGATGAACCTTGGAGGAAACAGAAATCATCGAAACCCTATATCTCCCAAAGAGCCAGGGATCCCTAAACCCTAAACCCTAAAACCTAAACCCTAATTAAACCCTAAACCCTAAACCCCAAATCCCCGAAAGAAGCGCCCCCCACCACCTAGCAAGAAGAACCCGCTCAGCGCTGCACCGCACGGCCGTGGTCCAGAATGCGGGCCCGCGTGGCTCCAGCGTTCGCATGGCCTCAGATGCTGTAGAAACGCATGGTTTAGGGTTTAGTGTTTCTAGACCCTAAACGTAGGGTTTACGGTTTAGGGTTTAGGGTTTCGGGTTTAGGGCTTATTCTCAGTAGGGGGGCGGGGGGGGGGGGGGGGGGCATCTTTCGGAGCATGCTCGGCGGTGGTCTTGGCGCCTTATCTCCTGCATAGCAAGAAGCACTGATCGGAAACCTTAGCGTTCAAAAGGGTACCATATAATCAAGAGCTCGTAGGTAGCGATTGCAGACTGATAAACGCCTCTAAGACTCTAAGCCCAAAAAGGGTTTGGGCCTTCGGGTTGAGGATTTAGACCTCATCACCAAAGCCTGGGCTACCATGTAGGCTTGATACAGGTTTTGAAGGGTTTGAAGGGATTCATGAGATGGGGGTGAATTGGGTTTATGCGGTGTATGGGGTGTATAGGGCTTAACTCTACTAATCGCTTAAGAACCCCCCCCCCCCCAAAAAAAAAAAAACAAAAAAGAAAAGGACAACATATTCTCCCTTCTAAGGGTAATATAGGGGTTATGATTTTACATTCTTTTGGGGCTCTTAAGCAAATAATTAGTAGTTTAACTATAGCCCTCATGGGTTCAGGGTTTAGGGTCTAGGGCTTAGGGCTTGTTAACTAAGAGTTGGTGAGCAAGTGCACCTGGCGCGCCGCGAGCATGAAGAGCTCGGGCTCTTGGTGCCTCATGCCGCTGACGGTTGTCCATTCCCTACATTCCCTATATTCCCTATATCTCTTGTATTCCCTATATCTCTTGTATTCCCTACATGCCCTATGTTCCCTATATTCCCTATATTCCCTACATTCCCTATGTTCCCTATATTCCCTATATTCCCTATATTCCCTATATTCCCTATATTCCCTATATTCCCTATATTCCCTATATTCCCTATATTCCCTATATTCCCTATATTCCCTATATTCCCTATATTCCCTATATTCCCTATATTCCCTATATTCCCTATATCTCTTGTATCCCCTATATTCCCTATGTTCCCTATATTTCCTATACTCCCTACGCTCCCTATATTATATTCCGTACGAAGAACCCGCCTGCTTTGCCGTTGCAAACAGCTTCTTTGTGGCTTGGGTTCGGGGGTGTCGGGCTTCATGGGGGTGGTTGTCAAAATTATAATCCCTTTTGGGGTACCAGGTGCCGTAGTAAAATAGGGATCCAAAAAGGGACCATCATTTTGACAACCACCCAGGGAGACACCCAAGACTCTAAACCCTTTGCAACCGGGCTTGGGGGGCTAGCCCTAAACCCTAGGCCCTAGACCCTAAACTCTAACCCATGGTCTTTCCCGAAACCCTTGTGTCCGGATTCCTGGCTGTAGCTTCCATCCCCAAAAACTATTCCCTAAACCCTAAACCCAAAACCCTAAACCCTCAACCCTAAACCCTAAACCCTCTTTGTAATGAAGCAAAGGGTGGACTTCCGGGCTCTGCATCTCTCGAAGCCCTTAAAGTTTAAAAGCTGCGCTATATACCTTGTTAGGCTCTGGGGTTTAGGGTTTAGGGTTTAGGGTTTAGGGTTCACACTCGGACCAGCCAGGTGAGGCACGTGCAGTCAGTAGTCCTTCACTTGTAGCCCTATTAGGCCCCAGGTGAGAAAGTGTTCGGGGCAAGGGAGGAACTCCAAGCAACTCCCAAATATCCCATTTCAAAGCTGTTAATCTAGGTACCTCCCCCGTGGGAATATTTCTCTTAGCCCATGTTTCCAGCTACACACTCTTTAAATCGCCAGATTCGCCAACTCTTGCAGACAAAAAAGAATGGTCATCTTCACCAGGCAGACATGCACGTGCAGCATGCACCAGGCTCTGATTTGTTTAGGGTCCGGGGTTTAGGGCTTAGCAACTGACCCTAAACCAACCCTAAACCCTATACCCTATACCCTATACCCTAAACCCTAAACCCTAAACCCTAAACCCTAAACCCTAAACCCTAAACCCTAAACCCGCCGAAGTCTTCGGAACCTTAGGAGCTCCCAAAAAACCCTGAGTTGCAAAACGAGCCCGCGCCTCGCCACGGCGACATGCTCGAGCACCTCAAGGACTCCCCCACAAGCTGACCCATGAAAGGGGCAGTGGCAAAGCTCTTTTGAGTTTAGGGTTTAGGGTTTGGGGTTTAGGGTTTGGGGTTTGGGTTGGGGGTTGGGGTTGGGGGTCGGGGGCCCTAGAATTAGAACACAGCCCCCACCCCCACCCCCACCCCCCACCCCCCAAACACGCACACACAAACAAACAACAAAACGTGAACTCTCCGCCTGTCAGTGGAGCATGAACCCAAGAAGGCGAAGCTCGCCTTCGAACACACGCTTTGGCGCATAGCCTTTTGCAAGAGGCTTTGCTAAGAGCCCTGATTGAAACCGTGCTGAGCATGCGACGGGAGCCGAAGTACCCGAACCATGCAGGGTTTTTGGGGAAAAGACTTCCTTGCTTTTGGTGCATGTTCCTTCGTTGAACCCCTCGCATCAAGAAGGATCCTCTAGGGAGATTTCCGAAATTAACAGGCTGCGGATGGGTGTTCTACTACTGATTGAGCTGAAACAGATCCTTGTGCAGCTTTTGCGTGTATTTCGGGTACACTTTCGGTGTCTTGGGGAATGCCCTGTGAAATACACAATGGATCCTAGCGAGGTGCTGTTAGGGTATAGTCTCCCTACTTCAGGGACATTAGGATCGCTTGGCTCATCATCAGCTGCTGGGCGACTGCCACCGCCGCACCCACTTCCATCGCTGACGCGTCGCTCAGGAGCTGCTCCTTCGGCTGATTTTTTCTGCGTAAGTCACTCTCGGAATAATTCCTAAACCCTTCTGCCAGGCTTGCTTGCAGCGGTCCAAACTCTCACCCTAAACCCCAAACCCTTTTTGCGCCAGGGTTTAGGGTTTAGGATTTAGGGGCTTTCTCAAGAACCCTAAACCCTTCTCGTTTTATGGGGGCTTCGGGCTTCGGGTTGAAGTGTTCTGAGCGACTTCACCAGTGCATCTCGTCTGGACAACCAGAGATGAGAAATGGCGCAACACAGAAGAATCTATACTCCCCTGAAAATCTCAATAAAAATGATATGCTTAGTATCCTCTTGGGTTTTATATAAACAAAAACGAATAATCATTCCCAAGCAGGATATAGGAATATCTACGTCTTCGCGTATGATTGCAAGCGTATACCCCCTTCCCCTAATATTCGATACCTCCCCCAGCAGAGTTACATTGTAGCATATGGAGGGGTTATATTTTAGGGGGAAGGGAGTATAAAATGTGACGTGTGTTGGCACAAACGACGGTTGTCCCGGGCTTCTGCTGCATCTGAGGGAGGTCGAGGAGCTGTGGGTATTTTGCTTTCTTGCCCCCCCGAAGACAAAGACTCCAACACCCGTTAACTAAGGAAGACCCTAAACATGTCCCTGAAAAGCAGTAGGGGGCTAAAATTTCGCCAAAATATAGAAATTAGGGGCCCTAAGCTACAGGATATTGGAGCTGCTTCGTCGGAAGCTCAGCAAGAGTGCTCCCGGCAGCAGGCGGCAATGGTGCGCAGTAGAACTGGCGAGGCGGCGAGGGCCTGCGATGACAAACCCTAAACCCCTTTGACCCTAAATCCTAAACCCTAAACCCGATGCTTCTAGGTTGCTCCTCGCTTTTTGTCTTACCGGACCTCAGATCATCGAATGGAAGACGCTCTTTTCTGTTCTGAGGCTACCACTATAGTCTCGACCAGACTCAGGGTTTAGGGTTTAGGGTTTAGGGTTTGGGGTTTGGGGTTTAGGGTTTAGGGTTTAGGGTTGAGGACTTAGGGTATATAAGCTTGGGGTTGGGGGGGGGGGGGGGGTGCTGTGACCGGGAAAGCAGTACATTCCTTGACGTAAGGCTTAGGAGTCAGGCGGCGCCCTTCCCTCCGGGTGTTGCGGACGTATTCAACATCTAGGGCATATCAGTACATAGCTGTGGTAGTAATCGTATAGGGATACAGTAGAGACCCCTGTCGAGGGGGCCGGCCAAGAATCCTCAAGATAGCCTGTAACATCCTCTTCCTAGTTGCTGAGTTCGTGGGTCCCCAAAAAAATTCTATAGGGGATTATAGTATCCCAAAAAGTGTAAAGAGTACTCTTTCAGCTACTAAGTCTCCCCCTAAACCCTAAACCCTAAACCCTAAACCCTAAACTTCCTAGAAAAGGAGCCTGGGCACCCAGCGCCTGGCGCAGCGCCCGCACGGCCGCGGCTGCGGCCCCGGACTCGGCGCAGAGGCGCGGCCTGGTTTAGGGTTTAGGGTTTAGGGTTTAGGGTTTAGGGTTTAGGGTTTAGGCAAAACTTTCAAGCACCAGACTCCTTGAAGCCCTCATGCATCACGGGAGTCAGTAGGCCTTACAAGGCCCCAGTCGCCCCCCCTAAGCCACGTAAGCCTTGTAGGCTCAATGACAGTCTTCTAGTCACCTGCATCCTGCACACAAACGACCTCGATACACCAAAACTCACGGCTCTTTTGTTGCTGCGCTCCGACATGCATATGGTCAGTTCTCAACATCATGGTCTCTTTTTGGGCACCCTAAATAATCGGGCCCGCCATATTATCCAGAAGTGACCATATGTGTCGGGCCTGGCGGAAGGACCCTGGCTAACAAGACACAACACCCTGAAGACTCTTGCTCAAGCAGCCCTAAATCAGTCAGCGCCCCAAAAGCAACACAAACAAACCCCGAACCACCAAAGCTGACACCTTGCACTATACATCTAAAAATATCTATGTATATATGAATATATATATATATATATACAACAAAAATGCACAGAAACTGCTGAAGACAGTAGAAGAGTAAACTTGAGTAAACTTACAGCCGCCCTCCGCCGCAGTATGCAATGCCAGGGGACGCCAAGGAGGAGAGAATCGGCTGCACCGCTGTCTGGAGCTCGGTGGCCGAGACCTTCCATGGAGTGAGCAGGGAGTGAGGGTTTAGGGTTTAGGGTTTATAGGGTTTAGAGTTTAGGGTTTATAGGGTTTAGGGTTTAGGGCTGCGGGGTTAGGGGCTTAGGGCCGTTTTGGGTTTGAGGACTGACGGCTGACTGGCACCCAGAACTTCCCAGAAGGGAGAGCGACGACATGCGCATCGGAAGTTCTGGGGGCCAGGTGTAGGGGTGGCTCCGCGAATCTGCTGAAGGAAGCCTCAAAACAAGAGCGTGACTCTGAAAAGCAACTACTAAAGTCTTGTCATAGCAACAAGAAGACAAAAAAAACATCCTAGTATTACCAGTAAGCATAGAAGAAGAATCATCTTCAGAAGGGAAATGACGACAGCTGTATTGAGTATGTTGCTTCTTGTTGAATAGGCTTAAGGGGGGAACGGGATGTGTCGCGGGTGAGCGATGGGGCGTCTGGAGGGGGGGGTTTGGGGCTGAGTGGCCTGTAGGAGGTGTAGGGCTGAGAGGCGCCTCCCCACTCCCAAATTAATGCTAAACCCTAAGCCCCAAACCCTCAGCCCGCCCTCGACCCCTGTCGCCGCTCAGTGAGACTAGGGCAACTCCCAAAGCCGGAAGCCCCTGCAAAGCCCTACAAAAACCCGAAGAAGGGGCTGCCAAAATGTTTCTGGACTGAAGATATTTGATGAGGAATGCCCTTCCGCCTAGAATTCCCCAACGCAAAACCGGGTCCCTGCAATCTTTGTCTGTTGGTGAGCTGCCAAGCCGTGCTCATCTTCTGTTCTGAAGCTACGCTGCGGAAAGCCCTTCGGCCTGGAATGCCCCCAACGCAAAACCTGTGTCGGAAACGCTTGCCTTCGGCATGCTCCCCTTTGCTTCGAGCGTCTTACGTGTCCATCTATGGACCTGAAACAGCCTGAAGGTGTTCGATGAGGAGCCTAGACTACCCCGACGCAACAACCTGTTGCTGGAGTCCACAATGTCCCGAGTGTTTTAAGCCTGCCACAAGTCCCCATGCAGAATCTGGTCCAATCATTCTTTGGCTTCGCTGGTTCTTGCTTGGGCTGGCTCCGGTTTGGTTCTCCGTGAGTTGTGACTGGATGGCCTTGGGGTGACAAATGCTACGTACACCTAAACCCTAAACCCTAAACCCTAAACCCTAAACCCTAAACCCTAAATCCTAAACCCTAAACCCTCAACCCTAAACCCTAAAACCTTTTTGTTGCTTCAGGTCTCCTGGGGTTAGTTCCCTCAGGGACTAACCCTAACCTCTAAACCCTCTTTGGGGCTTAATATAGGGGCCTTGATAATTGGAATAGGGTTTTGGGGGTTCTTATAGTATGATTCCAAAGGAACAAGAGGGAAAAAGACTACAAATTATTCCGACCCCTACACTATACGGCTCCCTTGGCCTAAACCCTAAACCCTAAACCTAAACCCTAAACCCTAAACCCTAAACCCTAAACCCTAAACCCTAAACCCTAAACTGCCGGCCTGGCCCTGAGAGGCCCACCGGCCCAGCAGCGCCAAGGCTGCAGGCAGCGACTGGGGCGGAAGTTCCGGGGCTCTCCTGACCGAAGCCCCCAGGTCACTCGAAACACACTGTGGGGTTTAGGGTTTAGGGTTTAGGGTTTAGGGCTGCTCTTTGAGGGTTCAGGGTTCGTGCCTGAGGGTGTGCTTGAAGGTTCATGTTACTTTGTAGTTGCTGTACAGTAGTAGAAATTCAAAATGGTAAGCGCAACCATGCAGTTAGTAAGAGGGACCTTCAAGTAGGGTTTAGCGTTTAGGTCCTTAAGCCATGCCCCGGAAATCTTAATTGGGCTCAGGGGCTCAAGGGTTGATGAGGGACTTAATTCTTTATATCAAATAATTGTCCTTATTCAGTATATTGTTATGAACATTTTCTCATTTCTGAAATATATGTATATATATATATATGTGAATAAATACATAAATAAATACATATATATATATATACAAGTGTGTGTATATATATATATATTTATATCTATTTATGTATACATAAACCATTATATACATATATATATATATGTATACACTCACTTTGTTTTTTGGGGGAGGGGGAGCGCCTAGGGTTCAGGGACTTTTGTGGTGCACTTCTCGATGTGTGCCTGTCAGGCCATGCTAATCTTCACAGCATCCTTCTCCCATTTTATCGGATAAACCCTAAACCCTAAACCCTAAACCCTAAACCTGGGGGTGAGGCTTCAGGGGTTCCAAGGATCTAGGGCTTAGGGTTTCTAGTTCTTGCAGGGAGGAGGGCTTGGAGGTTTCTAGAGTTTGGGGTTGAGGGTTCAGAATGATACATGGGTTTAGGGTTTAGGGTTTAGGGTTTAGGGTTTAGGGTTTAGGGTTTAGGGGATTTCGAGACCCAACAATATTGATGGAGCACTCGGGTTTGAAGATTCAAGGGTTTAGAGTGTCCAGGTTGATGGCGTCGTGGCTTGAGCTGCGGATGCTGGTGGCATGTGGCTTACGGGCTTCGGCGTGCGTGAGCCTTTTCTTTCTAGGGGACGGAATTAGGAGGAACCTTGGGGACATAGACCCTCTGAATAAGGTTCCTGTTTAAGAGAGCCAGAAGAGGGCTCAGAAGGGTTCCCTTTGAAGGGTCCCCCTTATCCTACATAGGACTTTCATGGTTTAAGGCCTCGAGATTTTGGGCCTTTCAGGGTTTGAGGGGGAAGTGTGGGCATGTGCGCAGTGCGAGAACTATCGCCGCTTGCCGGACTTCGTCCCTCTTGACTTGCACACCAAGTTGCCGTCCCAGGGCCGGCACAGTCGCCTCCGCCAGGGTCCTGGTTTAGGGCAGTACAACCATTTTTGAACCCTAAACCCTAAACCCTAAACCCTAAGCTTCAACCTTCAACCCCACAAGTTCACGGAAACCCTAAATCACCCTGAGCCTCGGCCCCCCACCGACGCCCCGCAACCCTCTTCCCGCTCACGGGACTCTACCTTGGGCCCTTGTGAAAGATCTTTAGTTTTTTGGGTTTAGGGTTTTAGGGTTTTGGGGTTTAGGGTTTTGAGGTTTAGGGTTTTGGGTTTATATATCCTCTAAGGGCATGTAAAGGCCGGAGTATTTTAAGGGAATCTCTTATGAGTCCCTTGACCCTCCACCGCAAAATTTCCCAACCCCCCCCCCCCCCCCCCCCCAAAAGCCCGTTTCTTGTTGAAGGAGTGGCTGCAGTGCAGCAAGCATGTTTCCTTGATGCATGGACTGAGGGCGGCGCGACAGCATGTGTCAAACATCTCGCAGCGTTTCCGAAAGGAAGCCCGAAAACAACAGCTTCCACCCCCAAGGCCAAAAGACTCCCAACCCCACCATCATAATTAGGATGTATCGCGTCTAAGGGTGTTGAAGAACCCCGTTTTGGGTTTAGGGAGTTTGGCGTTTAGGGTTCATACTTAGGATGTATTCCGTGAAGGGTTTTGAAGCGCCTCTGCTCACTCGGAATTCATAGAGTCTTTGGACACAACCCTAAACCCTAAACCCTAAACCCCAAACCCTAAACCCTAAACCCAAGCCCTAAACCCTAAACCCTAAACCCTAAACCCTAAACCCTAAACCCTAAACCCAAGCCCTAAACCCTAAACCCTAAACCCTAAAGTTCGGTCGCCTCTCCGCCTCAGGGCTGCCGAAGGCGGCGTGCTGAGGGCGCGCGGCCAGAGCGGCACCGATCCGGGCGACGTCTCCTAGCAGCTGGGATGTTCCCGCCTTATACGAACAGGGCTTAGGGTTTAGGGTTTAGGGTTTGGGGCTTAGGGTTTAGAGTTTGGGGCTTGGGGGTCAGGGTTTAGGGATGTCCCCCCCTAATACGAACAGTCCTTAATGGGGAGTATAATCGGGGGTAAGTACGATAATCCCTATGAAGGACTGTTAGTAGAAGGGGAACATCCTAACCTATAAGCGTGCTTCTTGGGTGTGTGGATTTGGGGAGCCAGAGGACCCCAAAAGAAAGCGAGGAGGAGATCAAAAAACAAGAGCAATATAGGGGACATACTTGGGATGACCTAAGGAGGGAACCTTTTCGGCACACAACCTCAGGCCGATTAGGGTTTCGGGACCCTAAAAACGCGAATCCTGAGGATTCCGCCTCCTTGCAGCATGTCCCGGCTCTCAAAAAAACGACCAAAAAAACCCTCAACAGGTTTAGGGTTTAGGGTTTAGGGTTTAGGGTTTAGGGTTTAGGGTTTAGGGTTTAGGGTTTACCCTAAACCCTAAACCCCCCCGAAACCAAGGCCCAAAAGCGATTCGGGACCCTAAACCCTAATCCCTCAAGGATTTCAGGTGTTCTGGATCTTGAGGATGTGGAATTTCATTCTCTGGGCGGAGCACTAGCCTATCAAGCAAATAGTAGTTATCATAAGATGCTGAGTTCATAAGCCCCCCCAAAAAGTGTACACTTTCAGTTCTATAGGGGATTATAGTAGCCCAAAAAGTGTCAAGCGTACTCACTCTGCAACTAAGATTATAAGATTCTGCGAGGTACTGAGAGGTGCAAAGATACCATGCGTACTGCAATATACAAGTATAAGTGCATATTCAACTGGGACATGCTGTAACATAGGGTTGAGGGTTTAGGGTTTGGGGTTTAGGTTTAGGGGTTTCAAAGCCCAAGGCTCCAGCAGTCAGAAGGCCAGAGCAGTCGGCTAAACGTCCTGCTATGCCTTGCTCCAAGACCTCCGCACAAAACGAGCTGTAGGGCTTAGGGGTTTTGGGTTCAGGGTTTGCGGGTCAGGGATAGTGTTGAGGGTTTCGTAGAATTTTGCTCTTGCGGGTTTAGAGTCCATAAAGCTATAGGTGTTTGAGTGGGGGGCTGAACCTCTTCGGCTCCTTCGAGGCGCTCCATCTTCCCAGCGACCAACAACAGGTCGTCACTAGCTCGCCTATGCATTTCCGACGGTTTAGGGGTTGGCGTTTTTTTGGGGCTTTTCGGGAAAGCTTTAGCCCTCGGCCTACACTTTGATGCCGAACACACAACAGGGGGTCTGTGGGCCATTCGGGCCCATTCGGGTCGCGCTCTTCGGCGCCCCGGGGACAGAGAGCCCGCCCTGCCAAGAAGTCCTGGCAAGGCACGCGTGTGCACGCCTATGATGAGCTGCGATGAATTGCGCATGTCCCCTCCCTTCAATACTAGACCCACAAAAAGAAGCAATCAACAAAAACAAAACAACAACAAAATCACAGCGGCCTCGTGGGCATAGTTAAACGTACATTCGGGGGCTACCTTGTGGGGGAACTTTCGCTCCAGGAGCTACTCGAGTAGGGCCTGGAGATTGGAAAACAGTGGCTGTCCTAGATCCATGGTTCCCAGCGGCTTTTCGGGCTAGGGTTTAGGGCTTAGGGTTTTCACAAGGGTTTAGGGTTGAGGTTTTAGGGTTTAGAGTAGACCCTGCACCCCGAACCTTACAGCTGCCAATTGCTGCGAACCATGAAAGGCCACATGCAGGAGAAGACTTATAAGGCCAAAGCAGGCAGGGAGCCGGTTCCGACGGCAAGATAATGCACTGACGGCACTTCCCCCAGCATCAGAGAGAAAGAGAAGTCGCTACCCCAAAGGCAACTCTCCAAGTGCGGCTTGGACTCCTAAGTCTAGGATGCTCAGCAACCCAGGGTTAAAAAGGGTACCCTTTTTTGCTTAAAGGGGTTTGTAAGGGAACCTAACTCCCCCAACAAAAAGGGAATAAGGGCACTACTGGGCATCCTAGAAGTTGGGGACAAGTCTCATGGAAGCCAAATCCTGTGAACTCAAACCCCTGATTTGAGCAACCTCCGAAAGCAAAGTATGTCATTTGCGGTTCATCAGGACAAGTTCCGTGCATGTGTGGTACCTTTTGCGGGGAAATGTACCAATCGGGTAAGCTCTCCGTACCTGCGGCCAGTAAACGGCAAACATTGCCAGGTGCGTCCGCCCGTGTGACCCAGATTCATTTGGGGGGGTGGAGCCAAAAGCTCACATAGCAATGCAACAGAACAGGTTCTCTGGGGAATAGGAGGGCTT